>JAOANK020000013.1:1882016-1895721 GCA_026257165.2 Telfairia occidentalis
AATACGTACGTAGATTGAAGAACAGTTCTTCAAAGGTAAAATTTCATCCTCTCTGTATTTTGTTTCTCAAATGCATGCTTCCTCCCAAATTCAATTTTGAATGCATCAAGCGTTAAATCGCTTCCGCTGGGAATTCGATTCCTTCAGGAAGATCATTTCAAGTTTCACATTATAGTGTATTCACCAGTCGACCAATTATATTTTTGTAATATAATTGTGAATATATATAAAAAAGAAGAAGAATTAAATATTTTTGTATCATTTCGTTTCTACTTTTTAATTCTTAATAATATTTTTGTTTTAATTAATTAAGGGACTATATTATGATTGATGTGTGTTTTAGGGGGGAATTAATACATTAGTGTTTAAGTAAATTAAAGAGGGGTTTCTTTTGTAAATATTGGAAAAAAAATTAAAATAATGGCATTTTTTTAAATTACAGGACTTAGGGCTGGGGTTGGAGAGTTAAGATCAACCCTATAAATATATCATTAGGGACCCTAGCCACAAAACCCTTTTCCGATTCCCAAAAAAAAAAATCCCATCTCTAATTTTTCCCCTTATTTTCCTTCCCTTTTCACCCAAAACACCTCATCCACCCTTAAAATTTTCTCCCTCTCACACTCATCTCTCACCTCAACAACAAACGTGGGCAATGGCAGAGGCCGATTGGCTACAGCAGCGGTGGTAGGTGGCTGGTGGGGTGTTTTTCTCCATTTTCCTCAGCTTTCCCCTACTTTCCTCACTCCATTAAAGCTCTCCTTCTAGGGATAGCTTTGTTGTCGTCTCCACTTATCCCAAATAGAACAGGTAAGACAGAGGAGACCTTGAACTTTGTCTTTTCCCGAGTTTTCCCCCTTCAAAATACATCTCATCCTTTCCTTGGTCTTTACGAAAGTGTTTTTTGATAAATGAAAGGTCAGGAAGAAGCACGAAGTCAAGATCTACGTGTTGGTGGAATCGAAATAGCAATCGGAGCTACGGTAAGGCAGCATTCGTGGCAGAGAGAAGCTGTTGCGACAACCCGTGTACAACATGCGTCGAGCTTCTTGGTGAAAGTGAGGGTGCGTGACGACTCCATTAGACACGATTCCAGTAGCATTGGACTCCTGAGGGTGAGTAGATTCCAAAACTGGTCCTTGTTGGTCCATTTGAGGCAGTGCGTGAGCTACGGTTGACCCAGAGAAGGTAGTGTTTCCCTATGTAGTTTGTCCCTTGAAAACCCTAATATTCCTTTTTAATTTTTTGTTTATTTGAAATTTAGGAAATAATTATGGTAGTTTTGAGAATTTGGACCTAGGTTGCTTAAGGAATCTATTACCGGTTTAATTTGAATTTACTTCTCGTTTTTCTTGAGAATCGAGGTAAGTGACTTTGCTCCTGGATAAAACATTGGGCTAGGTCAGAATTTCTTTGTCTTGTTTTGATTCATGTGTTGATTATGCCTATCATATGTGATTTGAGATTGTATGTATGATGATAGGCTAGTGAGTTGAGCATGATGCATGATGAACTGTATATGTGGAAATTATATGCCATCGGCATTGTATATATGTGGTTATGGGTATGTGGGGCATTACTGGAATATTGGATGCCTCGATGCTTCAGATTATATGATATGTTGTGGGACCTTGCATAGTTTGGCTTGTGTATTGCATGTTCATATATTGAGGTTATATCATCTTTGCTTAATGCTGTGTTGAGGACCTCCTTGAGATATATTCTCCGCTTTATCTTGCTATGTGCTCTGAGGTTTCTCTATAAGATTTTGTGTCTTTGCTTAGTGCTGATTTGAGAACCTTCATGAGATGCATTCTCTGCTTTGTGTTGTTGTGTGCTTATTTGAGGTGCCTCGAGATGGTATACCCCTGTGAGAGTCCCACATAAGTCATATGATTGTGTGTGTTTGCATATCCGACCCTAGGGTCGAAGTTACTTACCGGGTATATTTTATATTCAACCTATTCTTTTTTCTTTTTTTTTAGGTAAGGAGTAAACCTATCGAGGTGGTTGACGAGAAGTGAGTTGCGAACAGGCCATCGACACGAGTTTAGACTTCCGCATTTAGTTATTTTCTTTGTTTTAAGTACTAGTTTTCGAACTGTTATCTGAACTTGCATTTTACTTTCATCTGCACCCATTTATCTCGTTGCTTTAAATAAAAAATTGGGATCCCACTATGTTCAGTTAAGTTTTAACTTATTTACTTTGTCTATTTTCTTATATAATAAAAGTTGCTTTTTAATTGAGATACTTAGAAATTTTTAGTCTCGAGCATGCATGCTAGTAGTGGTCCTAGGTAGTCTATGTCTAGAAGTCGGGCTGTTACAATTTCAAATGAGATCGTAAGTTATAATCAATGTGATTAAATGACTCTAGGATACTTTATACTAACTCTACCTCAAACTTCACATACATACTTAACCGTTGTAAAGTGACAAGCTCTCGAGAAAAGTATAACTATCACATGGCGTATTTTCTTGTATGAAATTTGATGCAAAATTAAAAAGGAAATTTGTGTTTCTCTTATTTTGAGATAAGAGAAAATCCTATAAAGAGATGGGAAATATTTTTTTCACCCATAATGAAAGAAAATTATGTGCGTGTAGGAGATGAAAATGATTATAAATAAATAATTAAATATTTGATATTTAATTAATTTATTAATTATTTTTTTATATTAAATGGAGGAATCAATTTTTGTAACGGCCTCCTCAAATCTTTTGTAATGATATCCCACATTATCTTTGTTTTTGAATTGAGAGAGAAAATGGGGGATATGTGATACATTCAGTAAAACTCTCTTGACCAAAAAAAAAACTCTCAAAAAGCTCTCAAGTTTTTTTTTTTTTTTCGTCCTTGAGAATTTAAGCTATGAATTGTGGGAATTATCTGTTTGTGATTATTCTCAGATTGTCTCAATTTTTGGATTTTCTTGGATTCTGCTACAGTACAAGAGGTAATTAAAGTATCTTTACTCGAAAAGTCCAATACTTTAAAAAGTGTATAATAGATCCTTGAAACTTTAATTTTGTGTCAAATAAGTCGATGAACTTTAAGAAATGTCTAATAGGTCCCGAAACTTTTAATTCTTGTATCTTTTAAGTTCTTGAACTTTCAATTTGTGTCTAAAAAGTATAGCCCTATTAGACACAAAATTTATTTTTATGTTTAATAGATTTGTTAATATGAAAAAGTATCAACTATATTAGGAACCTATTAAACACGGTGGAATGTTCAGTGACCAATTAAACATTTTTAAAGTTATGGGTCGGTCAAGGGTATATTAAATAAATATTTAATATAATGAATAAATTAGTTATGATATATGCGTTCAATGAAATGAAAATCTAAATAGAAAAAAGATATTGAGAAACATGAAGAAAGTTAAAAGATATTTAAAATATTAGATTGTTAGAATGCTATTTTTTGAGTAATTACGTATAACATTTATATAAGTTTTATATGTTTTTTTATTGAATGAAGATATTAAATATTGATGTCATTGACAGGAATTCGATCAAAAAGATAAAAACATGGAACAAAAGGAAGAAGAGGACAGAAGAGGATTAGAACTCATGTGAGAAGTAAACTTGTAACATAAATAATTAATATCATTAGTTAATTAATTATAACACAGAAACATAAATATTTAATATAATAATTAAATTCATTATGACATATATATGCAGTAGATCAATAAAAATATGGAGAGTATATAAAAAATAAAAACAAATAAAAATAGTTATTAAAGTGATATTACGCATTGAAATTAAAGTGAAACACAAATATAACTGCACTCAAGTCCTAAATAAGGAACAACATTTTAACACAAAAACATATAAGTTATGATGATTATCATCTTCAAAAAGTAGAAAAGATACATACAATTGCGAAAATAGACCAATAAGGCAAAATTGGATCACTTATTTATATTATTTCAAGTTTCATAATATCTCAATATCGAAGAATGCATGATACTATTGCTAAAAAATGAAAGCTAATAGGTAGTCATTTTTTATTTTTTGAAAACCGCATAAAAAAGAAGAGCTCGAAAATAATCAACCAGCGATTCAAAGAAGAAAAATAAGATTTACAAATTGATATAGATTTTCAAATTTTGTTGGGGTAATGTTATCTAAATTTAAATTGATAAAATTAAAATGTGAATTTAAAATTAATTTAGAAACTAAATTTAAATTTAAAGAAGAAAAATAAGATAATTAGCTTAAAAACATTCAACTAGGATTTAATTTTTTTAAGAAAAATCAAATAGAAACTAATTTTAAAATTAAAAATCTGTTTGTCAATACTTTTGAATTCAAAATCTAATCAAAAATAAATTTTCATTTTAATTATTATTGTAAGATAAAATGGGAATGTAAAAAAAAAAAAATGCACAGATGAATCTTGAAAATAAAATGAAAGTAGAAATATATCTATGAATATTTACATTTGGTAGATCAGTTAATATAATTTTTGAAACAAATATAGTTATCTAAATATTCTTAAGCATTCTTATAAATTATCACTTCAAAACAAATTGGATTATTTAACTTTTCTAACCTCTATAATTGACATTTGAAGATTTTGATATCTAGATCGTTAAAAATCAAATGGTCCCTCAAATATTATGAAATAAAATACATATTTAGCCTAAAAATGAATGGCAAACTTTTTAGGGCTGAAAATGAAAGCGGGTGGGTTAATAATAGAATAGCAGGGTCTGAATGCTTTTGGACGATTAACTGATTCAAAGGACACATGATTGTGACTATTCGTTACCATTTCGGTGATCTTTCCAACGCACTGACCAATACCTTTTTTTTTTTTTTCCAACGTTTTTCCATTTACGCTCTTCTTCGCTAATTTTAATTGAGCACTCTTTTCGTTATTTTCATGCTCATACTTATATGAAAATAGTATTCA
Organism: Telfairia occidentalis; assembly: GCA_026257165.2. NCBI lineage: Eukaryota > Viridiplantae > Streptophyta > Magnoliopsida > Cucurbitales > Cucurbitaceae > Telfairia > Telfairia occidentalis. The sequence goes on from JAOANK020000013.1 coordinate 1,886,946, forward strand.
ATTTAGATAATTTTTTTTTATCTTTTTATTTTACATTTTTTTTCCTTTTTTTGGTTAAATTACACTAAACATTTAGAATGTATGAGTTGTTTTCCCAACGTTTTAAACGTTTAATTTTACTCTCAATCTTTTAATTTATATAAGAAATTTTTTTTTATTGGAACTTTTCATTAAAATATTGAACAAAAGATTGGAAGTAAAATTGAAAATTTCAAAATTTTATGGTACAATTGAAACTAGTGATATATTAAGAGCACTTTATATAATCTATTTGATTTTAATTTTTCATGAATCTATATTTGATTTAATTTTGCTTCAAACATTTTAAGGTTTTACCTCCTGGTTGTTTTTTCAAAAAAATAATTTTCTGTTTTTTCAGCAAAATTTAGTTAAAATATATTTTAGTTAATGTTTGTGTAATAACATAAACACTAGCCACCAAATCATCTTCAAATTAGCCAACAATTTTTTAATAAAAAAATCTACAAACCCAAACTTAATTTGTAAAAACAAAATATTAACTCCATGTTTGATAACCATTTTTGTTTTTAGCTTTTGGTTTTTCTATTTTCTATTTTCTGTTTTTGGTTTTCTGTTTTTAAAAAATAAAAATCATGTATGTTTGATAGCTGTTTTTTGTTTTCTGTTTCTAAAAAACAGAAAATCAAACTTATTTAATAACTGGTTTAGATTTTCTGTTTTAAAAAAGTTAGAGAAATATGTTACAGAGAGGAAGTTATATGGAGACTTGGATAATAACGTTTAAAGACATAAAGATAAAATTTTTAGAAAGAAAAGTTAGTGAAAAAAATTTCGAGAGATAAAAAAGGAATTTAGAAAGACAAAACTAAGAATAAGAATTTTAGTTAGAATTATTTTACAAAGTAGTTAGAAACCGAGAAAAAAAGTTAAGGGAGAGAAATTTTAGACGAAATAATTAAAGAAAAAGAGAAAATTGTAAAGGAACAATAAAGTTGAGAGCAAATGATGTAATAGAAAAAAAAAGATAAATTAGAAAGATAAAGAATATTTGTAATGAGAGAAAACTTAGAGGGAAAAATTTTGGATTGAAAAATGTTAAAGAGAAAAAAGGTGAGGAAATAATTTTAAAAATAGATGTGTTAGAGAGAAAAATAAATTTAAAAAGATAAGATATGAAAAAAAATATTAAATTGGTAAAAAGGAAAAAAATTAGAATATGTTAAAAGAGAAAGATAAATGAAATTTGTACTACGAGAGTTTTAGAGAAAAAAAAAATAAAGAAATGTTATATTAAATTTTAAAGAGAGAAATTTGGGGTGAATAAAAATTTTTTGAAGATAAAAATTTGTTGGAGAGATGTCAAAAAGTAAGTTCTAAAAGAAAAAATGTTAAAAAACCGAAAACTATTTTTGAAAACTATTTTTTTTAGTTTTTGGAATTTCTTTACAATTTCAAAAACGTTTTTAAAAAACAGAAAACAGAAAATTAAATTGGTTACCAAATAACTCTCTTTTTTTTAAATAAAAAACAAAAAATAAAAAACAAAAAACAAAATGGTCCCAAACTACCCCTAAAAATTTGTGTGGGTGTGTTTTTTGGATACCTGATATAAAAAATCAATTGTTTATTGTTGGACTTGGAAAAAAAAAAATAATAAATAAATAAAATAATAAAAAATTGTATAGAGTTTCCACTAACATTAGCTAGGTGTGTTCAAGAAAATTAACAATTCAAAAAATTCGACCAATCAAACCCGCTCATACAATTTGGGTTAAGTTGAAAATGAATTTGGGTTAGTTTAAATTTAGTTTTTTTAACTCGATTGGGTGGTTCGGTTCCTAAGTCTAGTAGATTGAACTGACTCAACCCAACTTTATCTATGTTAATATAAAATCATAAATTTTATAATTTATTATTAACCTAAGATTTACGTCCACTTGAAGATTATTTCTATCTCTAACTCAAATTAAATTTAAATTGAAACTAAAATAGAATGGATTGGGCCAGTTGTTTGAAATTTTCAAACAATTGACCTTTCCTTAACACGCTAAATCAAAAATTATAATGTGTAAATTTTGATTGAAAATAGAATCGAACCCACCCAACCAAATTTTTATGGAACAATAAGGTAAACCCAACCCATGAACATCCCCTAACATTAACCATGAAAATTAGTACAAAAATAGTTTTGAAAAATCTTAATGAAGTGCACTCAATGAATTTATTTATTTATTTTTTTGTTAAAATATTATTTTGGTCTATGTAATTTGTAAAATTTTTTAATCTCTATACTTTAAAAATTAATCTATATATTTTCAATAAATCTAAAAATAATATAATGTTAGTTGAGCCTTAGTTTGAAGTTAATATCAATTGATACGACAAAAAAAAAATATATCAAAAGGATTAGTTTATATTTATTGAAGTATAGGAACTAAAGTTGGAGATTTTTAAAGTTTGGAACTAAAATAGAACCACTACCAAAATACGAGAATTAAAATAGTAATTTAACCATTTTTAAGCATGATGCTAAAAGTTGATAAATATATATATAAGGATGGGATTAGACTTCAAACTCTTTCAAAAAGATTTTAGCTAGAAGACTCTTTATCATTCAAGGTACATTCATGATCCAGCATCATATTAATGAATCTCTTGTTTCCAAATGTGAATCAAATGCCCTTTATTTCTTCTCAAAGAACAATTCCTTCTTGAAAGTGATTTGAAAGAATCAATCTTTACAAGCTTATGAAGGAACTCGTGAATTGAGAAAATCGAAGAACCGAAAAGGAAAGAAGAAAAATGATTCAATGGCAATGCAGAAAAGCGTTGATGAAGGGAGGGGGGGGGGAGGAATCAAGAGGGTCTCTCTAAGAAGCATCCATTTTTCTGCAGCCATGTTTGGGAAGTTGAAAGTGGAAGTTGTGGGAATCCTGATGATGCTGCAGCAGTTGCAAAATGTTGAGAGCCACCAGATTGCTGCCATTGGTGGCCTTCACTCAAAGACAGTGAAAGTTGATCACTTCCTACCCCTCCATTGCTGCTGCTTAACAACTGAATCTACAAGACAATAAAACTTCGCTACTTAAACCTTTTTACAATGCTAGTTTCATGATATCAATTTCAGGTTCCAATGGTTGTTAAAATACAATCTGGTTCATAAATTTTGATGTCTACTTAGTTCTTAGTAATTCCAATTACATTCATGAACTTTGAATTATGATTCTATTTAGTTCCTATCTTGTCTTTCAACACTATTCACAAAATGATGATGGAGTATACCTGTTGGCTAATTTGGCGTAATCTGCCACATTTTTGTCGATCATGAATGTAAAGTGGTACTGTTTATAAAAGAGATTTGATATGTTCATTTAAGCTGATGGTATACTTCAGATGCCACATTATTGTATTTAGCTATGTACTACTACCTTCTAACGTCATCTTTTAGTAAATGGTGTTAAAAGGTAAAGATTACGAGACATTAACTTAAGCATAGGACTTAATAGTGGTCACTACTATCAAATTCAAAGTTCATACTAAAAACATAAAAGTTTATGGAGAACAAAGCGTGGTAAAACATTTACTCAAAGCACCAAAAACTTACTTGAGAGTTTGATTGATGGACGTGGGGAGAGTAATTGTGTAGAGTCTGCAACTCCACAGGTCTCTCGAAACACTCATGTCTCGTCATTTCGATGGAGGGTAGAGATCGAATAATCTTTTGACCAGGAAACTGCATTTTCTCTGTCTGAAGGAATCTATATCTCGTACCATTACCATTCTCGAATATATTTGATTCCTAGATCATATTGACTCCAAACCGTTAATTTGTGTATAAAGCCAATGTGGGTGAAATTTCAGAAAATTCACATCAAAATCAAAGAGAGATCCTTCTCACCTGAGGGTTAGATTCATTATTTTGCAAATCAATTTTATTGGTGACATTTGGGGATTGATTCCCAAATGAAAGGGTGTGTTGTTTTGAGCTTGAATTGCCCAACCTCAAATCAAGATTCTGTTCCAAGACATTGCCTGATGATGATTCTGCAAACTTCATGACACATTCAAAAGGCTGATCCAAAAGCAGAGAAGACCCACCAAAAAGTATCAACTAAATTACCTGTTGCTGTACTCTGCTCATTCTCATATATGCTGGGATCAAAGTTGGTAACAGCTTCCTTACCATTACACTTGATTGCAGCTTTGTCATAAGCCCTAAAACAATTAACAGTTACAAGATCATAATCCTGTAACCTAGACAGATCAACAAACACAACAAAGCACTCATAAACACACCTTGCAGCTTCAATCTCGGTATCAAACAACCCTAAATAAACATACCTGTCGAATCAAACCAAACACAATCGATGAAGTACCCCATTCAACCTGACAAAATAAGTACTTAACAAGGAAAGGAACAACAAACAATTCATTGAAGATATATAGTTACTTTTTGCCTAAAAACTGGCCCATCCGAGCCTCCCATCTTCCACATTTATGCAAGGTTACACCTCTAAATTTCGAGCTTCCTCTAGGATAACCCGTGCTTTGTCTACGAAGAACATGTACAAATTCTTCCTTGGTTAAATTCCCCATCTGTTCCAGAGAAAACCGAAGTAAGAAACATTGTTTTGCTTCAAGAAAAATGGAACAACAATCGAGTCAAAACATATGATTATAAAAACAGACCTGCTTCAAATCCTCCTCGTAGTCTTCAATACTGAAATTTATGTCTGCCTCTATTCCTCGAAACTTTATAGCCGCCCTGTCATAGGCTCTGCAGAAGAACTTCCCCATATTGATTTGCAGTTTGAGTTCCAGATGAATGAAAAACCAAAACAAACTATAATTCAGAAGCTCACCGAGCAGCCGCATGAGCAGTGTCAAATCCGCCTGTTGCGGGGATCATTAGATTCAACAACATATAATTTCATCATCATATAATGGAAAAAAGAAATGATAATTTAAAGATTTTGATTCATACCCAAATAAACTTGTTTCCCGCAGTCCCTAGTTCAGCAAAGAAGAAAAAGAAAATTATAAACAGAGGCTGTGAGTACAAAAACTGATTTGTTTGCGGAAGGGGGTTCAAGAAGAAGCTAACCATATGTGGGATTCCCACCGGCCGGTTCGCCGGTAGAACGTGACACCACGATATTGAGAGCTCCGGGACCGGGGCCCTCGCCGGCTTTTCTTTATTGGGTGCAGAACCGCCACAGGTGTCATTGCGGCACGAGGCTCCGTCTGGCAGAACTTCACGCCCACCCACCGAGCTCGAGGGAACGCAGTAGAACCATCGGCGCCGCCGGCCGATGAAGCCCCCACGTCGGAATCCTCCAGGGGGAAAAACTGCCGGGTCGCTGGCGGGATGACGTCGAAGTGTGTACGGCGTGCAAGTGGTTCTCCCTCGCCGGCGCTACCGTCATCCCCGTCGGATCCATCTTCCATTAACATAGCCGCAGAGCTGGAGTTGGAATTAATGGATCCCACCCATTTCGCTCTGTCGTCATCTCCGTCAATCGACGTTTTGGGAGACGAATGGGCATCAAATTCATCAGTTCCCCCATGATCGGGAGAATCATTGAGATCCCACATTTTCCTCGTCCTCTTCTTTCCAATGCCCTATCGATAGAATCTACTACACAACTCAGACAGAAATCAAGAAATTCACTGGAAATCGAAAGAGAAGAGAGGAACCCCATTTGCACTGAGATCAAACCCCGGAAGAATTCCGAGTCCCCACATGGCATCCGGGTCTGTAAATTCAAGTCTCCATGTGAAGAATCAATGGCGAAGAAGAGAAATAGAGAGTTAAGAACAGAATGAAATGAAGATTTTGGTGGGAAGATAGAGGGGCCCCCCTCTCTTTCTCTAACCACTCGCCAGTTGTCAGTCAATTCACTGCTTTGCCTTTGCTTTCTTCTCTCTTTTTCCTTTACGCTTGATTTCTTTTTCTGCCCCGTTTCCTTGTGTTTGATTTCTTTTGCCAAATCCGTCAAGAATATTAAGCGTAAGCATTTTGGCTTCAGATTGAACTGAATCGGCCCTCTCTCACTCTTACTCTCCGTCTCCGCATGCGGCCGTCCCACATCGGTCAAATCTAATGTACATTTGGTCTGTGTTTTTGCACACAGTATCGTATAAAATTGTATGTCTTGGGTTGTCTTGGGTTGTTACAGCCAACCACTAGAATTGGAAATAGACTCCGCAACAACTTATCACATTTAAGCTTCAACTATAATTGAAAGTTTTTTCTTTTTGTTTGACACACTTTTTTTCCCCAAGGGAATACATTAGAGCAAAGTGTTGAAAATGTTGAGTCGACATCTCGAGATGTTGAAAGGTCCGACCTCTAGAGAGTAAAAAATAGTTCTTTCGAGATATTAAGGAACTATTGACCTATTGATAAATATAAATCAAATTTCAAAATTTTTTTATAATCTTTACACTCTTTTTATTTCTATCTTTTTAGTCTCTTCTCTCTCTAAATATTAGTTTAGCTGTGCTCAAATTATCTTATATTTTTTTAGATATATGATGGTTAAAAGAAGTCAATTTTAACCTAATTAAGCTACAATTAAAGTCTCATTTACTAATTAAAATAATTTCCATGATTTCTTTCAAAGTTTCAGCTAACATTGACATTTTCGAAAATTTGAGTCTCGACATGCATGTCCACATCAATATTTCAAACTTTGTGGAGCAAACCAAAGTTCAAATAGGATCAAGAGGAGGAGAATTGAAACAAAAACTTCTCTTTAAGAAGAGGGAATTTAGCACTCTAACGTTTAGGTTTTGCTACGCTTCATACAAAGAATGGAAAAAGGATGAAAAATGAGCACCATGTTGGTTGTTTATTGGATAATTAAGCCAACACTCGAAAGATTCAGGGAAACAAAATCGTGAAATAACCTCTTAATTCATTGGCAAATAGTTTGTCTCCACATAAATTTATGTGCAAAAACAAGCCATAAATAGTTTGTCTCGACATAGTTTGTCTCCACCTTCTGACAATCTACGATAATTTTTTTTAATTAATAGTTTTTTGTTACAATTTTATATTTTTAACTAATTTAAAAGTTTTTTTTTAAAAAATTATTAATAATTAAAAGTGATTTGAAAATTTTAAAAACCGATTAAAAAATACTTAAAGTGATTTTAGATGAAACTGTAAATTTTTAATTTGCATGATTATACAATAAAACTCTAACATTGTATAATTCAATAAATTATCTTGATCTTTGAGCTAAATGATTTTCACGAAAACATAAGTAAAAATACATACCTTAATTCATGAAATCGATTTCTAAAGCAATTGATGAAGATTGTGTTTCTCTCTCTTAGTCTTTTTTAATGCTTTATTAGCCCTTTTTGATTGACAGAAAATACTACTTGATTAGGTGTGTAGATGACCAATCTCTAGGGTTTCATCTTTATATATACACCTTTCATCAGGGTGTAAAATAGAGAAATTATCTTTTAATTAATTGGTCCACTAACATGGGTCTACAACATTATTAGAATAAATGTACATGTGCTACATTGATAATAATATGGATCACACTAATAATAATATTAGATTAAAAATCTAACATTCTCCCACTTGGCACATGTGACATTATTTTCCATATTTCATTAATAAACATAATGCACATAGTAGAAGATAAATTCATCTTTATATCATAATATCAATGTTAAGTAAAGAAACTATGGTCATACATCATTGCATCGACATAATTCCTTCCATGTATCATGAAATCAATTATTCACCCAACATGACCTATAATAAAAGTATTCAATAATGGTCCAACAATAAGTTCTTGTTAAAGACAACATCCTAGTTTATTCACACAATTCAGTTATGTATATACAAATCATACGAAACAAGAGTCATAAAACAAAATCAAAAATAATAAATAAATGAGCTTAGAGTGTTAAATAACATAATCATAATATCATAATGGTATCCACTAATGTCCATAAGTTTGACATGTTCCTCGAATGTCTTAGGTGACAATCATTTCGTTAGTGGATCCAGAATCATAAGTTTAGTGATAACCAATGACTCTTTATTTATGAACATCTTCTTTAATGACAAGGTATTTTAAATTTCATGAGTTTAGCACATTCTAAATACATATCGTTTTTTGAAAAGAAAATTGTTGTAGTCACAATAATTTTCAGTTACTTGGTATTATTGTTGATAATCCAAATCCTAAAATAAGGTTCTACAACCATAGACCATGAATTGTAGCCTCAAAGCATGCTACAAATTTAGCTTCCATAGTGGATGCAGTGATGATAGACTACTTGGCACTTTTTCATGAAATAGCTTCTCTAGCTAATAGGAACATATAGTCAATGTGGATTTTCATGTATCCACACATCTAGCATAATGTGAATTTGAATAATTAATCATCTCAAAATGATCAAATCTTCTTTAAGTAAACATATAATCTTGCGTTCTTTGCATGTATAATAACACTTTCTTTGCAACTTTCCAATAATCCATTTGATCGCAACCCACTGCGTTACCGCAAGTGTACATGTCAAGTTGTAATATAAAATGGCCTAAGAGCCCGAGTATCGTCCTCTGGGAATCATATTTTCTAATTTCCTTAGTTATTAATTTATTCTTTCAATTTTATCTAGGAAATCCAAATTTATACAATGATTCTAAGCTATAGAATTGCACTAAAAGGAGATACGCTAATAGAGTAAAAATCAATAGAATGAAGGTTTTAGGGTGTTGGTATGGCGAACGAAACAATTAAACAAACTAATTCACTTATGG
>JAOANK020000013.1:1941477-1958284 GCA_026257165.2 Telfairia occidentalis
GCATGTATTTAAGTCACTTAAGTTGAAAATGAGTATTAAACAAATAAATATTATATGAAAAAATTATATAATAAGGACCAAAATATATTTTGAAAGTTTAAGAACAAAAACAGACATTTTGAAAGTTCATGGACCAAAATATATATTTTGAAAATTTAGAAACCAAAATATAACAAACTTAAAAATTCAGAGTAAGATTTAAAGCCTAATTATATTTGTTTGGTGTTGCATTAAAACAAATCTTATAGAGCTGGATTTGGTATAATTGTTTGATTCAACCAAACGTTGTCATTGTATTCTCTTTTATATTGTAATAATTTTGAACAATTCCATATATGTAGGCTTAAGTATGTTTTCAATGAAATGGAAATGGGTTCATGTTTGTATTAATTTGTGAATAGTAACATATTTGTCACTTTCTAAGTTGGAAAATTAAAATTTGTATAGGATTTCATTGACTTTTTAATTAAAAAATACATTTTTTTTGGTAGCTTAATATTTTTAGCAAATGTTATTTAAAAAATTTATAGCTTACCACGAGAGTACATGCTTCTTTCATTAATAATTTGACACATTATTAAGTGGTTTACTATTTTATTCTGTGAACCTCACAATATTCTTAAATACTATTGATGCGACAAAAAATAAAAGGAAGTAGTATGAAAAGTTTTCCCTACTATCACAGTACTATAGTTTTTTCAACATTATTAGGATCATAAGGGGAATTTTCAAACACAGTATCTCCCGCTATGATACCATGTTAAATCACTATTCTACCCAAAAGTTTAAGTTGATAGGTGAAGACAAATTTAATCCAAACTTTAACAATTTTAAAAATTTAAAAACCAAAATAAAAGAATTCTTTAGGTATAAACTTTTTTTTTAAAAGCATAAATATTTTTGTTGGGTTAAAAAAAGCATAAATCTAAATTCCTAATTTTATTTTTCTTTCAAACTCTTCCCAAAGCTTAAATCACCTAAAAGCATTTTATAAATTTCTTTTAATTCAACAATTATAGAGTGAACTATGCGAAACCTAAATATTGGTTTTTTTTTTTTTTTTAAGTTAAGAAGCATAAATATTGTTGAACTAAACAAAACAACGAAAAATTAAAAATATATATATAAAACACCTAAACTATTAGATAAGTAGATTTCTCCCAATCATAGAAATGCAAGAAATAAAACAAAAAATATGTAGCACCTAAACTATTAGACAAGCAAATTTTTTCAAATCATAAAGATGCAAGACGAGATTGTTCGAATGAAATGATGAATACGGCTAAATCTAAAGGAAATTAAATTGTGGGGAAGCTCGGAATTATTACGAAACTAATAAAGTCTTACATATCTATTTAGATTCATGATTAAACCAAACATAATTTAATTAGTTAAAGATATACCTCTGTGACAAAGAAGTCATGAGTTCGAATTCTTCTATCCTACCTATTGTGAAACTTAAAAAAAAATTTATATTTCACGTGACGTTGAACTTAAAAAAAATAATAATAAAATTTAAAAGATCGGATCGGGGAAACTGTGCACGATCTTTTGACTCTTAGGTCTGGTCGAGCCGACACCCTGAAAAGGCAAATCGCCATTGATGAACTATCGGCTCACTCAAATCTCTACCTTTGTCTCTTTTTTCCGTCAAGTTCCAAATGGGAAGTTACAAATTACAATGATGAATGGATCTAAGTCAAATCTAAAAGGGAACCGTGATTCTGGACTCTGCTAAACATTTCGGGTTACACAATTCGTTCCGGCGGACCACTCAAGAATCCACCGCCGTTTCTACCCTCCACGCCGCTTCTTCACGATCCCATCCGCCTGCCGCCGACCGGCTGAATCAACATCTAATCCTCACTCACTCCGCCGGCATCTCTACTTTGTAATCTCCAGCTTCCACGTGGTTGCCCCACATCGACATCGCCATTGCATTTCTCCGCCTTCTCTTTGTCTCACTCCTCGCTTTAAACGACAGGTTATCTCTTTCTTCCTCTTCTTTCTCTGGCTTCAGTTCAGATGCCATTTGTCTGCTTACCTGGTTGGTGAATCTGTTTTTTGTTTAAAGGAATCAATTAGAGTTGTGTCAATGACCTTAGCTATATGGAATGTTCTTGTTATTGGAAAAAGAAAATGTAGGAAGTTATTGAGTCTTTGAATTCCGAGTCTCAACTGTCAGGTTTTGTAGAATACTCTGGGAATTTTCTCGGTCTGTTATTACGTGAAGTCTTGTTAAGCTCTTTGGCTCACCTTTGTTGGTTTTCGTCTTTTTTTCTTGGCTGATGGTTTCTTCCTTGTTGGCAGAAAGATGGAGCGAAATACTGCTCAATGTATTGGTGATGTAGGGGAAGGTTCTCCTGCCAGTCCCAGGTTAGACAGATTTCAAAAGCTCTCCGTTGTACCACTCGTTTTTCTAATCTTCTATACGGTTTCGGGGGGACCCTTTGGTGTTGAAGACAGTGTAAAAGCAGGTGGCCCACTTTTAGCTCTCATAGGATTCTTGATTTTCCCATTTGTATGGAGTATCCCTGAAGCATTGGTTACTGCTGAAATGGGTTCTATGTTCCCTGAAAACGGTGGATATGTTATTTGGGTTTCTTCAGCGTTGGGTCCTTTTTGGGGCTTTCAGCTTGGTTGGATGAAATGGCTTAGTGGGGTGATTGATAATGCTCTATATCCAGTTCTACTTCTTGACTATTTAAAATCAACAGTCCCAGCTTTAGAAGGTGGTTTCCTTAGGATAATTGCTGTGCTGGTTCTCACGGTGATTCTTACATACATGAACTACAGGGGTCTAACTGTGGTGGGTTGGGTGGCTATAGTGCTGGGGGTGTTTTCACTTCTTCCCTTTTTGTTTATGGGACTGGTGTCAATTCCCAAATTAAAACCTGCAAGGTGGCTTGTGGTGGATCTGGGCAATGTGGATTGGAGATTGTTTTTGAACACCCTATTTTGGAATCTAAATTACTGGGATTCAGTTAGTACTCTTACAGGAGAGGTGGAAAATCCAAGGGAAACCCTCCCAAAAGCTTTGTTTTATGCTGTTATATTGGTCGTGGTGGGATACTTTTTCCCTCTTTTAATAGGAACTGGAGCTATTCCCCTTGACCGTGAGCTGTGGTCTGATGGCTATTTCTCAGATGTTGCTAAATTGATTGGGGGTGTATGGTTGACAGTGTGGGTACAAGGGGCATCTGCTTTGTCTAATATGGGAATGTTTATGGCCGAGATGAGTAGTGACTCTTATCAGCTTCTGGGAATGGCGGAGGTTGGTATGCTTCCTTCATTCTTCGCGATGAGAAGTCGTTACGGAACCCCCCTCACTGGGATCATCTTCTCTGCTTCTGGTGTTATTTTGCTTTCGTGGTTGAGTTTTCAAGAGATTGTAGCAGCAGAGAACTTCTTATACTGTTTTGGGATGCTCATAGAGTTTCTAGCCTTTCTTAAGTTAAGAATTAAACATCCAGAAGCTTCTCGGCCGTATAAAATACCTGTTGGCACAGCTGGTGCTGTTTTGATCTGCACTGCTCCGACTCTGCTAATTTTTGTGGTATTGGCCCTTTCATCATTTAAGGTTGTGGCTTTGAGCCTCTTCGCTTTGATGATTGGCGTTGCCTTGTATCCTTGCATTGAGTACGCTGAGAAGAAAGGATGGTTGAGGTTCTCTGCTACTTCTGATTTACCAGATATCAGTTTCAAGTATCACCAGGTTAACGAACAACCATGATCGACTGTGACAATCTCAAAGATTGGTAATCTACGTTTCCTATGCTATTAAAATATTTCAGAAAGCAAAGTTGGCTTTGTAGAATTGTTTCTCTCTCTCTCCTCTTTTGTTCCTTGCTGCCCACTTTGGTTAAATTCTTGTTTATCACCTATTCAATACTATAGTTCACCAAACCAGCTTCTTGGGCTATCCAATTTTTGTTTCTTTGCTCTTTGAGTTATGATTTGTTAGAATACTTTTTCCCATCTCCTAATTGTAACGCTGTTTCAGAAGTCAGCTGAATTTAGTATTTGTAAGCGATAAGTTCTCTGCGAATAAAATAATTTCAGAGTTTGCTGAGGAGCCGTTTCAAGTATGGTTTTAATTGATAAGATCAACAAGAATTTTATCTTGTTACCAATGTCTACTTGGATAATGGACAAATTCTTCCACGTGGCAATAACCCAGAGGATCAGCGATTGCAGAGGCTGTCATAGATTGGGATGACTTTGATGCCCCATTTAGTAGTGTCGGAAACTACGATACTGTAAAGTCCAGATGGGGATACTACAAATACAGACAATCAAATACAAATACTCTCCCTCTTTCTGCTCAATCTTGGAAGCTACGAGAACAACTGCACCAAAACTTACCAAGCATTTCCAAGAAGCAGTCTTTGAAAAAGAAGAAGAAGAAGCAGTGTCTGGGGAAGTAATGGGTGCTCAAAGCAAAACCTGGAAGGCCTCCTCGGATAGACCTCTTCCAACTTTAAAGCATCTCTTTGATCAGGATCCATATAGCAACAAGCGCTTTGGCTTCAACAATGGTCTTGAAGGTGAAGTTCTTTCTGTAATTTCCTTCTGCTCCTCCCTTACCAACCAATTTCCAACGACTTCTCATGAATTGAAGCGATTCAAGCTCACCCATCTCTTTTGTGTCATCAAGTCGTCGAAGAAAATGCTGCATGACGAAGTTTTATCGTCCGTGATGTCTTTGGTGGCGTCCAACCTATTTCGGCCACTCCCTCCACCGTGCCCTGCTGCGATCAGCTCAAACTTTGCTGATGATGAAGTCATCGTTGCCATTCCTTCTTTAACTTGGTCTCATCTTGAAATTGTTTACGATATCCTCCTCTGGCTTCTCACCAACATTGATCCTCAGACACTTGAAAAACACATAGATAACAGCTTTCTTCTTGGCCTTCTTTCGCTTTTTGATTCAGAGGAATCGAGGGAACGAGAATGTTTGAAGAATATATACCATCAAATATATTACAGATTCACCATGTACAGATCATTCTTGCGCAAAGCAATGAGCGCCGTGTTCTTAGACTATATTTTTGAAACAGAACGGCACAATGGCATTGTGGAGATGCTTGAGATATGGGGGAGCATTATCAATGGATTTGCAGTTCCTCTGAAGGAAGAGCACAAAGTTTTCTTGAAAAGGATACTGATTCCTCTACACAAGGCCAAAGGAATGCAAGTTTTCAACAAGCAGCTGGCTTACTGTGTGTCTCAATTTGTGCAGAAGGAGCCTGAGCTTGGTGGGTTGATAGTAAGAAGGATCTTAAAGTACTGGCCTGTGGCTAACAGTCAGAAGGAGCTAAAGCTCCTTGAGGAAATAGAGGATTTGGTGGAGAAATTGGACCCAAAACTACATAGGGATTTAGCTCTGCCTTTTTGTTCCCACATGACAAAATGTTTCAACAGTTTGAACACCCAGGTAAAGTTGAATCCCTCAGCTATTCCTCATCATGAATCTGTACACCCTTTTTTTTAAAAAAAAAAAAACAATTTTCTTCAAGATTGATCTGACAATCTTTGCTCAACTTCATAACAATTTTGGTTATATTGTTTCTCATCATAAAAACTATTTTACTTCATACATTTAACAGTTTTGAAATGTCTTAAAATGAAGTCACATTGTTACCAATCATACTTAATTCATTTACTCTCACTTTTCTTGGACTGAGAGGTGTCCTATGGATCTGTTGAAATCCTGGAGGTAAACTTATTACAGTCGATTTATGAGCAAATGTATGAGAGTGGAAGTCGATTCGCACCTGTGGTGTATGTCATGCTCCTGAGTTCCTAGAATTGGAGAAGATCTTAGAAACTTGTACACAAAAAAGGAAGGGCAAACAAAGAGAAGGGGTGAGGGTGGTGATTTGTGAAAAGTTGGGAGTCCATAGTAGTAGGAATAGCCACACCGTCCCTAACAATTCTAAAGCTTGCATTAATACGGGAAAAGTTGTGCCAAATCAAGCATAACTCAATTGGTTAAAAACATATCTCTCTGATCAAGAGGCCATGGGTTCAAATCTCCCCGTCCTTAAATGTTGTTGAACTAAAAAAAGAGAGGGAAATTTGTAGTTGATACTTGTTAATTAATCTAGGTTGATTTTCTTTTTGGTCTACAGTCGAAAATGAAATAAAGAAAGGGTGTCTCTTTAGATTGGTTCAATTTTGTTGGTATTTTCATCAAACAATTGAACCAAATCGAGAATTTCTTTTCTCAAATGTAGAATCGAGGTTTCTAAATTGTCCAATATAATCGAATTAATCGAATCAGTTTGGGCCAATTCAATTTAGTTGATTTGGTTCAACAAATTTTTCTGTTCACTCCTATTGAGAAGAACCAAACCTATATAGATTAATAGAGAATTAATATCAAACTATGGAATTTAATGCTAAATTCATATTTATTTAGGGATTGATCATAACAAATAAATAGATGATCATATGATATCATGTGTCATGAAAAACCTAAATTAAGTAGAGTTTATGTTTCATACACATCGTGAGAATTTCACATGAATTTTTAACTTTAATTAAAAAGAACATTCTACTTGTAAGGATAAAAACATGAAATAGAATTATATGACTGACTACAATCTTTTCATTTTTTGAAATTGACACTAAGGAGTCAATACAAGAGCAATAGAATCATTATTCTGAATCGCCATTGTTACCACTAAATAAGCTCTTTCAAACTTGGCTTTTTTTTTTCTCCTTTAGGTGGCAGAGCGAGCTCTCTACATATGGAACAGCGAAGCATTCGTGAACATGGTGTCAACTTCCATGGAAGAAGTTTATCCAGTGATCATACAAGGGATGGAGAAGAATCTGAGGAGCCATTGGAGCGATAGCGTTAAAGAATTGACACACAATGTGAAGGCCATACTTGAAGAAATGAATCCAATTCTTTACCATAAAACCCTCCATCAAAATGGGTTCAGAAAAGCAGAAGCAACCCAAATTCAGAGACTGTAATTGGCTGCAATTTACATGATTCATGAGGCCAGAGAGTAGAGCTTGCAGTTTGTCTATATTAATTCTAGATCAACTAGAATATTTGCTCGAGTCGTTAGTTTGAATCTACAACTCCATACGTTCGAGTCATGAGCTTAATTAAATGATATAAAGAGACCTAGGTGGCACCGAGCGACCAAGCATAACATTCTTATTAATTCAATCAAAGTTGAATAGTTTCAGTATTCTTCAGTCAGTATTTCTATGGAGGATTGAGAGAGAAATGTTCTTATAATATGGAAAACAAAATGGAAGAAAAAAAATCAATCCTAAATGTAAAGTGAGATTGGAATAGTTAATTCCAAAAAAATAAACATCATCAAAAGCCCAAAGATTGTTATCATCATCAATTCTCTAGACACTTGAGAACTCATTCTCATTTTTACTATTCACTCCATTAAAAATCTCTCTCAAAAACTCTACTTAACAACCTACCATCCATAATTTCCTTGCAGAACCAGACACAGAGGACAGGAAGTTTCAGTACAAACATAATATGGTTTAATTGAATCATCCATAATTTCCTTGCAGAACCAGACACAGAGGACAGGAAGTTTCAGTACAAACATAATATGGTTTAATTGAATAAGAAAACTAAAGTACATGACAATTCCTTATTGCTTCCAAAAACCAAAAAAAAATCCCAAATTGCCACAGCTCCTAAATGTAGCAAGAATAACTTGGCTCTATCCTTCATAAAAACCTAAAGCCCTATTCATCAATGGAAAAATCATAGGACCAAAATCATAAAATTAAAAAGGAAAAAAATGTGCTCGACTCTACCCATATTGCTTCTATAAGGCAAACCGTCGCCCCACAATCGATATAACGAATCCAGACTGAAAAGGGTACTCAAAAAGAGCACATGAAAGGAAAGGATTGGGAACTATAAGGGCACCACACTATCTCAACACACCCCCCTATACAACATTGCCTCACTTCAGATGCTTCATTTCAAGTGCTGTCTCTACCAGTCAACCTGTATAAACCTCAAGGATGTGCAATTATCTTCAGGCTTCAACAACAAGCTCAGCAACCTTGATTTTTCTGAGACTACAACTAAAACTTGATGTTTGCTCCAATCAATCATAAGAGCAACATACAGACAACGCACAAAATGACCATTGGTCGCGAGACAGATTTTGAATAATATACTTGAGAAGAATGCTTGCTGAAGTAAATTGATAAACATCATCCTATACTTGATATTTTGATAGTTTGTCCTTCACAGAAGGTTCTAGAGAAGAAATACACTGGTCCCACGCACCATTTCTCAGCATCTGCCAAATGGACATTGATATGAACATTAATATAATCACACTAGGATCATTATATTATTATGACTAATATGAACATATTTGTGGACAGAGACATTGCAGCGTTCAGTTCTCTTACCAACCATAACCATATATCTGATGTTGCCCTTCCCTTCAGGCAATCAACTAGTTAACATCTTCACCAACCCACCCATTGCAATTATTTGACATTTTCCTTTTTTCCTTTTTTTTAATGGAAACTAACTTTTATTTAGACAAATCGAAGAATATAAAAGGGCCCACAAAAATGGTCAAGCAAACAGTAGGGATTACAAAAAGCTTTGACGTTTTTCTTGGAAATGGTATTCGAGATTAGTCTTTCTTCTCTTCTCTCTTTCC
Source organism: Telfairia occidentalis (assembly GCA_026257165.2). Classification (NCBI taxonomy): domain Eukaryota; kingdom Viridiplantae; phylum Streptophyta; class Magnoliopsida; order Cucurbitales; family Cucurbitaceae; genus Telfairia; species Telfairia occidentalis. The sequence goes on from JAOANK020000013.1 coordinate 1,950,159, forward strand.
TTTAACTTTTAACTACATCTACAACTCATATATTATATAAAGGAACTCCAGTTTACAATGCAGTCCAGAGTCCCATCTTTCTTTCAATACCAACTATTTAAACAATATTCGCCTCATAAAGAATGGGGGAGACGGGGAATGGTGAGAAGTAATTTAGTTACCAACCTGTTTATAGCCCTGCAGAACCTGGCATACTTCATTATGAAGATCTTGACTCCTTATTTCCTGCAAGTGACAAGTTCAGCTTGAGAATACATAATTCCTCATGGAAAAAATTACGCAATGTCAGATATTGATACAACAAAGTTTCTATGCTTACATGCCAACTGGCAATGGCTTTGCACATATAAGCAAGCGAACTTAGTGCCCCAGACGGATTCGATTTAGCCTGAAAGTAGCAAAAGCATAATAATTGTTAATCAGAAACACATAGAGAAATTATTACAAAACTCAAGAGACTTACCAAAGCACAAAGACCTCGGAAAGCATCCTCCTTTTCTACATCATCACGTATCCTGCCAGTATAATAAAACCTCAATCCATGTTAAAAATACAATGTATTATTTTTTCCAAAAGCTTGCTTACAAAGATGTGATTTAAATTAAAACAATCAGAAGTCAATAATTCTGTCTAGCAATGAATCAATAGGCACAATCCTCCAAGTACACAACAATGGTTTATAGTAGTCTTACTATTTAAGCCACTTTTACTTATTAAGAAAAAAGAAAATCTGACTTAATACGTCACACCACAAATTTCCAGACACCCCAGTACAAGTTAAACATTAGAATGCAATGTTTTAGAAATTTTAACTTTTGCCAAGAACGTTGTGGTGTCCTAGGTGCAACTATATCTAACATTAAAGCATCTTTAACCTTTTTTAACACAACATTAATAAGTTAGAGAGCCTTACATGGATAACGCAGTGCACCATGGTTGCATGAAATGTTCCATATGTGGTGACACTAGCTGAGGACAAACCCATGCAATCCTTCCAAGTGTAATTGCACTATTTTCTACCAGAGATTTATTTAGCTCCTGCATAGCATAAAGAAACGAAATCAAATAATAACGAGCCTATTATATATATATGCATGTATGTGTGTGTGTACATTTTCAATATCCCGCCTCAGGGGGCAATGGGCACTATGCACAGCTCATTTTTTCTCTCAAACCAAATCTATATAGAATATCTACCTTTTCTCACCTATGCTCCTAGTTCTTAGTGAACAAGAGGCTTATCAGTGCCATAATACACAAATAATGAGATGTGCTAGTACAAAAGAAAGGGACCATCACCTGTGCATGTTGAAGAATTGGCACTAAGCTTGAAATCACTGTCATAACAACCGGAGAAATTTCTTGGTGTACCTAATACAGTAACAATGTCAAATAACGTAAACTGTTGCTTTTTAAATTCCATTACAAACAAAAAGGTTGATGTGGTACGTGCAAGGCAATACCAGATTGTCTAATATTAATCACCATAAAGGAAAATAAAATAATATTACATTGAGAATCACAAACCTTGAAATTTAGCACAACACAGTTAGGGTTATGTAGTGCAAACAGAACTTACAAACTGGATAACAGAACCTGTTTGAGTCATTATTTGGCTTACAACAGTATTTGGTTTCATTTTAAGAGATTGCTCTGAAATAATTCCTTAACGAGTCATTTTACTTTTAGCGTTATAATAAAGATACTGTTGAATTTCCAGGTGAGGATGTTTTACCATCAGATGCATTGCATCGTATTGAAGTTACTTGCATTTATTTATCAAAAAAGGTCTCCTACCCTGTTTGAATACATAATCTTTATCCCAAAGCCAAACAAAAACATAAACTTCACTCGAATAGTGACAATAAGAAGCATGTGAGAAGACAAATACCCATAGAAAGCTCAATAACTGGTACTCTCTATATGTGTATGAAAGTCTCCACATACCTTAACAGCTAATTCTCCAATTGCCCAGCAGGCATTATTTGCCACAGAAACAATTTCCTTAAGCTTAGGAGTGTCCTGTGCAGTAAATGTATCAGACTGGTGAAGTAACTTCAAATTCAAAACTCAAACCATAAAATGACTTATTTACCAGTTGCTTGGCTGCAGCGGTAAGAAATTCTGACAAACGTGGTTGCAAATGGACGTGGCATACCTATCCACAAAATATGAATAAAGCATCAACACAACAGAAAATATCAAGAGACAGAAGTTCCTAGTAGTCAACACAGCCATGTGTATGAATCTTGTGCTACCTCCTCCACTATGGAGGAAGTAGATAATGAAATTCTAACATCGGCAGATCAATTCATTTGACAATGAATAAATAAATAATTGGAGTAATTTTTTTAAATGGAATATATATATATATGTATAATGCTCAGGAGTTTGTGGAGAATCCAAGAGATTAAGCCAAGTCCTTACTCTGCCAAGGTCCCCAAGCAATGCAAAGGCGCTCTGTCGGACATCAGAAGCTTCATCCATGCAACATTGCAGGAGCAAATCCCTCAAATTGCTTTGAGAAACCTGATGGAAATTCATATGAAATGTCACGTGCAAGCAAGGGCCGAATAATTGGCATAGTTGAATCAATACTAGTAGCCGGAGCATTCACACTTCATCTAAGAAATATATGATGGCCTGGCAATAAAACAGACAACAAGCGCCTACAAAGTTTAACAACATCTGGCAACCTCATCCCTTTTATAATTCTGATAGATGGATCACCAAAAAAACGAGCAAATGCTTAGTTTAGAAAGTAATTACCAAACTTTCAATCCCACTGCCAAGACCCTCTGCAAGTCCTGATAGAAGATCAAGACAGCACACAATAAATTCTTTATCATACTGAACCCCAGCGGAAACAGGATCAACCTGCAAAAGGAGATCAAGCTAACATCTTAGGAAGATGGATCAAACAATTCAAGCGCATCCAGCAGTGATAAATGCTATAATTCCAACTCGATCGCACGTATCATCAAGGAGCAATCAGACTTGGTACAAATTACCATGAGAAGAGGTTGGATGAGAGAAAAAAGAAAAAAGGTAAGAAGACAGAAAATGCAAATACAGGAGTCAACATATTGCACACTCGAGTCATTTCCAAATAAAAATTGAAAAGAGTCTTATGCTGACATTAGCAAGTCCTATTCTAAATAAAATTCTATGACTAGGGATTCAAACTCTAATAAAATATCATGCTTCTATCATTAAGTTACATATCTTTTTGTAGATCTAAAAATTATCATTAAGTTACTTATCTCTTTGAAGATCAAAAAGTTATCATTAAGTTACTAGTCCTGTTCAAAGTTATTTTCAGTGGTTCAGCAGAAATCTATACCTGTTTTGGGTGCTTAGGACTTGAAATCTCGGTCTAGAAAAATTTTGGCAATTAGGAAATCTACTGGAGGAAGAAATTGAGTGTAGAAGCCTACTGGAATTATTGGAAGGTATATCTCTCCTGCCTCTAGAATTGATAGAAATAATTTGGAAGGAAGAACATAGTGGCAATTTCTCACTTAGTTGTTTGTAAAAGCAATTGCTATCTTTAAAATTTAGAGAAAAGTTGACGTTTTAGCATGGCAGGTACCGTTGGATGGCTTAAATACAGAGCAGGATTACAAAAGATATATCTATATATGATATTAAATCCTTCAATCTTTCTTCTATTTTTTAAAGCAGAAGAAAACCAAGCACATCAATCTTCCAGTGTTCACAAAGTGTTTAGTGTTGGGAACAGATTTTCAAATTTTTGGTGTTTCTTGGGTATTGGATAAGAGGTCAAAGGACAATATTTTTTCAGCTACCTTGTGGAATGAAATTATAGAAGTAAAGTCAAGCTTTTATGATTAACTTCCATAAAAGATATTATTTGCGTATTTGGAATGAAAGGAAACAGAGAATCTTTGAACGTTAGTATTTGGAGTAGAGTAATGGGTGGATTTAACCAAAGCTTCTACTTCTTTGGTTGTTCTACTTTAAGTTCTTTTTTGATAAATTATGTAGTTTCTTCTAGCTAGGGGCATTTTCGTAATGTTGAAGATTTTTTAATTGTGAATCTGTGATTTCTTGTAACGAGAGCCTCATGTATTCTCCTTTAAGGGAGATGTTTTACTTCTACACATTTGTAACTTCTTAATTTTCAAGGAAAAGTGTCGTTTCTTTTTTCAAAAAAAAAAAACAATATTTCTTACAAGGAAAAGAAATCATAAGAAATAAAAATTCAAATATATGACAGCCACAAAAACTATAAATTTAGACAAAGGCTTGCTTAATACACTTTTTCTTTTTATTGATGAGAAACATTCTAGCATTTCATTCATAAGATGAAATTATACAAAAACATGCTTAATACACATCTCAAACTACTGAGGATCTCCACGCATTATTTTAGAAGGGGTGAAGAGGATAAAATGGTCCATTAATAGAGACTGAGCCTAAGCGCAAAAATGATATAAAGCTTAACCACCTTTATTAGCATAAGAAAACACAGAATGAAGAGCAAACTAAACTAAAGCATACATTTATGGGAGAAAAATAAGTATTTATTGAGAATCAATGATCAGAAAAACCTTTGCCATTTGTTGGGTCTGGATGATGCTTATGCATCTCTGATACACAGGCTGAGCAAATTGGGCAAATCCAGTCCCCAAAGCCTAGAAAAGGGAAAGAAAATTAATCAATACTCGTAATATAAAAAATTTTGTTATTATGACTAATGCATTAGTAAACCAACTCCCGGCTGAATCCCTAAAGCACAAACATTTCAAGAATAAAGCTTTTATCACGCAATGAATCCTCCCATATCCTCCAAACTCTAATCAAGGTATGTATATTCATAATCACTGCATTTCAATAACCAGAATTTCAAGGTCCTGTAACTAGCTTAGGGCATTCAAACTCTCTCCCTCACCCTGTAATCAGGTTTCGCGTGTGAATGGGAAGCACATAAAACTAGTAAAGAGAAAGAAAAAAAACAGAATAAATAAATAAATCTGAACTACATGAGGGACCCACCCATTACCCAGCTCAAGTTTTGTAATTTGGATTACTATCTTTTTTTGTAAATTTCATTCATATCAATGAAATTGTTTCTTATCCAAAAAAACCCAGCTCACGTTTAATGCCAAAAAACTTGTGTCCAAAGCGCTGGAAATTTTTTCTACAATTTCTAAAACATTTAGAAAAGAAACCAACCTAATCTCCTAAATACCCCAGAAATTTTACCCAACCACCAAAACGGGGCAAAAATCTTAAATTTTGAATCAAACATTTGGGAGAGACCAAGTAAAACTTGGAAGATCTTCAATCATAGAATTAGGTATTCACAGCTTTACCCACTGTTCTCAAGAGCATTTCAATAATTTATCAAATGAGTTCTATGGGAAATGCAAATAAATGTGACTAAGGGATAAAAAACCAATAAACCAAAACACGGATAGAGACCTGTGCTATAGATGTGAAGCACTCCAACAGTGGAAAAAGATCTTTGTCTGAGTTCGAAAGTTGCTGCCATTTGGCAATTAACGGTGGCATAAGAATTTCAAGATAAGCAGGCTGCAATCATCACAAGTCAAATGAAATCAGTTTTGATGTACTACATGCAGAATATTGGAATTCCGAAAGTTGCTGATCTACAAATGCAGTAAAATGAGAGGAGGTAATGGGATGCATAACCTTAAGCATTATGTGTTACCTGATTTAGTTCCCCTCCAACAGCATCTGCTAGGGTTCCAATAGCATCATACACTATCCGTAGATTCCGTCTCTAGATACCACATATAAGCAAGTCAAATATGGACAAGCTATCAGAGAAGATACTCTTCAACCCAGAAAGAAACAGAGTTTCATCAATATTCTTTTTATTTTTTAAAACATGGGAGTAGCATAAGTCTCTTTTTCTATCTAATAATTCAAAGAGGAAAGCACCAATATAGTTAGGGCACCTGATATTTTCCAAATGCACATATAAGGTGCTGCAATATATTTTCCAAATGTGGCGCCAACTCCTCTGCGGCTTCCTGCAAGTTACTAAACCCCATCATGAACTATATAGGGTATAATCATTAGCAGGTAAAAAGAAGTATAAAAAAAAACCTCCTCCAGCGTTGCAAAAGCAGAACAAGCAGCTTCTTGCACCCTCTTGTTATTGTCCAATAATCTTCGTAAAAGCCCCACAAGAACCTTATCAAATTGTTCATAACCTTTCTGATTTCCAATGCCCTAAGATGGGGGAAAAAGTGAAGTAAGATACGTATCAAACTGTGTCTTCACAAAAGTCCCATGAGAACACTATCAAATTGTCCATATCTTCATAGCCCTATTTTCTTTTCCATTCGTGTTCCCTATGATATGATAGCAGAATTCCACAGCCCCACAAGTTTTCCCAAAGCATTCTAAATTTTCAATTTCGACCCCAGAAAATATCATTATAAATATTCTATCTTTGTAATGGAATAATCAAACCACGGGCTCAATGTTACCACATAATTTAGAAAAAGAAGTATAATAGTTTTCACAAAATGTAAACAAATTTTGAAAAATACAAATATAATAAAGACCCATGAACACATACCTGCACAATGAACTTGCTGAAACGAGAAATTGTCCAACAAGATATGCTCCTTATTAGAGGGAATTTATCATCTAAAAGAGGGATGAGAAATGTGACAATCTGCAATCCAACACAACCTATTATTGAATATTTGAACTTTCTAGGTCAGAACGCAAACAAAATGAGCAACATTAAACACTATTTTAAAGAGCGCGCCCTCACAGAAAATCCTACCTTGGGCACCTCGTATTAAAGAAGCAAGGTGCCCTTTATAAGGTGTGTTTGAGGTGTATGCCTCGACGCTAGAGGTGGGCGCCACAGCACTTGAAGCCCAATTTCTTTTATCTATTTTTAATTTTATAATAGTATTTTAGGAAGAAACTAAGAAATAATCTTATAAAATGTTCATTTTTCTCTCCAATTTCTAAAAAAAACTCTGATTTCTTGAACTTTTTATGATCTTATTCATAATAATATTTGTTTTCAATTTTGATACATAAAAATTTTATTTACATTTTTCTATTAGGCACCTCATTAAAAAAGAAGGTTGTGCTTTTTCTTTGCTTCACGCTTTAAAAAACACTGACATATGTTATCAGGTATCACAAACTGCCAATTAACGGAGGAAATGGAACTTTTTTTTTTTTGGATAAGAAATAATTTTATTGATGGTATGAAACCACAAAAGGGAGCAAATGCCCCCATCCAAGGGAGTTACAAATAACCTCTCCAATTGGATAAAAGAGGAAGTGGAACTATTAAAAATTCATGAGTATTTTCTTACAAAACTTCATTGAGAATATTATGGAAACTCAAATCGTTCAGAACCCACATGAACATTGGCTGATTAAATTGTAAAATATATCACCTCAGGCAAATGAGGATAGAGTCCACTAATGCAACCTTCAGCTATTGCACCAAGAGCCAATACAGCAGCTTCCCTTTCTTTCCAGGCTTCATCACCATTTGTGGACAAATTGACCTAATAGAAATCTCAGCAAAGTTCATATATCTGAATAAAATATCTAACAAGAAAGAAATTGAAACTAGGAAGAATTCTTGGGCACAATATATCACACCCAACTAAGTCTATAGGCTATAACATTTACAATTGCTTTAAACCAAGTATGTTTTTATGACACATTGAAGCAAGATTAAGGCCAATATTAATAAAATTTTTCATTAATAAATATACACATCAATCCATTGCAACGGTAAATAAACAAAAACCTAAAACTCATTTCAGTGATTAAACTGCTAAACGAAAGCAGTTCAGGACAAGCAGACCACAAAAAGCAAAAATACATCTGTTACCTCTCGAGGGGAAGAAAATGAATAAAAGGGCACATAATTAGAAGAGGGGAGAATGAAAGATAAAGTTCACAGTTGATGTCCTGACCAGTGTTTTTAAAAGCCCAAGGCGCACTAAAGCGCAATAGCCCTTCGAGGCTTAAGTGCGAGGCGCCCAAAAAAGCGCGGGCTTTTTTTACGAAGCGCACAATAGATATATATAAATAAATTTTTTATATATGAAGAAAAGTAGTATAACAAATAATAGGATGATGAAAAG
>JAOANK020000013.1:1958384-1969147 GCA_026257165.2 Telfairia occidentalis
GGGCTTTATTAACCGAGCCTCACTTTTTTGAAGCGAGGCGCAAAGACCGTGCCTTGGGCTTAAGCGCGCCTAGGCGCGCGCCTCACTGGGCTTTTTAAAACACTAGTCCTGACCAACTAATGGATAGAAAGAAATAGAAACAAAAACAGTGAAGAGGAGAAGAGAAGGAAAGAAGGTGAAAGGAAATTTTCCACAACAGAGGTTCTGCTTCTTTTGCCTGATTATTTACCTACCTGAACAATGGGCATCAATATAGGAAGAATGTCATCCCCAAACACATTTGAGAGAATATCAAGAGCTGCAGCACTGCATTTGCGCAAGTTCCATATATTTACAATGTCATCATCCTGAATTATCCAAATATGTTGTATTAGAGAAAAGAAAACTTAACTTCCTAATCCAACAGAGAAAAAATAAAACATTATAGAAGACTTTATCTGTTGATCGGAACTATAAGTCAAAAATAAGAAAAATATTAACACAACTTACATCATCTTCTGCGTTATCTGATCCATGTAATCTTGACGAATGAAAACGGGGTTTTAGATCCTGCAGTGCAGAAATTTAGGCAAAATAATAGTAAAGATAGCATCAATATTGTAAATAGCACATAATTCATCAAAAAGGACTTCAAGGCAGTGAAAACACTGGAATTTCCCAGTTAAAATCTCCAAAAACAACAATGAAGGAAAGAGATCATACCTGCTCCCTGTCTGGAAGAGATCCGTCTTCCTGTAGAAGTGAGTAGATGGAAGACACATCATGAACCAGACTAATGGGCAAACATAATTATGCAAATAACAAATTAAGTACGACAGTTCACCTCAGCCTCAAGAAGTGATTCATCGTCATCAGCATAAACCATGTTTGACAATAATGCCTATATAAGTCGAAATATGCACATAAAAAGCATTGCAAATATCTCAACAGTAGGTATCAAAAGGAAGAAAATATTTGTCTGAGCATGTGCCATACTGGAATTAAACGTGGCAAGAACTCTCTTAAGTTCTCAGGAGGTAATTGGGCATCACAATATGCAGACCTGCCAAGCATAATTTAAAATGAAACAGATCTAACAGAAAAAGAACACAATACAAATGAGAATGGAGGGGGGATGGGGATTTTAGAAAGGAGTCATCATCCAATTAGCAGTCTCAAAAGCCAAGGATGGAAGAAACATGAGGACCCATTAGGTTCGTGATTTACCATGAATTTACAATGACAAGGACGAGAAGAAAGAACAAGGTAGTAACTCTTTTTAAAAGATACTATCTCATGAAATTACAAAGAAAATGCGACTACAGACACCAGCCCAAAAGAAATGGCAGTAAGGAGTACTTCCAGTACAAAAATAACGAAGTAATAATAGAAAAATTAAAAATCCAAAAGCACGTTTGTTCAAAATATTTTGACATTGTTATCAATAATAAAACAGAAAAAATTTATAACATTCATAGAAAAGCGTAGGACCTTTTTTGAAAAATACAATAAAAGCCATAGACAATCACATATTGAAACTTTAACAGACTAACTTAGTCTCCATATTCTTCCTGCAGTTCAAATTATTTTAAACTGGTTATATTTATTGACTAGATTGATTTTGTAATATTTATATTCGAATTAATGTATCACATGGATGAAAACTATTGTTTTGATCAAGTTTCTGTTTTGTTACTATTAATATTTCAATGGTCTTCTAAAAGAAAAAGAAATATTTGCAAAGATAAGAAAAATTGTTTTAAAAAAACAAATGCAAAACAAAACAATACAAATCAGGTGTTCAAGTGGAGGGAGGCCTAAAAGTCTATAGCTACAATCAAATCAAAAGAATAGGCAAAGTACAAAACTCTTGGGTGGTGGACACCCAAAGATATGCCAAAAAATACCTTCTTCGTGCTTAAAAACTAAGAAATTATTTTCACTAAATAAAAAGTTCCTTAAAGAGAGAGAAAAGTAAGGTAAAACCCTACTCAAAAACAAAAGTTTTAAAAAATACCCCAATTGGCATTAATCAAAGGAGTATTGTTATTACAAAAAGTCTAGGATGCAAAGAACCCATACACCTAATAAGCTCCAAAGGTCTTCCGACTCTTATCCACTCGACAATTTCGTGGTTCCTTACCATCCAAATCTCCCACATCACTGCTTTGATAACACAACTACATAAAAAATCTAGTCTTTCCTGTGAATTGATCACCATAAAGGAGTTGCATTTTTTACCATCTTCCACAGAAAATACCAACTTAAGCTGAGCTGCATAGCAACTTCTCCCAACAACTATGGGCAAACATGCAGTGAAGAAAATGATGATTTTGGTTTTCCTAAGCTCCTTTGCCCATGATGATCACCAATTAGGTGAAATATGACACATGGGTTTTTTTTTTTTACTTTCTCAGCTTTGGTAATGCTCCCTAGGGCTAGACACCACAAAAAAGAAGTAAATAAATAAATAAGCCACGGACACATTATTAAGAAATCCTAAGAGATCATCACTTTTGAAGCCCAGCAAACCCAAGAAAATTGTGTGCAAACCTGCCAACCCCCTCAGTGGCATCAAGTTTCACTTAGCACCTGCATCTTGAGTTAGTAACTTAGTAGCACACACATGACCACTCACGTTGCCTCTGCTTTGTAACATTGTCAAACCATCCACCACAGGATTACCAGCTGACGAGTGTTGAGTGCCAAAACCACTCCTATCGATCAGGTAGGGACTTTATTGGAATTTAAAAAATAAAAAGACAACAAAGACCGTTATTGGGATTGCCAGACTCATTTGCTTGAGTGACTCTAGTTAGGCTATGCGGAACCAGACATCCAGTCTCTACCTTCTAGAAATCTCATGCACATTAGGATGGAATTACCTCCATGGGCCATACGGTGTGCCCCCTCCATATCCTCAATCTAAGTGCAGCATCCTAAAATGAAGGTTCCTCCCTTTGTCATGCCCATTTTAACAATCTAACAACCAAAATTTTCATTTAATCCAACACACGCTCACATCTTCCTTTTTGTCCTATAAATTGCTCACATTTTGCTACACGTTTCCCATAAAATAGATCATGATGCATCCTTGGTTAAAATAGATTAATTTCCCTTAAAAGCAAGGGCCATTCACTTAAAGGGGGAACAATCCAGACCAGATTAAGTATTCCAAGATATCCCCACAGATCTCTAGCGAAAGTGAACTGAATATAATGACAATCCAACTCTTTTCCACCTTTTCCACACAAAACACGTTATGAGGATTAAGACAAATGGAGGGAAAAAATTTTAACATGTCTTTCGTATAATAGGATCTTAGGCAAACCCACCAAACAACGTACTGAATCATCTTAATTTTGGATTCTCGAACTGTCTAATTAAAGCCAGACATACCATGGGTATGAATGCTTTTTGAGCTTCTTGATCTCTTGAAAAAACCAGAATTCTTGATCCAGGTTGATAGTGAAGAAAATGTGCAGGTAGCTAGAGAACCAGTTTCATATGAAATCTAATAAAAAATCACCTTTTTTATAGGAAATAAGGCTTAGAAAAAAAGACTCTAAGCCAAATATCAACTTGTTATGCAGGGATATTAAGATAAGACCACTAACAAACATGATCAAAATAAAATGAGAAGAAAACGAGGAGATGAGAAGTGCATGTATGAGCAGTGAGCACACAACCAAACAACACGAATTTTCTAATCATTTAAGAAATGAGCTTTCTCAAAAGTTTAGAAGCTTTCCAAGAATTTAGATTATGAAATTAAAGTTAAACCTAAGGACCCACAGAATAGCAGACAGATTATGTTTAGACTGAAGAAGTTTACATCTTATTATGTTGTACTCTGATCTGTTATTCCTCTTAAAATAGGGCTATTATCGTCTTTGTATTTGTTCTTCTTTGTTTCTTCTTCAGCCATTAGTTTTTGTGCACATGGCAAAAACCCTAACTATTTATTACATCGTTAAGCCTCAGTATTGGGCCAAGAGCTTCTTTCCATCTTTCATAAATTTGTGGTATCTATTTGTCCTACCTTTTACGTGATACCAGAGCCTCAGGCTCACATTTCCAAAACATTCCAAAAATGGCATCAACATCTAGCTCTACTTCAGCAGACGATGAACATACAGCCACTGGTGTGACAACACCTCCAGCGCTCCTTATGAGGATGCAACCTCTGGCAAACCCTAACCCATCAACACCGCAGAAGTGTTTTTTCTTTTTTTTTTCTTTTTTTTTTTATAGGCAATAAGAAGATATATTAATCACAAAAGAACAGCCTAGAGGCAGAGGGTCTCCCCAAGAAACTATACAATAAGAGCTCTCCAATCGGTAGCAATGCTATAATTACAAAAGAACGTACTATGATTAGAGCACCACCACGAGGCGATATGATGAACAAAATTACAAAAATCGTCAACACTAGTGTGAGAATTCTCAAAAAGCCTATTATTTCTTTCTTTCCAAAGAGCCCAAAGAAGAGCCTAGTAGCGTAACTCCACAAAATTTTCTTCTTATCCCTTAAGGAGGAGCCACTGAAAGCTTCAACAACCCACAGAAGTGTTTTTTAAAGTCCAAGACGCACTAATGTGCAACAACCTTCCAGGGATTAAGCCCAAGGTGCAAAACAAAATGCGGGCTTTTTTTAATGAGGCGCACAATAGAAAAATGTAAATTTCTTTATAGGAAGAAAAATAGTATAACAAATAATAATATGATGAAAAGTTTAAGAAAATAGAGCCTTTATTCAAGATTGTAGAGAGAAAAAAAAAAGAATGTTTTTCAAGAATATTAATCTCAAAAGCTAGAAAATAAAAATAAAAAGAAAAAATAAATAAAAATGGGCTTGGAGCGGCCTCACAGGACTTTTTAAACACTCAACACACCACTGATAAACCCCTCTGCCAGCAACCAAACGCAAACCAGAAATGCTACTCTACCTCCCCTTCCCGAGGTACACTCTAACTTTATTCATAACCAAAACCCTCCATTCTTTTCCATTCCAACCCAACAACCAACTTGTGTTCCCACCCACCCCAACTCTCGTTTCACATTAAAGCAACCTTACAACCCAAATATCCTTCTCTTCCCAACAGAACAACCAGCATCTAACCCTTTCAGTATACAATCATATTAAATATAGTGGCAGTGTGCTGTAGATTAACGGTATTGAAGCCATCTTCTGGGAAGCATGGTTGGAAAGGGATAAGAGAATCTACAACAGGATTGAAACTTCAATGGTGGAAGTTTCAGATCTTGCCTTATTTGCAGCATCCTCTAGAGCTATCTCTCTAAATCTTTGGCTGACCAAAAAACCCTTTTTGTAACTCCTTATCCTTTTAGGAAGGATGCCACTTTTTTATATTTAATTCATCAATGAAATTCGTTTCTTATCAAAAAGAAACATACAAGTATATTCGAGAGTCAAATAATCACGTATTAACAAGCACATCCACATTTTCCCCTTCCCAAAATTATGCAGAATAAGCAAACGATAAAAAAAATCAGAAAATAAAGGAAATTAATGTAACTTTAAAAAATTATAATAAAAACCAACCTCATCTACGAAATTTTAAAATGTATGAATAAATATCAAGCTATACCAGTCAAGACAGACGTAGAAGTGTATAGTTTACAAAGGTGACAATTACCAAAATTCACAAGCTTCAAGTGAAACTTCCTCATCAGCATCCTTATTGACTTGCAACATGTATTCGATTACATTCCGCAGATGTGGCTGCAAAATCACATGATGAACAGTTTTTTTTTAATGCAACAAAAAAAAAAGATCTCGTAGATGTAGTTTAAAAGAATGACAAAATTAGTTTTCCGAAAAAAGGGAGGAATTAGACCGAAGCCAGCTCATTTTTTTCTGTCGAAGGCACAAAATGCAGGAATTGATTAAAATATGGCACATAATGCAAACAAGGGGCAAGTAGGAAACCAACCTCCAAAAAAGTTGGGCGTACTTCAATTAGCTGCACAAATGCTTGACAAACCTGCTCAACATAGACGCAAAGAAAGGAAGAGGATAAAAAATGACCACCATTATTTCTTAAATTAACTACCAATATTACTGCAACTACGACATGCTTCACAATCTGAATACTACTCTAAAGCCTACAGTGATAGATGCCAAACAGATAACTTACTGCAACATCCTAAGGCGAGGGTACCTTTATTTTATAAGAAACTAAAGGATTTATTAATCCATGAAACGTGTGCACGCGGAAAAATCCAAAGATAAGATATCATATCAATGGACTAAACTAAATAGAAACAATTGGAGGAAGGTAGCATAATGCCACACAAGCAAGCCCCATTAGTTAAGGCCTGCGGTATGCAACTAACACCTGCCAAACGATTGCAGGTATGAATCTTGGGGAGCTTCATAAGTAAAAGCTTTGACGTCTCCAAGGTCTAGGCCTTGAGGTGAGAGTGGACTTTAAAAAAATGCCAAATAAGCACAAAACAAAAAGAAATACCTCCTCTAAAGAGATGGACAATAGAGTAAATCTCAATTAAAAACTGAGAGACCCATAAAAAACACACAAATAACACCAAATTTCTTTGGGAGCTTAAGCCCCGACAATGTGCGACCTAACATTCTACAAAGGAATATTAATTGTTTTACAACAGTTACATGTGAATGCGTGATACAGGATTAATAGAGAAACATGAGAATGTTCTTGACTAGAAGTACTTTTTAAAAAGAAACAAAAATGAACAAAAAGAAAAAAAGGAAACCAACCTTAGGCCAGTTGAAGAGGTATCTGTTCCAGCAAGAGGTTACAAAAAAAAACATTACCAGTCAAAGCTGAACAAAAGGCTACTAAACTCACAAAAGAGTTTAGGAAGGGCACTCCAACCAGAGACTGCAAATTAAATATGCACAAATCTCTATAGACTTTTGTTTGTTGTTAAAACTTAAAATGTTCAGACTTCCTTTCAATCCAAACAGACCATAAGAGAGCTCTAGTAGCACATCTCAAAAGCACTGTAGCTTTGTTTATTCAACCACCAACGGAAGATTTTCCATAAGTCAATCCATAATGTCACTAGGAAGACAGAAGACCATCCCAAATTTAGCTAGAAGGATTCTTCGTCACAGTGGATAAAAAAGCAACTTATTGTTTTCTGATCCTTTCAAAAACTTAGTGACATGAGAACCTTAATGAATTGCACTTTTCATGGTTATGTTCTTAATTGGCGAGTGACCAGAAGAAATTTATTTTTTTTTAGAACGTAACTCCTCCATATTAGCTTTGTAAGATGAGAACTTAATTTGAAGCCTTGGCTATCGGATTAAACTGTCCCATCTACAAGAAAAATATGCCAGAACCTTACAGTAATCAAATTACCCTGTCCTCTGAATGCCTAATCCACAAGCAGTGCGCTTCTCCATGATCACAAGTATTAATTCTACGTTTAACTATAAACTATGAAATAAAAATTACCCATTGATGGAATCCCTTCAAACTAAACAACCTACATGAGAGGTTCTATTTGTATATTTGAAAAAAATGCAACTGACACAAAAAATTGACCCTTACATTCAAGTAGCCACCTTCATTTATCACAAAAGATATACTTTGCAATAAAGACCACACTGACAAGAATGCATCAATCTCCGCATATCAAAGCTCACTGAGGGCAAGAGCCAAAGCAGCTCAGACAAAACCCGTGATTAAGCAGCTAAAATTACTGCAGACGCACTAAGAATAAGGCAATTAAAAAGCACTAACCAGCTTTCGCACTTCTGATGTAGGATCCTGAGCAAGAACAAATAAACCTTGAAGATACTGGTCCATGGATATATATAGAGCCTGCAATCACATATATTGTAACAACCACTATTAGCATATAAATCAGAACAATGTTCAAAATAAGAAAATGAAAACATATATCACAAATGCATTACTTACAGTGGGCATCAGCATAATGTATTGATTAACAGAACTCAAGGAAAGTTTTCTCAATGTAGCATGCGGGGACTGAAAAAACTGTTAAAAGAATACCCAAGCACGATAATCAAGAAACAGAGTTTTAACGGGTAAAAATGAAAGATAAACTGAAAGAAATTAATGGCTTAGATAGACAATGCTGCAAAAGATTGCCTATTGAGTCAATGGTAACTATAAATAGAAAAATGAATCCGTCAAGAGGGTACAAGATGACCATACCTGAAATAATCTTGGAAGAAATATGTTGATTGGGCGTTCTGACAATCCAGGTACATCTGAATCAAGCACTTGAGGTATGTCTTCACAAATCTAAGCCAGAAAGTATAAAAATAAAAATGTCAAAGCTTGTTAACAGTAACCTAAATATAAAATTGCAGCGATAAAAGTTCAGTACAAAGCCATGTTGCTGATATTCATTAAGAGAAGTTGCATAAAAAATTAAGAAGTTCAAGGCCGAGTGAACTTATTGAACAGTCCTAGTATACCTATCAAATTGTACTCGAAGTTTTCCAGAACCAAATTATTCACTTTACAAAAAAAACCACCCTCCCTCAAGGGACAGTCTTATCTAAGCATTGAACATCAACATATTTGTATAGAATACAGAATGAACAATTATATGGCCAAAAGTTTATTCCTTGCATTTCTACCTCTTACAAATAGACAAGGTACGATGTAGGATTGAGAATTAGACCTTTGACAAAGCATCCATAGCACCTTCCATGTGATTCTGGTCTTTACTGTCTAAGCATCTTACAAGTGCTTGCAACAACTCGGGCCACCCCAATATTCCCCCTAGTTGAACAACGACGCTGAGGATGGTCCCAACCGTAGACCTGATATGCCTATCTGCAGCTCCCATACAAGGCAGCAATTCGGACTTAATATATTGCTGGTAGGCAGGAGTCATCGACTTGTATGCAGTTCTAAGGTTGTTTTTCAGAAACAAGCCTGCAGCTTGTCGAACCTCAACTGATTTACCCTGTAGAAAGTTCCAGTATATGAACTCAATTTCTGAATTCCAAAACTAGAATTTGCAAAAATGTCAGGCTAAAAGCAACCATGATACAGAAAGTCTTTGATAAAACATTTATAGAACCCAACACATATCTTCAACATTTTTCAGTTTTGTGTGTGTGTGTGTGTGTAGCTCCATGTGTAGCAGAGTGCAAGACTGCAAGCTTGTTAAGAACGCTACTAGTGATGAACTGAAGTAAGGAGGAAAACTCAGCAGATCGGTCCCAAGAAATTAAAATAATAATCCAGCAAGAAACCCCTCTATCCTCGCGAATCAAACTTCAATTAAACAAATATGACCATTATCCGTGAAGGGTCCACCTTGGAAACAAATAAGCATTCCGGTCGCATCAAGAGGAGTGCTCAAATATTGATCAACCTATAAATCCCAACGCTACAAGCTCTGTCAATTAAAACCCAGAGGTCTCGAGAAGCACACGGTCCAATCAACCCCATCGATAACCGATAAGCGAATTGCAAGAACATTTAAAGAAAAGCAAAAAATAGAACTAGAAGAACCTCGGCTCGTGCAAGAATAAACGCGAGGTAATTATTGAAGTCAGGGAACTGGGAGTATTGCTGAAGTTTCTGCCAAATCTGAGACTTATCGGCATTCGAGGACGGGGAAATCTGCTGCTCGAGTAAGCCGCAGATCTCGTTGAACCCATTTTCCTGCGGTTGCCACGATGCACTCGCCGCCATATCCAGCGATTATAACCAAAGAAGAACAAACCCAACAGAGAAACAAAACTGGAAATCAATTAGAAGTATAGAGAGTTTGCGATAAAGGGTTTAGAGCGGCATGGGCGAAGAGGGGCCGAACGTTGCTTAATTGAAAAATTAAGAACAATGATAAAAGAAGTTATTTTTCTGCGAAAAAAGTGAGAAGCGGCCGGTGAGGGAAAGAAAGAGAGAGAATTATATAGGTGGGTCGGGTTCCGAAATCAGGCGTGAGTGACAGTGTCGTCAAAATGATTGGAGGAGACGAGAATTGGACAATTCCACTGTCTTTTTAACTTTAACGCAATGGAGCTTTTAGCGTTTTCTTAGGTAAATTGAAGAACACCAATTTGTATTTTTCTCCAAATGCTTCCCTCGTGATGTTTATAAATCTTAATTTGTATAGTTTAATTTCTATGGAATCATTTTACCAGTCGGATGTAAGATAATAATGCGCTAGAAAGCATGTTAAAACTTACTTATATAAAATAAAGTATATCACTATTACAAGTTGTTCGAGGTAGGTTGGTTGTCGTCGTAACACAATGGTAATATACAACCATTCACTTTGTTTTATTGGATCATCTTTAGCTTCGTTGAATCAAATTCCTTCATATCAAATTGGATTCGCTTGATGAGCTAAGCTAAGCTACTATTTAAAATAAGTGTTATTTAATCACGAACACGTTAAAAACACACATCGTTTAAGTTAGAAATGTAAATATTAACATTTTTATTAATTGCAGCTGTTTTTATTTTTTAAAAAAATGTGATTTTTTTAGTTCAACAACATGCGAAGATTCGAATTTATGATCTTTTGGTCAAAAAAATATGTTTTTAACGAGGTGAGATATGCTAATAAAAAATGTGATTAATATATATAACTTATAAACTCAAGTCTGTCTATTTGTATAATTCATAATTCAAAAGCTGAGTAGGTGTTAGGTTATGGATTTATTATTTTCTACTAGAAAGTTGTTTTTTTCTTTTTTTTTTTTACTGACCTACAAATTTGTTAATTACATTAGTTGCACTCATAAACTTAAATTTATGATTTCACTCGCTCGCTCTCTT
>JAOANK020000013.1:1995869-2006083 GCA_026257165.2 Telfairia occidentalis
GTATTTATTTGTCTTTGAACTTATTTTTTTTTATTATTATGTCTATAGGTGGCATAAAGGAATAAACTTGTGCGATAAAAATAGAGTGGGTAAAAAAATGGTTTAAATTTCATTTTGATCTTTAAATTTTTAAGTTTGTTGATTTATGAACTTTCAAAATGTCTATTTTAATTCTCGAACTTTTGGGTTTGTTAATTTTGGTCCCGAAACTTTTAAAATATCTATTTTAATCCATAAACTTATAGAGAATCATCATTTTGGTTCTTGGTATATAATGTTATCGTCTAATATTTATTTGTTTGATATTTGTCTTCAACTTATGTAGCTTAAATACATACTCGCATGAACATAGGTATTCATATATTTGAAGCTATATTATTAATTTGTTAAAACTAAAATAAAGATAAAGACTAAAATGACTACTTTTTGAAAATTCAATGACTAAAACAAACATTTTGAAAGTTCAATGACTAAAACGAACATTTTGAAAGTTCAAGGACTAAAATAGAACAAACTTGAAAGTTCAAGAACCAAAATGGACATCCTGAAAGTTTAGGGACCGAAATGAAACAAATTGAAAGTTCATGGACCAAAAATAAGATTTAAACCTAAAAAAATTTAGTTAAAAAATTCAGTTTAAAGTGTATTCTACCTTTCGACTTCATTATTTTGTTGTATGACCCATCAACCCTTATTTTATCTAGTTGGTATACTTCATTGCACCACGACATGTCAAATCACTAAGCGTGATATGTCAATATTTAAGTAACGTCATCAATGACATTAACATGTTAGAATCAAAATTGAAGTTATAGATGATTTTTTTTTTGTTAAGTTCAATGACTAAAAGATTCAATCGTCAAATTTTCATGGCCAAATATATATTTTAACTTATCTTGTCTTTTCATTTATCAGTTCTCAAGGTAGTTATCTTTAATACAACAAATGTAGAGTAAGGGATGGAACATCCAACCTCAAAAAAGGTATGATACTTTAACCACTAAACTGTTCGTGTTTGTTAATTCTTATAGTCTCTACTACTAATCAATACCATTTATCTAAACAAGAACTCTAGTTTTAGTAATTTGTTCCCTAAAGTTAAGTTTATTTACTTAACCCCTAAGCCTACATCACTTGACTTACAATCCTTTTTTATAAAGTCTTAACAAACAAAAAGAAAAAGAAAAAGAAAATGAAATTTTAGAAGTGACCATAACTTAGCAATAAAAACCATTTTCTTAACTTAACCCCCACCAAATTCAACACATGTTTACAGGTGAGAGAGGGAGCAGGCTGCAGTGAGAAATGTGCCATTTACTGGAGGGTGGAAATGGAAATGACAATTAAAACAAGACAAGCATACACAGACACTAGTATTCTTACTTTCTTACATAGGGACCTTCAATTTTTCTGTCTGAATTATTGTGTTTATGCCCTCACTGACACTCTGACTTTTACTCAGATTAAAGCCTTCCCTCCTCTTTCTCTCTCATCCTCCCCTCCCCATATACTTATAATATTCCAACCCTAATTCTTTTTTCTCCCATTCCCATTCCCATTCCCAACAACCACAAGGAACAATTCCTTTAACAAATGGATTCTTTCCTGAAATCTGTGATTTGGTTTTGATATCCATTCCCTTGCACTCTGCAAATGCCATGGCTGATTTGAGTTCTCTTCTCCTTTTTCTTGGAGGTTTAAAATAAACATTCCCACATTCAACTCAATCCCTTCCCATGCTCCTCCATCTGCAAAGATTAAAAAAAGAATGGAAATGTATTTTCAAAAGATGCATTTGACCCAGATTTACATACGATATGGGTATGTCGTGCTGGTATACGTCGAAGACGTCACTCGAGAGGATGTATTGAAGAAACCAGTCCAACAACTTTGGGAGGGAGAAGGAAGAATGGGGAGGGGGGTAACAAGTAAATCATTTGATTGGTTTCATAAATAAGCAAAGAGCAGATGTAATGACTGATTAGGCAGTTCAGCGTGAATTGACACAGATCAAAACAAGCAAAACTGAATTTTCATAGTCATACATACAATTTACAAGAGCTACGCAGTGAGCAAGATGGGTAAAAAAATAATAATCATGGGAAGGATAAGAAATATGCCAAGGAATTAGCTACAATTACAGGCAACTTGAAGCAGTCTACTTCAGTCGCTTAGGTTTTGGACAGAAAGCTGAAGCTTTTTTCTTGAGTTAACAGTTACAGTGTATAGTAAAAGGATTGGTGCCTGGCTCCACTTTATCTCTGTTGGAAGCTAACTGATATTCACATATGAGAACAATACAACAGACAAATATGAGATGATATGGCCTAATCAGGCCATGCCAGTGTCTGATGGTGTGGTGCAAGGGGCCAATGAGTTTGGACGCAAGTTAACTCCGCCCCCTCGCACAGATAGGCTTGCACATTTTGTAGAGCTAGCTCGGCTCACAAGGTTTGAGTCGAGAAACACGACAATCACTGTGATGTCGTCGTGGAAATGTCGTCGTACGCCACGGTCAATCTTCTTCAAATCGGAGTACCTCATCTCTCTTTTCTTTGCTGCCTCTTGCAGTGCAGCTTTAACCAGCCTCCTTGCACTTCCCTGCAATAAGATTGTTCAAATGAAAGATTTTTTTAATCATCTTCTTGTAATTTGGTAACTCCTTTTCTAACACTAGGTCTGTGTTTTCATGAGTATTGACGATTAAACTTTCCTATTTTGGAAAACAATTGATTTCAAAACTTTTAAAACTAAAATACATGCACCATATAAGCCAATACCAAAATGTAACCAACAAAGAACTCCAGAATTATTGGAGGACGCTCTTATTCAAGAAGAAGCATGCTGAATCTATTTTTCAATTGACCAGAACAATATGATGTTAAATCTGGTTTACGAGTAGACTCGATATAAGCTTACATTTTCAAAAACATGCGAGATTGTAATAAGAACAAATTCCAGAGTGTCGATCTAAGCTACATGAGGTTGCTCAGATCATGTAAAAGTAAACTTTCCCATTTGTGATCAAAGAAAGGCCAAAACAAATCTTGGAACCACATTTTTCATATGGACGACGAACTAAAACTAGTAACCTAAAACATGACCATGCACAATGTAGAAAATGTAGCACCATTTTCCTTTTCGATATAAAACTAGTAGATCATTCAAGAAAGATAGCTTCTCGTCTCTGATTATAACAGGGGGAGAAATCTTACATTACGTGGATGGTTTTGGACAATATCAACAGCTTCCTGATTGGTAAGGTGTTCCCAGAGCCCATCCGAAGCAAATATAATAAACTGATCCTGTGGTTGCAATTGGAGCACAGAAATAGATGGCTCAGCGCTCAGTATGGGCTTTTTGATAGGTTCACGAAGGCGGAACTTAGCATAAAGAGGCTCTCGGTTGAACTCAGCTTTCTTTAAATAGACATCACCGATAGATCGAGAAACCTAAGAAAGAAACGTTGTTTTGCATGGTTAAAAACATGATTCAGCCACATGAAAAGACAAGCTACGAGCATAATCAGTTTTGATGCATTAAATAACTTACCTGTATAAGGCCCTTCACACGCCATACATTATGCTTCAAAACTACAATCTGTGAGTCATCAGGATGCAGGGCACGAAGCTCCTGCCTCACAGACTCTATAGATGCATTATGCTCGGTCGACAACTGAACGGACAAAACTTCCCCTGTTGCCTTTACAACTCTCCCTAAAACAGCTCGCGAATCACCTAGGTTAGCAATGTAAAGGGTTCCACCACAAATTACACCAACAAGGCAGCAAGATCCAACAGCTGCAATTTGTGGCCTCATCGACCATTGTTTTGAAACTTGAGCAATGACCCCCTCTTCGGTAGCTTGGAATGCCTTTCGTATGACATCCACTGACATGGATTGTTGCTCTGAAGTAAATCCTAGAAATTTAGGGAACAAATCATGAGGACTCTGGAGCATATTTTAGTTTCCAAGTATTATGGACAATTATAAGCAAGCCAGAATTAAGAAATAACAGATACTAGGAAAAAAAATCTTCGGCTTACATATCACAAGCTTTTAAACTATTGACCGACCCTATATTATGGAAGAAATCGAAAAGGGAAAAAATATTCAAATCTTAACCTCTAAAAGTAAACCTTGATACAAGCCAGCCCAACTCACTAATGCAATTTATATGAGATGGGAATCTGCTTTTTGGAAAGCTATAAACAAGTAAAAGCACTATGAGCATAGTATTCTCCAGTTTTTCAAACTAAAACCCAACCGTAATGAATCTGAATACCACCTATCATCTCTTTCAAGAAGCACAATCCACTTGTAAACCAACTCCCAACAACTTGTTCAGAAATCAAGCATATGGGAAATCAATTATTGAACAAAAAAGATACGTAAGAACAGAGACGTTTCAGTGCCTTACTTTTAAGATGCTGGAAAAGGTAATCATTTACATAGCGAGACATCTCGGGACCTCCATGCCCGTCATATACACCAACAAAAGTGCCATAAGGCCCTGACTCGTGCAAGCTCAAATTGCCCGACTCAATCTGGCTTTGATCCTCGAGTAAATTGTTAGCCTGAACTACAGCCATTGAAAATTCACCATTGGCATGCTGCCCACTATCTCTGTACCATAGGAGACCATCCTGGCGACCCCCAGCATCTGAACCTTTGTGCAGATGTCGATCCGACCTCGGTCGAAAACAAGCTCTCAGAAAGTTCATCAACTCTGAGAACATCCCTCATCTCACCCAGACAACCCTCCAAAATCTCCACATCTGAATATAAGGAACAAAAGCAAGTTAGACTCACTAATTCCAAATTCTCCTGGTGTGCTGTTGTTTAAATCACAAACTCATACATGCTACAAAAACAACCAATAAGATTAAGAACAGCAAAAACCTAGCCCTAGATAAATATGGATTTTGTCAATCAAAACGGGAGAGGCATGGGACAAAAGGCCAGAGTTTACAGCTCATTTCAATTGGGATAATCTGAAACCGGTTCTGTTTCCTGTTGAACACAAAACTCATGTAGAATAGGGCCGCTAACAGTGGAAAAAGTCAGATTGGGGGGTGGTGAAGAACAAGCGAGAGAGGTCAAACGCGATTTTTTTTTTCTTCAACAATTCTTTAGTCAGCCTTTTATCCATCCAGAGAAGTCTACGTCTTCACATTTGAAATAACAAGGCCTCGGCCATCACAAATTCCAAGGGGGAAAGCAAGTAAATTGGAAAAAATCAACATCCTGATCAGCAAATCTAACAAACCCATATGGAAAAACTAAAAACAAAAGGGACCCAGAAGAAGAAAAAACAAAAACAAAAAAAAGCGCTTACAGAAGTTAACAGTTCAATGGAAGCTCCCATGAATGAGGTGCGACTGGAGAAGAGAAACAAGATGAGGATCTCGCAAGAGGAAGAAGATCGTGTGCATTAGATCTGTGGATCCATCAGAATTAAATTAGGGATGAAACAAGAAGTGGGTTTGGCTGTTAGGTATTGGTTTGGATTATGAGATATAGGGATGAAGTTTTCTTGTTGAAGAACAGAGAGTGGAAAATTGAAATGAAAACTGAAAAGGGTCTGTGAGAGAGAAAAGAGTTAGCGGAGTGAAAAGCCCTGGCTGTGAAAGGCAGACAAGCCCCATAAAAGACCAACAATGGAGACCTTGAAGCCAGCAAAGCAGAGGTCCAGCAATGGGCTCCACTCCACTATGCAAATTGCTACACTCAGTCAATCCAAGTTCATAATATCATATCAATTGATAACCTAAACCTCGGTATTACACAAACTCCGTGTAATGTAACGTAGTAAATTTCTAACACGTGGAAACCAAAACGATAGAGGAAAAAAAACAAGTGCTTGCTACTTTTTCTTTTTTCTTTTCCCCCCCTTTTTTTTACCTTGTCAATGTTGTTGTTATTATTTTGGGGAAAATATCTTTTTGGTTTCTTTTAATTTTAAATTTAGTTTTCATTGAATTTCTAAATTTTAAAATCAAAATGTTACATTTTTATCTTCCAGCTTTTTGAATTTAGTTTTCATTTGGTCTATAATTTTTAAAATGTTACATTTTAACTTTTAGTTTTGAGTGTTGAGTTTTGTTTTTATTTTATCCTTACTTTTCAAAATACTGTATACTTATACTCTTAGAGTTTTAACTCATCCTTGCTTTTGATGTCTGTCATAACAATTGTGAGTAAATTTAACCGAATGTCGATGGGTCTGTTTAATATTAATTTATAAAATGTATATCCTTACATAGTAAAAATATTTATTTTTAGAATATTTTAATAGGTGTTGTGGCAAAAGAAAAAAAATGAACTTATTCCTAACATTTCTTGTATGTTAGGGACTTGAAGTGAGAAATAATAAAATTTTAGGGGTAAAAGTACAACATTTTAAAACTTAAGGACCAAATGCAAATTAAATTCAAATTTCAAGGGTGAAAGTGTAAATGGTTTGGAACATTGAGATTGATTGGAAACTAAACTCAAAACTCAAGAGAAAAAATGTAACATTTTGAAATATATTGACCAAATGAAAACTAAACTCAAAGACTGAAAATATATTTTTCGTATTATTTTTTTTAATATTACCTCCTAAATGGAAGAATGTGCATTCAAACCAAGATATTGTCTAACCACTAAAGTTATGCTTAAATTTTATAGTATATTAAGTAAAAAGTTATAATTTTATTCAACAATAAATTTCAAAAGTAATGATATTAATATTTTTCAACAAAAGAGCCCAATCGAGCATAACTCAATTGACCAAGAAGTTGTGAATTCGAATCTCCTACTCCACATATTGTTGAACTCAAAAAAAAAAATCAACCTACCACACATTTTCATTTCATAATATTTGAATGTATTTTATTTCATTTTCATCTTTATATTATTAAATACTAGATTTAGGCTCAAACTTTATATAGATTTTATTAATCTTAAAATGATAGAATGAATACAAGATGTGAATTTGAGCATAACTCAACTGGTTCAAGCATATACCTTTAATTAAAAGGTTAGAGGTTCGAACCCTCAGCTCGCTCTTACATATTGTTGAACTAAAAAAAATCCAAAATTTTGTATACAAATTTTCAAAACTGGTATTATAAAAACAAGTTAGAATTTAGGCTCCGTTTACTTCCTTCAATCAGAATGGAGAGAAAAACTCATTCATGCTATTTTGGAATCAGATAAATGATTATTACAAAAAGTGTGGACCCCACGAAATAGAGAATGAAAATGGGATTGATCACTTTTTTTTGGAGGAAATGAGATTGTTCTTTTTTTCTTTTTGGAGTGATTCCCAAATTTGAGGTGGGTTCACGTTTAATTCTCATTTCTTAATTTTGGTAAATACTATAAAAGGGAATAAATTTCCATTCTCATTTCTTAATTCCAATTGAAGAGAAGTAAATAGGACTTTAAAGTAAAATGTCGTGGATGTACTGTAAATAATATAATAGCTTAGGGATATAGATTATATAGATGTAGAGCTTGACCCACATAGACTTTATATTTCATATTATAAATAATTGTCTCAGCTACTAGTCTTTGCTAGACCTCATGTATGTTCAGTGAGAGAATCAACAATGGGCTCATCCATCTAACATTATGAAAAATAATCCCCTTATTGTTTTTCTCCCTCTATTTTTTCCACTTCATGAATTATTGTTTCTCTTTGCTATATTTTGAAAATTAAATGAACAGAGATAATTTGATGTTTATATATATATATATATATGATGTAATTATTAGGTGAAATTGAAGTGTTGTGAGCGTTATGTGATTAATATAGAGATTATATGATTAGTTTTTCAATTAATTTTTCTAATGTTGAACTATATTTTAACTAATTAAATTACATTAAGGTTGGCTCTCACGATACTTTTACAACTTTAGTCATATTTAAATAACAAAATATGAGTTTTCAAAAATTACCCTTTTTTAGGGCTTCATCTTATATAACCCTTCTTTTATAAGTTGGGTTAACAAATAATTTATTCTTTTTTTTTTACAGGTATCTATTTGGTTTCTTTTTATTATTATTATTATTTGTTTAGCTATAATTTTCAACATATTTTCCAAAAGTAGATCATCACAAAATAAAAGAAAAAAATAGTTATCAAGCATACGAATTTTCTAAAAATTGAAAACTAAAAATAAAAAATGGTTTGATAACCAAGCTCTTGATTCGGAAAGTTTAGCTAAGGAGATTTTAAAAGGCAACCTCATATAAATACTACAAATATGGTAATCCAAAAAATTATTTCCAAATTTAGTAAAAGCCCCAAAAGATAACTTCATTATGTTGATCTTCAATATTTTTACCTTTACAAATATCTTCAATTTTTTTTCATTTAAACCATGTATCTCTATATAACCATCAATCCAGAAATTATAAGAAAATACAATATCTCTAAAAAAATAAACTACCATAATTTTTTATATATAAATAAGCTACAAAAGTGCCATTATATTTTAAAATACATTTATAAGATTTCTTTATTTTATGTATTGTTGTTTATTCCCAACATATTCAACGTGTAAGGATTGATAATAATAAAAAGAATGAAATGTGAATTTTAGAAAATATTTTATACTTACATATGATAGAAATAATAATAATTTTAAAAAAATAAAATAAACACGGTAATCCATATGAAATATTCGCACGTGCTTCTTCGCACGTATGGAGAGAGAGAAAAGAAAAGAAAGTTTACGAAACGGTAGCTCTTGAAAGTGAGCTAGGCGAAGGATCCAATGCACATTAAACTCTCTCTCTCTCTCTGGTTCTCCTTCTCTCTTCAGTTGAAACCGTTTTCCTTCGCTCTCTCTCTCTACTTTCGATCTGACAAAATGGCAGGCATTCCCCAAATTCTAAGCTACGCTAGACAGCTGAAGGATTAAGGAACCTCCGCCATTTGAATCGAACCGCAAGGTGCGTTTGATTTCATAAATATCGATTCCCTAATTTTTTCTCTCTTTCGATCTTCAATTTCTCTCTCTCTTTGCAACGAACTCCTCATCATGGCGTCAGAATTCCAAGAAATCTCCCTCACGCCAGAGATTCCCTTGACCGCGATTACGCCAGAATCATTCCGCCTCAAATTGGAAGATCAAACGAAGCAGATCGAGTTTATTTTCGCCGTGAACAATCGTATTCCTCCAGCCTCCTGCGAAGGCCGCGATTCCTCCCGTTCCGAGTCAATCTCCGCCGTGGATGACGACGATGATGGTTTCAGAACGCCGACCTCTTCGGATCATAAGATTCCAGTGGTTGAACACTGTCCTCCCGCGCCTAGAAGACCTAAACCGATCTCTTCATCGAGAACGTCGTCGCAGAGAGCTTCCGGCGTTCGCAGAGGTTTCAGAGTTTACATCTCCGATGAAATCGTGGAGTCGATCTTCTCCTCCACCTTTGGCTCCGATTTGCTGCACCAGAAGACCAAGAAAGCTCGGAAGGACGATCATGGCGATGAATGAAAATCCTTATTATTTTTTCTAATTGTGAGACAAAAATCATCCAAATTAAAGGTCCTAAAAGGACGACGAATAGTAGACCCAACCAGCAGCCAACAAATGCCATGATAGATGTGAAGTTCCACGTAGTTTTTTGTTTCTACCTAGTGAATGGCGCCTTTTTGCTCCTCAAAACAAAGAATTTGGATATTCCATATGGGATTCTACTTCTACACTCAATTATATGTCATCTCCTACATTTTGATCTTCTAATTTAATAGTTTATAGTTTATTTATTCATTTCAAAACCTTTAGTGTATAAATTTCAATATATATACGTGTTGTCATGATCTAATTTAGCAGTAATTGATTAATTACGAAGGTTTAAATCTTTGCTAAACAACTTCACAGACCTTTTTTTTTTTTTTTTTGAAGATAACTTCACAGACCTCTTTGATGTTTAATTTATCAATATCAAAGAAAATTTTAATTGAATCTTGAAGTGTGTTAGTTTCTAAGGTTGTAAGACACAACAATGATTCGTTTAACGATTCTCTAACTCCGCAATTATATTAAACTAAATAAAATAACGATTTGTTTAATTGAATCAATTTTTTGTGTTCAACAACATGTGGGGTAGAGATGGAATCCATGACTTTTTAGTTGGAAAGATATATATGAGTTATACTCGGTTAGTTTGACCGTTTAATTAAATCATTTGGTATTTTTATAATGACATATGAATA
>JAOANK020000013.1:2034849-2066422 GCA_026257165.2 Telfairia occidentalis
AAGGTCGGAAGCAAGGTGACTTTACACACTCTGAATTTAATGGCGTTTCTACGTCTACCCATAATTCCGACCAACTCTGCATAGGGGGTGGCTCCAAACCCTCGTTGGGCTCATTTTCATTTTCTTTTTCCTTTTGATATTGAGTCAGATTTTCAACGTGCTTGGAGAGAATCGCTTTTGGTAGGTAGGTCAAAAGAACTAAACAGTGTGCGATATACAACTCCATTGTAGCATCTCAAATTGTTTGTTCAGACAATTTCCCAGGGAGACAAATAAGCCACCGCCATTCGGACAAATTTGATCGAACAGGTTCCTCTTAATTTTACGTTTTCTTTTACATTTTGCCTGTCGCTTCGCTCTTGTTGCGGTCCTGTTTTCCTTCTTTCGTTCTGTGTTACTGTTTGATTGGCTGAAATTTTATGAGGTTTGGTTTTCTGGGTGGTCATCTGCTGATTATTTTGGTTAGAAAATTTTGGCGAGGTCTTTTTCTTACGTTTTTGAGGTCTTTGTTTGACAATCTGGGAATGGATTGTTATTCAAGTCAAAACAAATGATTCAGACATGGCATCTTGATTGATAGTTGAAAGTGAAAATGAGGGCTGCTTCTGTGAAGAATAAAAACATGATGGTTTTAGCCATTGATCAATCTCATGCTCCCACAGGTTCTCAAATGGCTGGAAAAGGAAATGGACGTTCAGTTTGTACACATGTTTCCAATCCCTACCATGTCTGCTCTGAATACTGCTCCGAGACCAAGGGTGAGAGCAAGAAGCAAACAGCTAGAAAGGATCCAGGTTCTTTAACTTTACTCTTCATTCATTCACTATTAACCAACTACCAAATATATGTCCAAAACTGTCTGGCTTTGTTTCTGAAGCTTCTAACATCTGGCCATGGATTAGGTTTATGGAAGTTAAGTTTATGTTTATATGTGAGTGCTCATTCTTAAACCTACTTTTTTATCATAGATACTGACTTCTATAACTCATCTTTTTGTCATGACTTAAAAATGTTCTTGAGATGCTTAGTTTATAGGAGAGTTCCTAAATTTTGAGCATATTTTGTTATTGGGTAAATGATTTAATCGTTGAATATCTTAAAAGATTCAATATTACGTGTTGTGTAAATTGATTTTCATTAAGTCTGACTGAAGAGAAAAATATTTCATCATCTCCTCCACCCCTCTTTATGAAGATGATGGTGCTCTGAAGTATAGCGTTGAACGCAAGAAGACAGGTTGTTCAGATTGCACTAATGGATCTAATCCTTACCATGACTGTAATGAATTCTGCTCCAACAGAACCACTCTATCAGGCAGGCCAAAGTCAGAAAGGGATTCAGGTATTTTTCCTTTGGCTTAGCTCCTTTTTCCCTAAGAAAAGGAACTATGTTAAATCACGATCATCGCAAACGGTGTAAGTAAAGCTAGGCAGATTTGATGGGCAAGTAACTGGTATTATGAGATTAGAAAAACTGAAAAAAAAAAAAAAAAAACTGCTATAAACCTGAAGCAATTAAAAAAAAAAAGAACTTTGTGATTGTATAAGTTGCTTGTTCACGAGATTAACTATGATAGTACTAGCCAACCTAAACATAACTCAACTGGTTAAGATATATGTTCTCGAGGTCGTGGGTTCGAATCTCCAATCCTATGTGTTGTTGAACTTAAAAAAGAGTAAAAAGCTATGACAGTGGTAAGCTTAATAGAAGGAAAGAAATCGAACAAGAAAAAAGGGCACAAGGAACGTTGAAATTGCAGTTCTTTATCTAAATTGTTAACGACTTGAACGTTACTGTTTTAAGGATGGTGACATGAAATAGCAGTTTGAGGAGACATCTCAAGAATGGCTATCTGTATGTGAATGCTGATATATATTTGGCTGCAGGTTCAGGTGGAGCAAAGAAGGATTCCCGGCCAAAACCACCCCGAGAACTCAATGTACCGTTGGCAAGTGCTGTTTCTTCTAAACCTCAAGTAACTAAACCACATGTTTCTTTAGAGGAAAAAATAGATTTGAGGAATGGTGACTACATCAAGCCGTATGCTGAAGGAACTCGTTTCGTTAAAGACCCTTTGACGAGTGAGGGGGAAAATAAGTTCACTCAGTTAATTCCAGAATCTGCAGATGCCCTGAAGGTCTCTCTCGAGCAAGCGAGCCAGCACACAAACACACACAGAAAACACTTCTTTGTTTATCTTTTTCATAACTGATATAATTCCCATCTTCCATGTTTCCTGTGTCTTTCACGGCAGGCTGACAATCTCCAAAAGCCCCACAAAACTGTTGCTTCCTCACTTCCTTCTTTGAAATCAAGAGAAGACGTCGATAAAAGGCCAGATGAAATTTCTGAAATAGTACAAAATCCTGCAGTTCATCGCGAGGAAGAAGATGATCGTGCTGCTGCTTCACCGAATATCACTAGCTTTCTTTTCCCCGGTCTAGCTCGCAGTCATGAAGAAACTGATGAGGAAGAGGTTAAGTCTGCATCACCTGAGCCCTCTGTACCAGTCGGAAAGTACTTCGTAAAAGCAAGTTTAGCTTCCATTCTGCAATCAATCTTCAACAAACATGGAGACATAGCAGCTTCGTGTAAATTGGAATCGATGTCCATTCGCTCTTATTATCTGGAGTGTGTGTGCTATATCGTTCAAGAGTTGCAGTACACAAAATTCCCTCAGACGATGTCCAAGGCCAAAGTCAGAGAACTCTTAGCTATCCTCAAGGACGTAGAGTGTTCAGAAATGAATGTTGGTTGGCTGCATAGTATACTCGACGAAGTAGCTGAAGCTGTTGAGTCCGGTGGCCAACAATGGACTCTGGAGGCAGCAAGGGCAAATTGCGACCGTGAGTTGGAGCTGACCAAGAAAGAACTCGAATCTCGAATGGTGGATTTGACACTGAAAGAAAAGGAAATGAGCGATGCGAAGGCGAAAGTTGCTGATACCGGAGCTCGCTTGAGGGAACTTGAGTTCAAATATTGTCAGCTGCACGAGGCGATTTTGTCTCTGCAGTTGAAGGTTAATAGTTTACCATCCACACCCTTGACAGATGAACTTCTGTAAGTTTAAAGGTAATGCATTATGATTTGCATTCATTTAGAGATGCTATGAATCTTCTAACTTCTTAGAGGTTTTTTTTTTTAAAAATTTTTGGTTGACATACTAGAAGAGAGAAATACTGTCATAGAGAAAAATTTGTTGTAATGGATAAAATATTTAGAGGTTTAATTGCCAATAAATATCATTATAGTTCTTGCATAGAGTTTGTTTTGCCATTTTTCATCTTACTTTTTCATATCAAGCAATTTGTGCCCTTGTAGAGTTGAAATCTACGGAGGCAAATCTTTAGTAAGCTTTATGAGGAAAGGAACTTAATTACACTTTTGTTTTTATCAAATATGGATTGTCTTCACTGAACCAGATCTTTATACAATTTTGATTTTTATGCATATATTTTTCTTTCATTATTTATATATGCTACTATTTACCACGTGCTTTGCATGTGGTCTTTTAAGTTTTATTTTATTTTCTACTGAAATACACTTTTCTTTATTGTTTAACAAGGCCAACACAACTTTTTAAACTTAATGAGGATTTCTGTCCATGATTTTAACGAGCCTGTGTTTATGAATTTTGAATAACTTGTGGTTAGTTCATCGCTCACGAGCCTATAAGTTACGAGAATAATCTTTATTTTTCTTGTGACCACCATTAAATATTTGATAGCAAAATATTTTTTATGGAAAAAAAGGAAAAAAAGGGTTTTTCTTCTCTCTTCGTTTGCATTCATCTCAGTCGTATTTTTAATGGTAATTAGTAGAAAATACATGCTGACCAATCAGTAGGGAAAATGTAAAAACACATATGTAGTAATATAAGATACATTTTGAAAGCATGAATATTTGAATAGCTAAGTAAAACTAACAAACTCAGACTTTTCTAACTTAAAGTTTAATTTATGAGTTAAACACTTCTTAATACTTTTTTTTTTTAGTACAAAAGCATAAGAACAATAAAATTAAGGATAGGAAGGTCTGTGCGAAGTGCACATGTGACCTAGGATGGAAAATCCTCCAACCAATACTAGAAAGCTAGTTTCATCTTGCATGGATTTCTTCTTAAAGTTTAATTTATGAGTCAAACACTTCGTATTTCCTTCATGGAAGCTCGCAAGTTCCATCTATAACATATCAATCATGTAATTTTTTATGAATTGTTAACCAATAGTGATAAAAAAACCTTCATGGTTTGGCCTAATGGTCAATAAGAGCCAATGTAAATGGTAAAGAACTTCAAAGGAATGAGTTAAAACCATAGTGACCACCTATTTAGAATTTAATATACTACGAGTTTTCTTTACCAACATTTAAAGTGCAATTTGATAAAATTAAAAGTTTAAGATAAAATTGATACCCTTATCAGGTTTTGGGGAAAACAACATAATTGACTTCTTGTTTTGAATATATGTTTGGTGAGTTTGTTTTTTAATATTGTTTTCAAATTCTATAATTCAAATAATAGAAAATGTTTAAAGCAACAAATTTATGTGTTTAGTATTTTTTATATTTTAAATCTAAAATTTGAAAATGTAGAATTATACTAAAAAAGAAAAAAAAATATCATAAACTATTTAATGTTGTAAAATCTTTTTATTTTATAAAAGTAAAACATATATACGTAATATATTATAAAAAGTTAATCATACAAAATTTATAACCTAAAATATATTAATAAACAAATGAAATATATTTGAGATTTTTTTTTAACAAAAATTATATTTGAGATTGACTATTTGTTTAAACAGTAATAATTAATATTTTTATTGTTTAAGAATATAAATAATAAATACTTTTTAAATACGTTACTAAAGTGCATATTTGAAAGTATGTAAATTTAAATATAATTGAGTGGATGAAGGGGCTATCACTCTCAACTTCAGGATTATTGAATTAAAAAATTATATTTAATAATATATTCTTAAGCCATTGAGAAAACTCTCGTGGCATTCTTCTTCCCAACTCGCGAAGGGAACCTTTTTTCCCTCTCTTCTTCGCGTTCTACCCACACCGAAAACCTAGCTTTCAGGTACTCTTCAAAATCTCTCTTTTAGTGCCACTAAATCTAATATTATTTTCTTCATTGGTTCGTAGGCTTGATTTCGCATGGGTTTCGGTTTTTGCTTCGCAAGTTTTGGCTAGAAACAGCGAGAATTTTCATGCTGCTATTTGTTGTTGTTGTTTTTCCCTTTCTCGCTTGCTTTCCGAGAATACGAACGAAGAAAAAGATTGAAGTTCTTTTTTCCCTCCTTTTTTTGGTATATTTTATGTATGTCGTGGTGGAGTGGATTCAATCATGTGTTATGTTGCTGTTCGTAGTCTCTTTTCCCCAGAAGTTGACTTGTTATAGTTCGCTCGGGAATTGATTGTGCTCCTTTGAATCCCTCGTCCAAAAAAACATAGACAGAGAGAAAGAAAGTCACTTTTTTGTTGGAAACACTTCCCACGCATAGTTAGAACTTTGGATATTTGCACTCGTTTGATTGATCATGTGACCTTCGTATCTACTAGTATCTTTTATCGTCAATTTGTCTTCTATGGCTTTTAAGATTCTAGAATTTTTGTTGATTTTAAGCTCTGTTTAATTATGTCATTTTATTTGCAGTGTGTTACTTGAGTGAGAGAAGTTGTAGCAAAAATGTCTGAAGAAGGGAGAGTACACCCTGATTGCAGAAATGCTTCTAATCCTTATCATGAATGTAGCGAGTATTGTTTTAGAATCATAGCTGAAGTCAAAGCCCGGAATCAGCAAAATGAGCCAGGTTTTTTGACATGTTACAATTTCTTTTTTTCATTACCTTGAACTTCATGCTGACAATTTCATTCCTCATCAGTGTTTATCCTTTCGTCCAATTAATTAATGTCCTCATGGAATTATTTGTTTGTTCAGCATTGCTCAAAATTGACTCCATAAATTGCTTAATCATCTTTCATTCCCTACTCCACCTGTCAAATTCGGATGATGTCATTTGTTCTCTTTCTCTCTTATCTCATTTAAATTTTTTCTTCTGAATTCTGGTCACAGTTCTCATTTCGTCAGAAGCTGTTAGAGCTGGTCGAAGTAGTGGTTCTTCCAATTTTGTGCCTCCTGATGAGTATGAAGATCTTCATGATGAAAAGCCTGACATAGATGGCCACAGTGACGGTGATATTGACAAATCTAGTGAGGAGAATGTGGAAGGGGATTTCACACAACTCACGGGGAGGAAGAAAAAATTGTTTGAACTTAGGCTTAAGATGGTAAGTTTTTTTCTTCATTTTTTTAAGTAACAATCAATTACTATCAAGTATCAAGTAATGACATATGGATGAATGGATGCAGAATGAGGCGCGAAAAGCTAACCAGACAGCAATAGCTGCTGAAAAAAAGAAAATGGAACCTCCATCAGAATCAAGAGGTATTTCTAAACAAAAGTGGCTTGAGGATCGGAAGAAAAAAATTGGGAAGCTTTTGGATGCAAATGGCTTGGATATGACAAAAGCATATATGTTAGATACACAAGAGGCAGCAGAGTCCAAATATAAAAAATGGGAGAAGGATCCAGCTCCCTATGGATGGGATGGTGAGTCTTTTATCTGTAGAAATGTTATAACATCAATTGAGAAAATCTTGTGCACATGGACTCTTTGAATACGTGCAGGTGCACCTGTGTTTCCTTGTGACAGAGAATTACAGAATGCTGATCTTACCTGCTCTTTTGCGTACAAATACTTTTTTTTTAATAATTTGACAAGGTTCCGGTTCCCTAATGTGCTGGATGATGAAAGAAACATCATTTGATTCTAGGATATAGATAACATGAATTAACTTGTCAAGGATATGTATGCATACTCCTGCCCTAGTTGGTGTGAACTCTATCATTGCAATCCTGAATGTGCATTCTATTGAAAGAAATTTTCAATGAAAGTACTGGTCATTGCTGATAACTTTTTTCTTTCTCATGTAGAATGTTATTTTATAGCTGTAGTCTCCTATGTTTCTCTCCGTTTGAAGCCATTTGAATTGATTGTTTAATTATGGATTGTGTTATATTCCAATGTAAACACTTCTTTTCTTTGGGGAGGGGGGAGGGCTTGGGTACAAAGTTTACTTGGTTACCATTTATCTATTTGTTGTTAATATGTTAATACTTATCTAATTTTTTTTAACTACATTGGTTTTAACAGTCTTTAACCAGAAAACATTGTACAATGCATACAAAAAGCGGACGAAGAATGTAAATGTCGACCTTGAGGAATATAATAAAATGAAAGATTCTGATCCTGAGTTCTACCGTGAGGCTTCAAGTCTTCAATATGGAAAGGTACTTTTAGAACACTGCATAATTTCGACCATATCTGTAAATATTAGATTTCTGAGGATAAAGCTTTTGGGCCACTACACTACAGGCTCCTAAGATTTCAGAGGATAAGATTGACAATATGGTGAAAGAACTCAAGGAGCGGGATGAGAAGCGCAAGTCGTTTAGCCGGAGGAGGAAGTTCCATGAAGATAAGGATATTGATTCTATCAATGATCGCAATGAGCATTTCAACAAAAAGATTGAGCGGGCCTTTGGTAGATACACTCTGGAGATCAAAAACAATCTTGAGCGAGGAACTGCACTACCTGACTAAGGTATATTGTCTAGATGGGTCTGGTTCATGTGTCAAGTCTTTTCCTAAATGCATCTGTTTTGCTCCTCTTCCTATGCTTGATGCATGCATCCATTTTTCTTCTCCTCTTTCGGTACAAAATCCATGTGCTTTTTTTCACCCTCTGCTGAAGAATACATGCTTCTTTTAACCCTCGCCCTCGTTTCTCTGGCATACGCTGAATATATTTGTCATGGGTAGAGACAATAAAATGTGTCGTCTATGCTCTTTTCTCCACTGAAATTACATCTTTCTTTCAAACCACGGCCTCCTTCACACGATTAAATTTTATTTCGTGTTTTCTCTGTCATGTAGGATTTCCGGAGAACTTATTTGGAATCCTAATAGTTGTGAGTATTAAAAGCATTTTCTCTAAAAATTTTCGAATGGAGTTCTTCTGTAAAAGATTTCTGTGCGAAGCTACAGAATTCTCATTTTTAAGTGGTAGAAGATTGTTTGCGTCACAATTGATTATAGATCACTTCTAGTTCTCTTAGATATGTACTATATAGCAATATATTTTTGACAAAAGCAACTCACTGTTGGTAGAGGTGGTTTTTATTGTGAATACCTTTGTTTCTAT
The DNA here is from genome assembly GCA_026257165.2 of Telfairia occidentalis. Lineage (NCBI taxonomy): Eukaryota > Viridiplantae > Streptophyta > Magnoliopsida > Cucurbitales > Cucurbitaceae > Telfairia > Telfairia occidentalis. The sequence goes on from JAOANK020000013.1 coordinate 2,043,125, forward strand.
AGGAACGAAACCATCCAAACAACATTTTCTTTGTTTTCCAAAGTTTTCCCGTTCTTGACAAGGATGGTATGAGGATGAATAATTTTGACTTGGACTTTTTTAGTTTGAAAGGAAGGCATGCATATTGGAGACCTGAAAGCTGTTCTAGCAGCAGCTGCAGCTCGTAATTCAATCTCATCATCAAGTTTGGAGATAGTTTTCTTCTAGCTGAACAGGGGCAACAAAGACAGCAAAGAAATACTTCTTAGATTGGTAAGATTACTCATAAATCCTGTATTCACTCGCACGCTCGTGAGTAAAGTTAAGTCGTCCAGCCTCTTGAAACTGGGGATTTTAGGAAGCATTGTACTTTATAAAAGAAGTTAGGTTTTTTTTTTTGGGCAAACAATTTAAGAGAATGGCTCTAGAGTCAAAAGAAGTCAACATCTTTTAATTAGCACGTGCTTAATAGTGTCCATTTTAAGCATTCTAAAATTACTCAAAAAAATTGACAATTTAAGGGGGTCAAAGTAGTTCATAAAATTTTTTGAGTTAAATCTTTAAATTAATATTTTACTTCTAAACTTTAATCAATGTGTGACTATAGTCACTTGGAATATGTTGCTAATATTTAGTAAGTTTATTTATGTATATTGATCAATAAACTAATTAGAGTCGACTACAAGTGCATGAACTTGTCTAAAATTATAATAAAAGTACCAAGTATCTTTCTTTTAACCCTATTTTAGTTCAATATTCTAATTTCCATTTAGTATAAATATTTAACGGGTGAGAATTCGAACTAAGGGTCAAGGATATATACCTGAACCCATAATTCTACCTCCTCTCTTTTGCGTTTATTAAAACTTATGTATTGTGAAACGCGAATCTCTGTGATGCCATCGGTTAGGTGAAGCTTTTGGCAGTTTATTACGGCTTGGTGACTATTTGAGAGAGAGAGCTTATTGCTTTTGAATAGAAATCAAAACAATTCCAACTTCAGAACCAACATTCTATCCTAATGAAAACCAATCGACAATAAAAATACGAAGTGTTCCCAAGTAAAAATCAGAACTCAAACTCAAACCCATTAAAAAAGACAGTTTTATATTTTTGTGTGTTTTGTTGGTGGGATTCGGCTCAGACGGAGCGGTTGCTGCGGAAGGAATAGGATCCAAGCGCTTTCACCGCCGCCGCTCTCAGAACGTATTGATGATACACCGCCGCTACCAGGGCCCCCACAAATGGCCCAACCCAAAAAATCCACTGCCCAACACAGAAATTCAATCGACAAGTTAACTTTCTGAATAATATATCATCTTTAAAACTGAAACAAGTTAGTTGTCAAAATGTCCCCTCCCCGCGGTGAAAATCAGATGTGTTTGTGTTTTCTTACATGGTCGCTCCAGACTCTTCTGTTGTTGAACATGACGGCGGCGCCGAAGCTCCGAGCAGGGTTGATGCCGGTGCCGGTGATCGGAATGGTGGCCAGATGCACAACAACGACGGCGAGTCCGATGGGCAATGGAGCCAGAACCTGAACTCAAAATCATACATTTACAGTCGGAAAAAAGCAAATTTGACCATTTGGGTCTCTGATTTATGCCTATAAATGTGGAAAGAAGAGAGGCTTACAGGAACGTGGGAGTCACGGGCATTTCTTTTTGGGTCAGTGGCTGAAAACAAGGTGTAGACCAGATGATTTCGGCTCCGAGGGCGGCGCCTTTGTTGAAGCCGGCGGCGACGAGGTTGGCTCCGCCACCATTGCCGTTGTAGGCGTGCTTCATGAAAGATTTAACCAACGCAACGCCGGCAATGGCTCCCAGACACTGCGCCGCCATGTAAGCCACCGCGCGGATCAGCGACACCCTTCTCGCCAACAATAGCCCGAACGTCACGGAAGGGTTGATATGGCCACCTGAAAATCCAAACCCACATTTTTACTTGCTCCATAACCAAGAGGCGTGGGAGTTTTTTTAGTGGGTGAGAATGGGATCATCTTTATGAATTTTAAAAAATTAAACCTTGGGTATAGAACTAGCCAACCTAACTCATTTACCATGGTATAATACTAGTTCAATGATTTTTCATGGCTCAAAATTTTATTTTAGAAAAATTAAATATAGGACAACCCCTAGCTAATCTCATCAAACATACGGTTGATTTAACATGCTACCAAAACAACGCTCTCTTCCCACACAATGAAATTATAAATGTAAGTTTGTAATCTCTGTGTTTCTTACAACGTACGGTTTGATACAAGCTTTATGTACTTTGTATTTTATGGATTCTGTCGTGGATTCGGATTCAATCACCAATAGAGTGTAAACTATCAGTCATATTGTTTCAACTTCATATACTCCAACTTACCATCTTAAATTATTGAGAATAGGATATATACCTGAAATACCAGCGGTGCAATAAACAAGAACGAAGATCATGGCGCCGAAGGCCCAAGCTATGCCAAGGAGACCGACTCCGGCACAGGGTCCGGTTTGTCTGTTGTTTCCGATGACGGTGGCGATGGTGATGTAGAGGAAAAGGAGAGTGGCCACGAACTCAGCAATTACAGCTCTGTAAAAGGACCATAGCCTGAGCTCGGAGAAGCCCATCAGCGGAGCTGGTGGCGGATCCACATAGTCCTTCCCCTGCTGCCTCTCTCCCTCTGCAATCACTTCCTTGGAAGACATTATTATGTTTCCAAAACTTCAACTTCCTGCAATTTGCAATTGAACTCTTTCTCACACACACACACACACAGCTCTAAATGATTTGGTATTTCTAGAAGGAACTGAATAAAATATAAAGAACACTTTCGGCTATTCGGTTTAGTCATCCATGAAAGTTTTCTTGAAAAGCTTAAAAGGGTCTCTCTGTCATTCATCTACAAAGCATGGTGTCTTTTTCTTCTCTCTTTCTAGAAAAGTTTCACCTCCATTTTCGTTCTCTTGTGGGTGTGCTTTAGAGAAAGGATATAGTACAAAAAGAAACTCAGAATCAAATTAGTCATCTCTTTTCATGCACGTTTAAGGACTCAACAGCAACCTTAACTGTTTTTTTATACACTCCTTTTATTAAAATGCCTTTGATTCTTGAATAATAACTCCTCTGCACTTAAATCACACTTTTTAAGGTCCTCGTTCTTTTGTTCACAAACATATCAGCTTGAGTACAAAATACTATAGAAAATTGATGCTTACTAAGTTCCTAAATAGTGCATCGTGTTCTTTTTTCTTGTAAAAGAATTTGTTTCATGCACATAGGTTCAGAAGAATTTAAAGATGTTTAATGCTTAGTTCATCAACAAATTAAAAGTGAAAATTATGGAATTGTATGGAAATAGAAAAGTTCTTTTGGGTGTGAAGAAATCAGAAGGCAAAATAAATTTAATTAAAAATTTTGAAAGAGAAAAAACGAATTTGGGATGTTGGATTGGAAGGAGCTTGAGCTTGGTGGGTATAGATGTTTGGGTGAGATTAGGGCAAAATTCAGCCACGTTTTGGAGAACAGTGTGATGGAAAATGGAGGCACTGCCATTTGTACTAATGTGAGATCATGCCTTCCACCTGTCACTCCTCATAAACACGTATTCAAATGATGTCCTGTCCATATCTGTCCATAAATTTATAATTCTCTTTCTAAATTCCTGAGCATTTTGGGTGTTTCAACATTACTTGAGAATATCTCCAAGCCTAATTTAAGAAAATATCCAACATTGTCTGAAGAAGAACACCTACAACAAGAACAAGCCATAAATTTTCAAGAAAACTCAACCAAGAAAGGAAGTTTTAGATTCAATTCCGTGGAAATTTAACTATAAGATTAATTTAACTCAATCAGAATAAAAAAAACAAACTTCTGTTTCCTAATCTTCTTCCTCACATAATATATAAACAAAATTTCATTAATTATAAATTTATAAGCATTTGAACACCCAGCAAATGTTCAAACTTCAAAGCCAACAACTTGTTAATAAAGGTTGGCTACAAATTTCTACAGGGAGTAACAAAGTTCTCAGTTCCAGGAGTTGCACATATAGGATACAACAATTACAATTTTGGTGTCAGGCAAATGTCTGCAATGTTAGTATACATGCTTACACTAGAAACTTGGGGACATTTAAACATATCGAATGATCATCTTACCTGAAATGGCTGTTATCTTCTTAGTTCTTACCGGCCTTTCAACACGGCCGAAAGACGCGAGCGAGCACTTCCACAGCTGCTGATAAGTAAATTGACGACCCCAGCAAGTTAGCAGCTCCACCTTTTAAATACTATACCCAGGTACTTGAATTATTTCAACTTTGAGCTTTGACACGACTTACAATCCAGTGCACCTGTAAAAGTTCAAGCACAGCAAGTTTGAAATGAATTTCAAAGTTTCTCTCGAGCAAACGTGAATCTCAAAGTTAACCGAGCTTCTTGTGGAGAAATAATGGCCGTCCCAGTTCCCACCAAAAGATAGCTCCATTGTTTAGTGCTTACAATGTTATTTTCAGGAGATTTCCAGTAGAATCCTTGGATCCCAATAACGAATATGTTGGAGATTACCAACACATAAATACTCAAAGCATGTTTTCCCATCCACTCCAGAACATATGTCAAGCGTCGATAGCCGTGGACATCCACCTATAAAAATTAAGAGATCTTCAGACCTCGTCCATTTGGTTGGGTTAAAAAAAATTGCATGGATGGAATTTACAAAAAAAAAAAGAATAATAAATGGTGTTAAGCTGTTCTTTGATATGATGCTAAGCCTGAAACTATTATTATGATTTTGTTTGAAGGATAAAACGGAAAGACAAGGATGTTGAAGTTCATTCCAAATTCTTTCTTCCATAACAAGAATTACATATTCAATGCAAAATATCAAAGTTGAAGCACTCACCAAGATATATAGAGCACAAAAGATTATTCCTGCTGATGCAGAAGTAATCAACATATAGCTGACAGTGTAGAGGGACTTATTTACAGGTATACCTGAAGGGCAAGATATTAGAAAAAGAATCAACTTCAAAATCAGAAATTGTATAAGACTATATAGCATAACTTGAATGAAAACACGGGAGATAGGAATGGATCAATGATCGGCCCCACATTAATAGCCTACTCGATATGATAGATACGTTTTCGTCCATGTCATCTTCCATCAAGTTTATACCTATAAAGACAAGTAATATTCCGAGAGCCAAAATCTTAAGCGAGAGTGAGAACCAGCTATTGGTGCGACTTTTGTGTTCCTGAAAAATGTGTTGAAGCAATGCAATTAGTGAATAATAATTGACTGAAACGAGGTAATCAAAGAAAAGGAGCAAAAGGATGGAAAAAGTGTTGTACGTCAAATGCATAGATTACGTAAGGAGCATTTAAATCAGAAAAAGGATGCCCATTACACTTAATTCTTCATTGAGAGAAGTAAATTGTGTGAAATGTGAACTACCAAATCATTCTCAGGGAGATGAGTAATTTGCTAAGATGTTGCTCCATCTCACCTGTAAATTGGCAAGAATGTGACCATACTGAAGTCCTATTATGCATGCCACTGTAGCTGTTAAAGAGCTGCAAACATTTGCAATAGTGCAAAAATCACTCTTGTGAAATTATATAAAATAACAAATGATAGGAATAGACATAACAATAGATGGTGGTATTGCTAGATCCTTATCATTCCTTTTCTGTATTTATCCAGACGAGCAGAAAAGAGGGAAGTAAGCTCAACACAATTACAAAAAATCTCAAAGATGGGGAAATGAAAAGAAACAGAAAGAAAATTGATCAAGGACGAACCATAAGAGAAATTTTGGTACGAGAGAAAGTGATTGACGTTCATTAGTCTTTATCTGTACTATAGAGCATGGGTACGCACAAAATACATACATTTCATTAAGTAGAACATTGTGATTGTCAAATTCAAATCTTAGTTCAACATTATGTATACAAAATATTAAGGACAAAAAAAGATCTAAAGCTCCGGTTGTAAGTTCTGTCTCTTTTATTTGAGAAAACAAAGAAATATACAAAGAAATACAAAAGATACAGGAAGATGAGAAATCCTGTAATATAACATGTTTTTTTTTAAAAAAAAAAAATCTCATCTAGAATTAAATGAGGCGTAAGAAATGCCATAATCTAAAGACTTCACAAGTTTAGATCAACAATTTGAAAGACGTTAAACTTTATCACATACATCTCAATGTTCATATTTGTCCTAAAAATTATGGTATTTCTCTCAAACCAAACGGTCTGTTGTAAAGGTCAAGTTTGCACATTTTATAAAGTATTTTTATCCTCACCAACCTTTATCCAAAATGTCTCAATAAAAGAGAGCGAATAAAAACCTTTCCATGTATCAAAATGAATGCATAAATCTTTATAAATACAATTAACTAATATAAGCCAACCTAAGCATAACTCAACTAGTTAAGACATATCGAGCATATTTTCCCAACCACGAGGTTGTGGGTTCAAATTTCCATTCCCACATATTATTGATCTAAAGGAAAAAAAAAGGGGCTTAAATCTGCACCTTAAAAGACCTTCAGGTTCAAAAGGAGCATGACACCATGAAGGTGAAGTCTCAGGAACTTGACCACTGGAGGAAATGTTGCACTCCTTCAAACCACATTCTTCATTAGGGCTGATCAAAATGCACAACAATGGTGAATATTACAAGATCAAAAAACTGATTTCACTGATACCTTCAGATTTCTGTACACAGGTTTAGTATACAAATGATGAATACCAAGAACATAACGATCAATCATCCCAGCAGAATTACAAGCAGGTCCCAGATCACCTTGAACAGAACAATTCACCTATAACAAGAATGATCTTACCTTCAGTGTAAGTTATGGTCTAAGGCTCTTCCTTTATTTTATCAAAATAGAGAATTATCACAAGTTTTGGCAGCCTATAGACTTGAGCCTGAAGCAACTGGTACATGGATGGAAGTCAAACTTTGCATGGGCATCATTCCAGATTCCGTACACAAGCATTTCAATATTATTCTCACCCCCTTTTCTCTAAACCATGAAGATCAGTTTCTCTCCCTTTTTTTTCAATTAGAAAATAATGGACATTAAAAAAGAAGCTACTAGAAAAAAGAACATGGTAGAAAAATATTTTTCAGGAGAACATGGTTTGAATATGAGAGGGAAAAATTGGAAGAAGAGAATGCAAAGTCAGCAGGGTTTTCGTTGAATAAAATTGAAAAAAAGTTACAAACCTAATAGTTTATTTATAATCTACCTAATTATAAATCATAATTCGAATTTCAAATAGGAAACAAATCTAATTCAAATAACTTGATCTAAATATAGAACAAACTAATTCCAATAACGTGATCTAAATAAATTCTAATTCTAAGTCTAATTATCTAATAATATAATCTAACACATGGTACGTAATATTTCCTTACCACGTAAACATAGCTTCCATTTGATGGAAGTGAAGAGCTCGTGGTCAATCTTTTGAACTCCCAATCTGGAACACATAAACCATAGGACAGTCCCAAATACAATGACAACAGTAAAAATATAGTACACCTGCAAGTTAAAAATGCTAAAAATGAAGAAACATAATAAGTAGAGAAAATCAAACTTTCTTATAAACACAACTGTTTATTGTTAATGGTTATTTCAATGACTCCGATAAAGGGCTTAAAGACTTAAAATTAACATAGTTTGATAAACCATCAAGATCAAATTTAGTAGTAAACTCTCGCTTTCACTTACTATCAAAGTCAGTTATACTCTAGTAGCCAAATTATGTAACTAAAATCATGTCAATACAAATATCATAAAGAGGAGGTCCGATCATATCAATAAAAAAGGATTATCTAATAGCATTATACATACCTCAAAAAAGATTAATGCATATGCATTATGAATTCTAGTACCAAATATTATATCCTTACCAATGCCAGCAGAAACTCTTAGTGTGTTGACCTTCTTCACGTGTGCAACGTGTTAACCAGATCTCACATAATGCAGCAATCAAGTATCCAACAGATATCCTCTGCATTGAATCAGAATAGATACAGAACATAATTTTAAATGTAAAAAGAAGGAAGAAGATAAAGTTATTTAGTTCAAATCCCCGCCTTCAAATTTAATGTTAGGTCATTTTGTCAGCTTTATCTAGCTTGGATGGCATTTGAGCTATCTTGCAAATACTCATAGCAACATTATACAGTTCAAAATTCAAATCCTCATCCATCCATCCGGTTATGTAACAGAACCCTATCATTTTGTGCTCTTGTTAGATTAGAACAAACTTGGACCATTATATCAATTGCACAAAGATAAGGAGTGGCAAAATAGCAACACCTGCAGAATGCCAAGCCACCTAATCCTTTCCATATCAACACCATATGTCAACGATGTTATTCCATGAAAGTAACCACCTGAAATAATTTGGAAAAATTATGATTAAGGTATCAGCATTGATAGTATGCAATCAGTGTAGCAATTCTGAACCACAGTACATCACAGACTGAGTACAACTAGACACTCTAAGTTCTCATAGAATTACTTACCAAAATGTATCTAGGAAGTATGTTGATGGACAAATGAACATTAAAATGTTCAGTGCAAGAGTGACCAGCAATAAATTTACCTTGAAGAAGAACACCCAGGAGAAAAAGGTACAGACCCCTGCATGCTGCATTCCTTGTGGCGGCCACTTTACTTTTTACTTCCTATTTCAAGGAATTCCTTATGTTAAAACAAATCCCGGTAAAGTTTACAAAAACACGAGAAACCATGCTTCCCCGCACGTAGAACCCAAAGGGCAATTAGATAGCTAGTAAAACGAGGAAGCCAACAAGAGGTCGAAAATTCTTGGTTGAATTCATTCACTTACTTTATAAACAAGTGCAAGCGAGACTCCGGCAATAAATAGAAACCAAGGCATCACAAAATCAGCCAAATGAAGTCCATTCCACGGCGAATGAGCGATAATTGGTAAAAAAGAGCCGCCGTAGTCCACGAGCATCATCGTCTGGATACCCACAGCACAGCATTCAATATTCAATCATCACGAATTCATCAGGTAGTAGTAAGTAACTAATTTTACTTGGCTCGCTAAAATGAACAGCTGAAGAAACTATACTATCTTATGTCATACATTAGAAAAGTAAAATCTCATTAAAGTAAAACTCAATAGCCGAACTAACAGAAAGAACAAGAAAATAACGAATTCTTTAATTGACATTAATTAACAGCCAATTCGGGAGAAATAAAATCAGCGAGCTCTAAACTAATCAATTGCATTCATTTCAATATAAGAGTAAGATTCAGCTTTCGATTAGATCTCTTGTTTGCTCTCACATTCTTTCCAGTTTCCAGTAACCAGACCGAAAAGTACAACAGCAAACCATTATGCATGAACAATATTTCAAGAAGCATATAAAAACCAAGGCAAACAAATAGATGTATCGACGTTTTTAGTGAGTCGAGATCCAGAGGGGGAAAGAGAGAACTAACGAAGACGCTGAGGCCGCGAAAGACGTCGAGTGAGACAACGCGCGGAGCTTTACCACTAGACTCCGGCAACTCCTGTTGATTCTGCAGCAGCGGTCGAGAATCGGCCATTATTTCCGGCGAGAATCACAGAGGGCGAAGCTGCTGAAATTACGCAAAAACGATCTAGAGTTTCGAATAATTGACAAGAATCTCTGCAAAGCCATGTTTTATAAAAAATGTGCTTCGCTGTAAACGCCGTTGCTCAAAAGTCGCACTCCCGGCGGAGACCGTCTCGTAGGGTGGCGTTCTTTCATTGGCTGCAAAAAGAATGGCACAAATATAAAAAAGCGTAAATCAAAATTTATTATTATTTTTCAGATTTTTTGAAATAAGAAATATCAATTTCTAGTTCTTTATATTTACGGTTCCCCCTTCTAAGATTATATTGTCCAAGTTATTTGTAAATTTGCAAAATGAAGCATGGCTGAATTGACTAAAGTATATCACTCTGATCAAAATGTCGAAACTTTGAATTCTCAATCTATGTTGTTGAATTAAAAAAAAAAGTTATTTCTAAATTTGTAAACCTAGTAGTTGGACCGAATAGTGGAGTGGATTTGAATCACCACCTCCGTTAAAAAAATCAAAAAAGTTATTTATCAATCTGAATCTGAGTATTACTAAGTGGATAAAACATTTATTTTCATTGTAAAGTTCAATTCTCAACTTCATAAATGTTGAATTACAAAAAATGTTTAAATAGATTTTGTTGTTATCTTATTATTTTGGAATGGGCTTTTATTTAAGTTTTGACTGATTACGTACTAATGGGCTTGTTGAAAGGTTTGTTCCTTGTACAAGAATATACAATTCTGGAAATAATAGATTTTGATGTTTTTTTTTCCATTTATCTTAGTTTAAGGGAGTAGATGAATCTAAAAACAATTTTTTTCTATAACCATTCTTTAGAAAGAAAGAAAAAACTAAACTAATTAGAGGTGTGTTTTAGGATAATTTTAGAAAAAATTACTTTTTAAATAAAATTAATTTTTCTATGAGCACTTTTGAAAAAATTAATAATCTAAAATATGTTTAGTATAGTTTTTTTAATAATTTTAGAAAATCAAAAGTATTTTTTGAAAAAATTTTAACAAATAAAATGTATTTAAAAAAATTGGATTAATTTAAAAGCTATTTTTGGATAATCTAACTCCCTTGTTTCTTCAAAAATAACTTTTAAATTAATCTAATTTTTTTGAAGTATATTTTACTTGTTAAGATTTAAAAAAAAAACACCTTTGATTATCTAAAATTAGTCAAGAAACTATACTAAACACATAAAAATAATTTTATTTAAAAAATATTTTTCCTAAAGTTATGTCAAATACACCCTAAGTACTTTAAAAAATAATTGGGTTTTAAAATTTTCATATTTAATATTTACTATATAACTAATTACCATAAAATTTTTTAAAATATTTTATAATTAACTTTTAAAAAAGCGCGTATATCATATCAAACTCATTCTTCAAATCAAAACATTGTTTTAGAAAAAAAAACCTTTCACTCACTTAAGAATCTCTTACTAACCAAGTATGATAGAAGAATTCACACACAGAGAGAGAAAATACATTTTCTTACTTCTTTTTCAAAAAATAAATAGCTGATAAATTTTTAGTGGTAAATAGTAGGAAGATTCTTGTTGACCAATCAGGAAGGAAGTACATAACTGATCAACAACAAACAACATTTTTAGAAATGAAGACATTCAACGGTTTCAAAAGCCATTTAAATAACGGTTTTTCGACATGGCACGAACAATCTCACTATCTTCTCTTCATGCTCGAGCTTCTCGAAAGCCTCATCTAGAAGGCATTGATTAAGCCTCCTTGATGAAGTCGATCTAAGTCAATATCTTTCATCCCTCATCAAATCAAACGAATAACTTTCAACGAATTGGATTCCATTTAGATAAGTTTGTAGCTCCTCTCATTTCTTTCAACCACTTGGGAATATCCAAAAGAACACACACTAATGAATCAATTAGAGTGGCTGAACGGGTGGGGCGTGTGGCGCGCGCGGGGATGCGCGAGGTTGGAGCGTGGCCGGCTGAGGGCCAGCGCCCGCGGGGCTGTGGGTCGAAGCCCTGCCGCCGGCTCCACCACATTATAGACTAAACTAACTCCATTCCCATTAAATAACTTGCATCCATTCTAAAATCATCCTCCATTTCTCCATACCTAACAATCAACAACTCCAAACCATTTCTTTTTTTTTTTTTTTATTGAATGAAAGTATTTATATAGAATTAAATTTAGGCTTTGTCTCTATAATTTATTTTAAACAAATTAATGATATAACTTCAAATATATGGCTAAACAGGTTAATATGAGCATGTATATAAAACACAAAAGTTGAAGATGAGCAAGCATCGGACAAATAAATATTAGATGACAAAATTATATACTAAAGACCTCAATGATTATTTTTTTATAAGTTCAGGTCTAAAATAGACATTTTGAAAGTTCGTGGACCAAAATGGAACAAACTTGAAAGTTTAGAGACCAAAATGAATTTAAACCTTAAATTTATCATAATAAGCTTAAGTTTTTGGGTTTATTAGTGATTTAATATGGTATCATGATGATATGAGTTCGAATCCTTGTAATATAATTTTATCTTCAATTAATATTGATAACCACTTATTAGGTCTTATACAAATTTTCAGCCCATAAATAAATGTGAGTGTCAAAATATTGATATAAGATTAAACTTACCATAATCTATAATCTTAAGTTTTTGATTTCATATAGTGATTTAAAATATTATTCTAATGAAACTAGTGTAACATTGTATTTTTGTTTTTAAGTTAGCTGTATAATTTTATCTTGGTTGAATTATATCTTTTGGGTTAAATAATAGATTTGGTACCATGTTTTTTACATAGTTTTAATTTGGTTCGTCTAGTTTTGACATAGTTCTAATTTGATCTTTATAGTTTTAAAAATTTCAATTTGTTTTAAAGTTTCAATTTGGATCCTAAAGGTAACCAAACCTCACCAATCGTTATTGCATAGTCATACTTACACTTTTTTTAACATATAATAAGCTAATATCTTTTACTTAGCTAACTCTGTTAAGTTGATTGTGTTAGAGTTTAGAATTGATTAAATATATATATATATATAGAAGAAAAGAGGTGGGATTTTTTAGTATGAGGGATTTTGCGCCATAAATATTAAATTCAAACTTTTAAAACTATTAGAACCGAATTAAAATTAAGCTCAAGTCATAAGGACTAAATTGAAAGTTTTAAAATCATAGAAACCAAATTGAAACTATACCCAACTTTCATGTCTAACTCATACAATTTTCAATTTCATTTGTTAATAATAAGCATTTTTTTTTAGTTCAACAACATGGGGATGGGGAATTCGAACCCACAACTTTTGGATGGAGAGATATGTCTTAACCAATTGAGCTAGGCTCGATTTGGCGTTAATGATAACTACTAAATGTAGTGAAAATTTTGACGTGACTTAACTTAATGGAGGTAATAGCAAATATGTGACTATTCTCCCAAATGATCCATATATAGTAAAAGCTAATAGGCTCATTAACTGGAATTACTTAAATAGCGACATTAGAATTTAAGACTTCAATAATTACAACTTTAATGATAAGAGGTTTTTTATCATTTTCATAACTAATGTATAATGATAAATTTACTATACAAATTGGTAAAGACCATTCCAATGTTCTATCTCATAGATAAACATCCATGAGTTGGGATTAAACTAGTTAAAATAATATTTCTATGGTTTCAAGAGTTCTCTTTCACCATGCCTTTTTCTTAAATAAAAAAACTATGGTCTCTAGAATTAATATAATCAGACTATAATTTGTTGGAAGAAAAAAAAACAGTTATAAAAGATAAACTTAGGGACATTAGTGCATTATTTGTCAAGCAAATGATGTAGACAATGTTAAGGATAAGAGTTGAACTTCAAAAAAAAAACTTTATTGGTTATACTATATGAATTGTAAAAAAAAAATGTTGAATGTTAAGCATGAGAGAGAACCATCACGCTCATTTTTTTTTTTTAGAGTTCAACAATTGCGAAGTTAGAAAATCGAACAATAACCTTTGTAATAGTAGTAGATGTCTTATCCACTGAGTTATGTTCGAATTGACTCATCACGCTAGCTTTTAAATGAGAATATTCTTTTATTTGACATAAAGTTGAATCCTTTAATTATTTTGTGTAATTTAAATTTTTTTCCATATAAACTACTAATTGACCTCATGGCATTGAGACATATGGAAAAGAAAATAGAGAGATTTATTTTTGGAACTAAAAAAAATATAAGAATTTCGTAGAAATGAGTTCAAATTTCATATTTGGTAACCAACCTAGAATATTAAAATCATAAAATTTGAATCTTAAATCAATTAATATAACTTTTCAAAGTTAAATCTAAACCTCATAAAGTAAAGTCTACAGGTGTGAGATATCTAATTATCTTTTATGCAAGATTCAATGATTAAAACATAATATTCAAAGATTTATTAAGGAGGGAAACAAAATAAGGCTAAAATGGCTAAAATAACAAATAATATTGTTATAACATTTGATTTTTTTTTAATTTTATTTTACCAATTCGAACATAGTCCAGTGGATAAAAACATGTACATACGTATCATTTCCACGAATGTTGAACTAAAGAAAAAACATTTGATTTTTTAATTCTAAAACTTCTAAAATAGTTATTTTAACTTCAGAAACTACATGTAATAAAAGGATTCAAATAATTTTTTGAAAAAAAATAGTCAATAAGAATAATAATTTGTAAAGATGAGAAAAAAAAAAGGAGAGTTTTTTAAGGGCAAGAAAATGAGATTTTGAAAGAAGTTCATAATTATTGACGGTGGCATGCAAAACAAAACAATGGAGAGGATGCAGCTTAGAGAATGATTAACAGCAAACGGACTGAATTAATGAGATCACTATCTCCGGTTCTAGTTTTAACAGTCTAAGCGACAACTTTATCTTCTCAAATTCTCTTCTCCACTTTGCTAAAACTTTACCTCACACCCCGAAACGAAACTCTCGCAGAAGCCATGGAGAGGCTTCTGTATTCTTCTTCTCCAACCCCCTTAAAACCCCATCTTAAGCGCGCTCCTTTTCTTCCTCGACTCGGTCGCATTGACCTATCAAAGCTTCATTTCCCCTCTTCAACCCGTTCCGAGTTCAGTGGAATCAATTCGTTCTCTAGCAGAAACGAAAACCCATTTCTACCTTCTCTTTCTCCTTCTCCTCCTGCTCCTCCTCTTTCTTCCAATACTTTGCTGTCTCTGATTGATTCTCGAGATGGGTCGGCGCCGAAACCCCGTTTTCTTCAGCCGATCGAAATTCCGCCCCATGGAGAGCGAAAGGTATTTTGAGGTCGAGGGGTGTTGTTTTCACGACATTGTTGTATTTGAAGCATTTTGTTATAATTGCAATTAATATGATCCGTTTCTGTGTTGTTTGATGAAGTGCTGGTTAGTGCACTGATCAGTGGGTCACATGATTTTTCGTTCTTTATGATGAGGATGAGAAAGGGGAAAAAAGAATGGGGCTTATAGTAATTTTCTTATGATTCAAAGTAATTTGCTAGTTTGGTTCATGAATGGATAGGTTTTGGGTTTATGAATCCCCTTTGCCTTAACTTTTAGCTTCTATTATATGATGTGTTTCCACGAGGATTGAAGATTCAGCATAAGTAAAGATTTTGGGCTGGATTGCGCTGTTGTTGGTCAATACTATTGCCATTGAAATTGATTGCATTCTGAATATTATCATTGAACTAGTAATTTTAAGTTTTATTCCCGATAAAACCAAACTTAAAGGAGTAGCAAACGGTTTCCTCATAGTCAAATTTGAGATACCCGTTAATCTCGAGCAGTTGAGATGGAGCAAGAATCAGAATTTGGTAGGATATTTGGTTGGGGGATTGCTGCTTAACCACCGAACTTACTTTTTGCACTCTCTTGTTTCAGCCACAAGGAAAACAATTTAACTTGAAATTTTAAGGCTGATTAGTGACAGAAAACTACTGAAATGGGACGTTTCAATTGGGCGTTAATTAGGGGAGCTACAACTTAGATCTAGCTTGGATTCTGCACTATGGAAGCTGGAAGTAGGTGACTTCTCTTGCAAATCTTTTTCCACTACCTGACCCAACATCTCCCTTGTAGGTAGCAAACAATTGGTCTGGAAATCCAGAAAATAAATACCAACAAAGAAAATCCAAAAGAAATGTACCAAGTTTGATCTCAAACTGACCCAAAGAGGGGATTTGATTTCTATGCAAATCAAATAGTTCATCTGGAAATCCAATATGCCCAAGAAATCCAGTTCTTCTCTTGGTTCCCGATATTCCAAAAAATAAATACTAACAAAAGAATCCACAGATGGACATCTCAACCTGAAAGCTTATGTAGTCCCTGAAGGAGTGGGAAATGTCTAGACCACCTATTTGGTCGATGATACTCCAATTAAGAGATAGATATCGTATTCATTTTCATATTTATTTGGACTCCACACATAGAAATCTGTCGATATTTTCAATTAAATCCTCTGGTTTGTAAACGTTCTATAGGAAAAAATTGCTATTTCCCCTTCTCCACAGAGAAACGTTTATTCCAAGTTGCAACATATGAGCGGTTTAAAAATATCTTTCTTTGATTCCAAAATAGAAGATAAGATAATAGAGGATGAGATTATATAAAAAGATAGATTATATATCAGATCATGGCTCCATGTGCCAAATATTTCCATATTGATACATATTCAATTTTTGTTCCAACAATGTGGCGAAGAATGGAGTGTCTGGATACTATCCATCTAGACCAATTGAAGAGAAAAGGATTTTTTTTTGAGTAATGGAATGGATAGGGAAAACCTATAATAACTCACCCCTTATTTGATTTTAGTGTTTCCTAGGCCTTTCTGCCCGAGAAATAAGAGTTTCAGGAGTTTTTTCCAATCAAAGGATTTAGTTGGATGTTACATGGCATGAGATTCTGTTCTGGGGAGGAAGAACGTCCAATCAAGTGAAGGCTAGAGCCGAGTGTGAAACTTTGCAAATTCTTTAACTTCATTTTCAGGGGCACTACAAAATCTTGAATCTATATTTCCGGAATTGATCTATTCAGCTCATTCATCCGTCAGTAATTGTCATGTGCAGTTAATGATCTCAACATTTCTGATATGATGCTCTTTTTCAAGTGGAAAAAATTCAGTTTCTATCACGAACAATTTTTAAATGTAATTTGAGTTTCGTAAAAGTTAAAAGTAATATTGGAACTAATGGGGATAGATTATGATTATTACCTTGGAAGGGTTGTTGATAAGCTGGCTTCGGCTAGGCATTCAGGTGTTCTTCACTTGGTGTGCGGCTTAAGGGTAAGAATTCTGTTGTTAGGAGTGCAACTTAAAAAAACTAACTTCACTTTCACTTGTTGAGTGCACTAATTTGATGAACAGTGTGGGGATTTAGCCTTTATGTTAATTGCACTATCATTTAGCGAGCCACAATTTTTGGACAGGTTGCATTTTAGCTTCTTTTATCCTATATTTCCTGACCTTTGAAATCATTTTATTCTATGATAGAATTTAATTAGGAAAACACCAGATTTTAGGCATATGGCCTTTTGGTTCAGTCTCTTGTACGCTTGCCGTTTAAATTAGAATATTCATAATCAATTTATGGTGGGCATAAGATGCTTATTTGGCTCAGCATTGCAATTCAACTAAACTTTTCTTTCTCAACTTTACAGTCCAAGTATACTGCATAGTTGGATTTGCTGACAATTCATATATGAAGTTGAAAGGTTGATCTATCATCCATATTTTGATCTATGCATGGATCTTATTGTTGTTTTGCATTATTGGCTTGCTGAATACTTGCTGAAGAAATATTAAACAATATAATTATGAACATCTAAGTCAATCTACATGCCGATTCTCATGTGTCGTTTGACACGGCAGCAGTTGTACTTCCTATATAGACGTGTCATTTGTCAATATCACTATTTTCTTTGAAAGCTTACAGAGTTTTCATTTTCCAAAATTTTTAGGCAAAAACTGCAAGGATATTTATGGCACTCTGTCTTGCTGTTCTGATCTTGATCCAACCAGTTTTTGCACCTTCAGCTTTTGCTTCCTTACACTCTGCAGCTACGACTGGGGGCCCTGCTGCTGCCACCTTTGGGGGAAAATTTTTCCGGTCTGAACTATTGAGCAGTGCTTGGACTGGTTTCTTTGCTGGATGTTTACACACGTTATCAGGGCCGGACCATCTTGCTGCTTTGGCTCCCCTCTCCATCGGGCGTACTCGAATGGAAAGTGCCGCTGTTGGAGCTCTTTGGGGATGTGGCCACGATGCAGGTCAGGTTATCTTCGGCCTCATATTTCTCCTATTGAAAGATCGGCTTCATATTGAGATTATTCGCACTTGGGGCACGAGAGTGGTCGGTATTACTCTGCTTGTCATCGGTGCATTAGGCATTAGGGAGGCTTCTGAGGTTCCTACTCCTTGCGTCGCCTTAGACAATGGTGAGTGTGATGTCAGCATTTACGAAGCGTTAGAGAATCCAACAGGTGGCAAGAAGAAGATAGGGTTTGCAACTTTCGCGACGGGTATCGTCCACGGGCTGCAACCAGATGCATTGATGATGATATTACCTGCACTTGCACTGCCCTCACGCTTGGCTGGAGCTGCATTTCTTGTGATGTTTTTGGCAGGGACTGTAGTTGCAATGGGAAGTTATACAGTCTTCATAGGTTCTTGTACTCAGGCACTAAAGGAGAGAGTGCCTAGGATTACTGAGAAGCTCACATGGGCTGCCTCCTCAATAGCAATTGCTCTTGGATTTGCCATTCTTATCAGTCAGTATTTTGGGTTTAGCCTCTACTAAATTTCAACGTTTTAGCATTTTTCATGTTTTCCTATCATTGTTAGAAGAATATGATAGTAAAATGTTTGTTTATTATGTTTTGAGCTAAATTTTCTCAAGTGTTCCTTCTGTTAGCCATAGTATGCCATTTCATTTCTCAAGTTTCAAATCTGCAGAAAAAAAGTATCTCAAATTCATTTTTTCAAATTGTAAGAGAAGGGATTACTTGGTTAAAATAAGAGTGTGGAGATTTGGAACTTAAGTGAATTCTTGATCTCCTTAAACTCCAGCGTGAGAATGACATTACATTAATATTTTCCATGGTAATACAAAGTTGAGGTTATTATTAAACAATCTCGATTTGGCATCCCAAAGATAATCAAACATTGAATTAATTATCATTAGCTTAAGCTTGGACTACCCATTGTTAGTAATAGAATGTGGAATTCCAAAATTTTATGGCGAATAAGAAAGATTACTAGAATGCTAAAATTTCCCAATTTCTATATGTTAGCAACCAACCAAGAGGAGTGGGCACAATTTCTAAACGGCAAAAGGCAAATAGTTTTTATATCACATATAAAGAGAAACAGCTGCATCAATTATTTTCAAAATAAGTACTTTCTAAACTACAAAATATTTGACAAGGGAGCGAGACAGCAGTGCTTTACTGAAACAAATTTTACAAAGGACTCATCATGGCTTCTGTTTTTTGTTGATATCATGAAGCACACAAGCATCTGCTGCAGTCTTCATCTGAAGTAAACAAAACAGTTGATGATATTAGAAATGGGTGAAGCCTACTTACTTGGAAATCCATGTTTATTCACTCACTCATCAACTTAAAATTAGATAAACTCATACCCATCACAAGGGATGAGATTCAAAGTGAGAGAGACATGGGTGAAATGGAACATAGGGTCAAACAGAACGGCGAACTTACAATCGTCTAGAATCTAAGATTTCATAATAATGGTCAGTTAAAAGAGACTTGTCAACAGGCATCATCCATTAGAAAGTGAGGGCTATTCATATAATTTGCATAAGCATAAAAATGAATAAAATTTTGGTGCTTAAAGACACCAACCACTGGAAAAAATGCTCCACACCAACATCTTAAGTTTGGGAATGCCCTTGTGTTAAATAATAACTATGATCACGGGCGACCATGGATCATACACTAAAACAGGATGTAAGATGTATAAATCAGGTAGATTCATTTTAAAGTTCCTATTTCAAGTTGAGCTTTCAAGCAGACACGCCATTTACAAAGAGATAAGATCTTGCAAAATGTGTTACCTGTATGACATTAACAGCTTGCTTCACTGCCCATCCGAACAAACTAATTACGACCAAAAGTGAGAGAAATGTCTTTTGTTGTATTGAGTGTAATATAACCTGAAAAAGGTAGCAAATTCAAACCACAGGGATATGGTCCAACTAACAACCTGAAATTAATACGCTAACGACAAACTATACTCACATCCATCAAATTTTCGTGTTGCTTCTCCGCCAAAAGAAATAGAATAATATACAGAACCTGTAGACGTAAAATGGGAATTGAGAACAGGTGGTGGCTACACTAACGAGTGTTTCTAGTAGTGTAATTAGCAATCAGAATTTCATATTACCTCGCATGACACGCAACAGTAAGCCATAAATGTCCTGTTTCCATAATATGCTTTAAACAGCCAATTGGTGCTGTCTTTGACATCTTTATGACTAGCTTTGCCTATCAAGAAAGTACTGAGGTAATGGGGGGAAAAAGATCAGAGATGCAGCACATAATTGTGCATAGGGAAGGAAAAAATGTCCACATGATCAGGCAGAATAAAAGTAATATAATACCTGTACATTTGAAGCCAGTGGCTAGCAATATCCAAGGCAAGCAATGACAAGAAGGTCAAACCAGGCCTGCATTAAAACCCTCCAATACATTAATAAGATATTTATGACTCATCTCTTTTTAGTCTTAAAAATCATTTGGAACTAGTAAAATCCTTACATGTATACTTGGGAGAGAATTACTAGGAGACAAGCAGTGCTAATCCTGTGATACAGCAGATTCTGATCAAAATTGTCTATTAAGGACAAGGATGTATGCCCCGAGGGACTTGATCTCAATATAAAGTTATAGTAACAGGCATAACAAATCCAGTAGTATGTCAAATTTCAGCATTTTGGATGCACATATAAATAAAATAGAAAGATTAAAGAAGATTGTACCTGTCTGTTACCATGTCCAGCACAGCCCCAAAGGTGGAAACTGAATCATTCGAGAAAAAGCATTATTACATTTTACAGATAATTGTCCAACTCCCACGACTATCAGAGTTCAAGTTATTTAAATTTCTGGAAGCATCCTCTCAATGAAAATCTTAGCCAAAGAAAAATGCACTGTCCACTAGTTAGGGGCTCTCCAGTATAATTTTCTTCCAGAAAATGTAAGAAGCTCAATACCAGAATAAGTCAAACTAAGAAGCCATGATGCATAGGTTCTGCTTTTATTGAGTTCAATTAAAGTACTCAACACTGGGTATCATAGAATTAAAAGCATTTAATTCTGTTTAAGCTTTAAATATTGCATAGTATAGGTTGTAAAAAAAGGATAACCAAAAGAGAATGACGAAAACCATTACAATCAAGATGAATATTGACTAAAAATGTTTATGATAAAACCAGAGAATTGCATCTAATATATATTAGAGAAGGGTAAAGACACATACTATATTTTCCAAAAGTATTTGGTCACAAGCACCTATAGCAGGCAAAACAGAAACAGGGTAAATAGTTACCTTGATTGAATTTGCGAGCACACCAACCATCTACACCATCGCATACAAAGCTGAAAACTGGATTTAATCAGATAGCATGTCCAGTTTATCCACATTTTGCATAAAGATATCGCTGGAAAAGAAAAGGGAAACCGGGAATAAAGCACTTGCCTGACAAAATAGAGGACCGAGAAAACTTTTTTGTTTGAGAAGCATAGGGCAAAGGCAACAATGTTCATGAGAACCCTTATATAACCTGCATTTCCATTAAGCAATTATATAAATCAAGTATGGACCGCAGCTTCAGCAATGAAGTAGACTTCTTGAGTAGAAGCAGGACATTCAAGAGATTGATTATATAAAAGCCAACACACAGGTGCGAAAAACAAGACAAAACGATTCCCTTTCTTCCAATTTTTCCCGCGGACAAATGGGTTTTAGTGCTAAGCCGATTGATTAAATTTGAAGACAGACAGAGAAAAAAAAAAGAAAAAAAAGAAATGAGAAATTTGATACCCACCAATAATATTGGGGACGTAAAGGTACACGGTCAATTTACTCTGTCCTCGCATCAACTTGTCAGCCATGGAAGCTTTATAAGAGCTCAAAACTGAGTCAAATGAACTTCTCTATCAATCAATTTATAACTCCTGCATCCATCGTATTAATTCCCTAATTAAGTATCACCTCGAATCCGCACGAACATGAAACAGTTAATCAAATTAATCAAGAAAAAGTTCAGGGAATCTAACAAGAAATGAAGCAGGCAAACAAAACAAGGTAGGAAGAGAAGGTGCAATGCAACAGAATAGAAGGGTTAATGGAAAGAACCTAAAGGGGAAAAGCTGGTTCGCCTGCAAATCAAAAACCCTTGGCTTGCGACCCTCTTGTCGATTTCTTTCTGATTCTTTGCTTAACAGTGGAGCAAAACAACGGAATAACTGCAATGTTAAGGCAAAGATAGAGCATTAATTAAATGAAACTAGGCAAAAAGAAGGGGAAACAAAATCATGGACCAATAAGGGGGGCCCATCCAAATTTGGAATCTGGGCCCAGTGGGGGAAGGACTGAAATTAGAAAGCAGACCGTGGAGAGCATAAATCAAATAAAATAGAAATGAAAGCTTCAATCTCACCAGTTCGAAGAGGAGAAAGGAAAGAATCAATGGCGAGCGGGGGGGTTGAGCCTGCAAAACTGAGTATCGAGAGGGAGAGAGAGAGATGGTGTTGGTCGCTGAGAAATGGAGACGACTTGATGAAAACGATGCTCCAATGGCAATGGCGGTATTATGCATATGAGAAGAAACTCGAATCTGACAGCGACGAGACGAGTCCAGAGAGAGGGGACTGAAATCAAACTAAAAAAAAAAAATTAGGGCTCTTTTTCTTAATTCATTTTAAGTTTAGATTTTATTTTCTTAATTCATTTTAATTTGTTCTATTTTAACCTATAAACTTTTAAAATATATATTTTACTCATTAACTTTTGATAGATAATTTTTTTTTTGTTTCTAAATTTTTATAATATCTATTTTAGTTTATAAACTTTAAAAAAGTAATCATTTTACTCTTTGTTATATTATTTTGACATCTAAAATTTGCATACCTAATACTCGTTTTCAATTTATGTTAATTTTTAACGTACATACTTGAAGGCATGCTATTAATTTGCTAAAATTAAAATAAGAATCAAAATGATTAGTTTAAAATAAATATTTTGAAAGCTTACGTACCAAATAGAAAATTTGTGAAACCTTAGAGACCAAAATAAACCTTTTGAAAATATTTGTGGACAAAAATGAGACATTTTTTAAAGTTTGAGAACAAAACTGAGATTTAAACCTTTATTTTTAAGATTTTGTAATTAGTAATAGGTTAAATTATAAATTTGATTATGTGTTTGGAGTTCTCTCTCAATTTTGCCTCTATAGTTTTAGAAGTTTTAATTTGGTTCTTTGTTCTTAAAATTTCAATTTAATCTTTATAATTTGGTTAAACTTCACCATCGTCCTTATATCATTTTTTGCTCACTTAAAAAATCCAGTCATCTACCACTATTTTATGTTGCTTCGATATAAATTCGAATACATGTAGTTAACACCAAAATACAACCTCATGATAATGTAAATGCTAAAC
>JAOANK020000013.1:2083566-2095949 GCA_026257165.2 Telfairia occidentalis
GGTCCCTACAAAAGTAATTATAATATTAGAATTCAGATGCCAAATTGGAGGGATATGCACAAACCATGCCATTTTCAGTTTTATGAACTTCTATCCTATCTCGACGATAAATTAAGTATAGTTCAATTAGTTAAAATATATATCTTTAATTAAAAAGTTATAAATTTGAATCTTTTTACTCATATGTTGTTGAACTCAAAAAAAAAAAAAAAGTCATCACATCTCATGAACATACTTCTCAAATTTGGTCGAGATCCATTTTTTCTAAACGAGGTTTCTCAATTTTTGAACCAAATAGTTTAATAACTTAATGATTATCATCTTATTAGTTTATTAAAAAATTCAATAAAATATTTTAAAAAAAAATTGCTTAGTAGAAGAAGCAGCAAAATTTAGCTGGTCTAAAACTCTCGAATTAAATTTTCTACCCGTTTTTGTAGCGTGTCAGAGAAAAAACGTATTGATATGATTTCACCTATAGGATATATTGAAACCACATTTTCAAGATTTTATTTTAAAAGAGTTGAGAAACTATGGGACTAATGAAAGTTGACTTTAAAATTCATAGTCATTGAAACTGAAAAAAACATTATTTGAAAACCAAACTGCTCACTTAGGCCCCATTTGATAATTATTTAATTTTTGGTTTCTGACTTTTGAAAATTAAGCCTATAAACACTACTTCCACCCACAATTTTCTATGTTTTGCTGTCCACTTTCTCTTAATGTTTTCAAAAACCAAGCCAAAATTTAAAAACTAAAAAAAGTACTTTTCAAAAACTTGTTTTTGTTTTTTTAATTTGACTATGAGTTCAAATATTTCTTTAAGAAATGTGAAAATTATAATTGAAAAATTGAGAAGAAACAAGAATAAATTTTAAGAACAAAAACTAAAAACGAAATCGATACCAAAGATAGATATATTGCCATTGCAGAAACGGTTCAAAATGGCAATACAAATGGTAAATATAGTTCATTTACGACCGTTCAACTTGCAAAGAAATATATGAATACAATAAATTCGAACCAACCAAAACCAAGAGAAGAAAATGAAATATTTACAAACCTTTTAAGAAAATCACCTCAGCAATGGGTGCACAAGTTTATACTTATTGTACAGGTTTAAATTTTTGTCACATTTTTAATCTATAGACTATGGCTAATTTACAGTCTAAGATGAGGGGAAACTGACATATCTCTAAAGAAGCTAGTTGAAGCTTGAGGACCTGCTCCATCTTTCTTTGAAATAATCTTCTAAAGAAAGTCTTTTGTTCTGTTCCACACTGCTAAATGAATCCCCACCACCATCATCATCAACACCAACCAATGCAAGGTTCAAATGCAGTTCAGAACTCGAGCTCGGATAAACTTCGTCATCTCCATTCTCCACACTTTGTGAATCCTCCATAACGGTGCTTTCCCCATCGCTTTCCCCTCTTAGAATCTTTAATATCTGTAACGAAGCGTGTTCGTAAACATCTTGATTAATACAAGTAATGTGCGACATGTTGCGAGAAGCATATTCTCGAAAGCAATACCTGACTAATTCTAGGACGAAGTCGAGATGCCCTCATGATGCACAAGGTTGCTGCAAGAACCATTCTCTGCAACTGATCGGCATCGAATTTTCCCTCCAAATTTGGATCGACTATTTTCGTCACATCGCCACTTTCTATGATTGGCTTAGCCTGGCATATAGTGATAAGTGTTCTTCATCCTTGTACATTCAAAGAGTATCATAAATCATTTAAATTGTGAGCAGTACACTTGATGGAAGTCTTACCCACATAACCAAGCTCTGTTGCTCTTTCGAATTCTCCGCGCTGATTGCTCTTCGTCCTGATAACAATTCAAGTAGAACTATTCCGAAGGCATACACATCAATCTTATTACTCATTTTTCCATACATGAAATATTCGGGAGCAAGATATCCAAACGTTCCAACAACATCGGCTTCGATCTGAAAGGATGATGCTGTTGGTCCCCAGATTGCAAGGCCAAAATCTGACAACTGTTATATAGAACCCCAATTAGGAATAAACAAGAAAAATTTGAAGTCTCATCCAATAAGGATCGATCTTCTGACAAAATTTTATTCACCTGTGGTTTGAGATCATCAGTGAGCAGAATGTTCGACGTTTTGACATCTCTGTGTACAATAGGTAAGGGACATTCATCGTGTAGGTAGTTTAGCGCCTCTGCGATTCCGACAGCTAACTTGAATCTTATCTCCCATGAAAGCATGTTTTTTTCTTTGTTTCTATCTAAATATCAGATTATTATCTTATCAGCATACTTCTGGTTTGATAGTATTCAGACTGTGGAGGAAAATATTTGATATTAAAGCCTTACCGTATAGATTTTCCTCCAAACTTCCTTGGGGAAAGAAATCATAAACAGAGATCAACGTCTCGTCTTCGATGCAGATACCGAGAAAGGGAGTGATGTTTTTGTGATGTAATGAGGATATAATGTCAACTTCTCGAGAAAATTCGTGCCACGCCTGTTTGGACGAGTTCATTACTTTCACTGCAATAGGCCTTCCATCTGGAAGAATTCCTTTGTATACACGATTGCAACCGCCTTTCCCTATCAGGTTTTCTGTTAAGAAAACAGAAAATTATGAGTCATGGACCAAGAACAATCTTCAAAATCTGAAGGCCGAGAAAAACGAATGTAAAAATCAATTCAAAGCGAGGATTATGACTCGAAAACCTGAAGAGAAATGAGACGTTGAAGCTTTCAACACATCAGGCCTAAACCATTTATAACAAGATGAGTTAACTTTCAGGAGATTCTCCAAGTCTTCTGGAGGTTCAGAAAAATCAGATAAACCACTTTTAGCTCTCTCATCCACAAAACCAGGGATCTCTCTTCTTGATGGATCATTTCCTTTTATGCTTAAACTCTGACATGGTGAGCGATCGGGTAAGTTCATCACCCATTGCACCACAGACATGTTGTGTGCACATGGGGTTTGCGAAATCTTCGGAGTTGTTCGGAGCAATGGCCAACCAAGGCCCGACTCGGAATGATCCGTCTTCATTAGAGAATCTGGTTTGGAACAATTTCTTTTACTCTCAAGGACAACCCCATGAACTTCATCCTTCAAGTCTTCACTACCAACCCCATAAGAAACACATTTCTCAGTCTCAGAGCCATCAAAGTCAGGCTGACTAGCTTGATTAAAACTTGGTTTTGGGTCTAGACTCAAGCCTGTCACATAGCAGTCAAATCTATGACTAACTTCACTTTTTCTTTTAAAAAAAACAAGTCAATCTACCAATGAATAGTCTTGAAGACCAAGAACACCAAACCTGGTAGTTGATCGCTGGTGGATTTTCTGAAGACAATTTTTCCATTGTAGATAGCTAAAACATCGGTGGTTGGAGGCAGTCGCTTAACAAAGTATCTAGTTGTTGAAGACCAACCCCTGCAAAGGGTTTCTGTTAAGACTTAATCAGAAAACAAACAAACAAACAAACAAACAGACTAGAATGACCAAAACGAAAAAACGACTCGAGTTTTTGTTGACTTCCCTACCCAAGATTAGATGGCTTGCTTGTTCCCAAAACTACAGCCCCAGCAGCATAGCTTTTTGCCTCTCTGACCAGAGTCTTTTTAACCGAACTTCCGGTTGAAATATGAGCAATGAGAGCTACCTAATATCCAAATTCGAAGATAATAATCAGTATGCAAAACATCATTTCATCTATAATATTAATAGAGGGCGAAAACTTCCAAACCAAACCTTGTTTACATTACAAAGGTTTTTGTATCCTTCTAAGAATTCATCAAATAAGGGCTTCTCTTTTAATGCACGGTCTGTTTGGCAAGAGGGAAAATTTGTATTTCAAAACCAAGCATAAAAGTAAACAAGTAAAAGAGTTAGAATCAGAAATTGGGGTTTGAAAAAAAAAAAAAAAAACCCCACCAGAACTTTGACAAACATGGATTACAACGACACAATCCCCAGGGTCAGCAACTTTAACAATCGCCCAATTCAGCAGGTCTCTGCTATCGCCATTTATTCGGATCCCCACTAATACGTTCTTCTTTTTCTTCTTCTTCTCCTTCTCGATAGCCTCAGAATCCTCCTGATCAACAGTCATTTCGTTTCCTTCAGACTAATCTTCTATAATCTCCAGAACCCCAATTCTGAATCTTCTTCAATTTGCAGGGCATCGACACATAACCTCTGGTTGGGAGAGTTCCCACTTTTTAAACCCTCCACCATTTCACTCTCTGCAACCAAAACCCACCATAATCCATCAACAAAAATATTAGAAATCTAAATACACCAATAGAAAGATAAAGGGGGAAAAAAATGTAGCTAGAACTTAATAGCTACGAGTATTTAAATAACAAGCAGCGGCCCATTGACGCATCCAAAAAGCTACCATTATTTTCCATTTCAACTTCGTGAAAACTAGAAATGAAACCCCATGATTAAAAAAGAAAACCCCCCCAATGAGAAATTTGAGCAATAATTTCGATTAGAATACTCAAATTAAGCAGAAGGTAAATAGAAGCCGACAAATGGGTTGTACCTAAAACTTGTACCGATTCGTCGTCCAAGCTCAGCATGTTTTAAATACCGATTTTTCTGATTAATCAGATCCCACCCTTTAACCTACTGGGACCAAGTAATCGGAAGACTCAGGGACGATTAAGAAATTTGAAAAACAAGGAAAAAAGGGCACAAAAATTGTCGTAAAAGACAACAATTTCTGCCAGGGTGACGTCAAGCATCAATGAAGGAAATGGTTTTTGTTTAAAATTAGTGGAGGAAATGAAAAGGGAAGAAGAGATGGAGTTTGAGGGAAGAAAATGTCGGCAAGAGAGAGAAAGAGATGCAGAGAATTTTGAAGGAACCGAGAGAGAAGATAGGTATTTTGATTTGTATTTTTTATTTTCTTTTGGTGACAGTTAAAAGGGAAACCGGAAGTTTTCGCGGGAAACCCATGGTATCCGGTGGTTTTGTGTGGTCCGCCAAAAGCGAGCTTCAAGCTTCCACCGGCTATTGCGGGTTGCCATGACCGTTGCCCGTACTACATGCAAACAAGATCGTCAAAGATAAGTAATGTTTTCTTGTCATTTTTTTTCCAGTTTTTTTTTTTTTGGAAGTTGTCTAAAAATCAACATAAAGCATCAAAAATTTGATCAATGAAATACCGAAAATTCAGTCACATGAACACTCAATTTTCAATTAAGTCCAAGTCAATTATATCATTTGCTTAAAAAATAAGTCAATTATATAATTAAGTTAATTAAAATAGCAAAATGATTAAATTTAGTTAAAAGTAGACTCTTAAAATAACTATAAGATTTCACTTCATGACAAATTTCAATCAAAATAATGATTCAACTTGTTGGTGCAGAAATTCGAGCGACTTAAGTAATCATCGGGTCAGATTAATCTCTAATGAGACTACGCGATCTCTTGCACCACTATGATACTCAACCATGTACACTTTGAAGCTTTAGTTAATGTTTTAGTCCATATTGGTGTCGAAGTGAATATATTAAAGATTGTAATACCTTGAGAGGTAGGGCTAACTATTTTTTTATATTAGAGAATCATGGGCTTTAATCCTATCGTCGACTACCACCTCGACCCGATAACTTGCGCCTATTTAGATGATAGTGTGGAAATCGCGTTGGGTCCTAACCATACTTGTCAACACCTTCTTCGTTATTGGGTGAATCCACGTGGGTCATCGGGCATGGACCCATAGTTGCAAGTCTAGATTCATCCCCTAACACAACGGATAGAAATCACTCAAATTCTTCAAGATTAAATTTAATGAAGTTGAAATTTAAGATTAAATTTGACTTAGTGAGATAATTTGTACATTTTTATATAATTGAAATTTCCATCTTAAATAAATCCCCTATCTTAGGGTCTAGTATTTTCTAAAAAGGCATTTTAATGTTGGATTAAATATCTTTCTTTTAACTTTTGGACAACCATCTTGTAGGTTGTACCTAGGGATGGAGTAGAGTTTTTAAAAATAATTAAGAATTTGAGTTGTTTAATAGTTAGTTTTTGCACAATTTTAATTTCCTTATCTTCATTTTGATTACATAATTATATATTTGATAAATTTTGAAGTTAAAATTGACTAATTAGCTAAATATACTAAGCGTTAAAAAAAACATATGGTAGCCAATAATTTATGTAATATCTATCGAAGAAACTAACAAAAAATTTAGAGTGTTGATACAAATTAGATGCACATGAGTTTTGTTTTATGAATATGAAAGTAATAGAGCAATTTGTTTTAAGTTGGTCCATTGAATTGTTAATTGATTATTTATATGGTAGATCAACTACTCCATTTCCTCTTTCTTTAGTTCATTAATACTAAAATGACCAAAAATAATGTTCAAAAGCCCAAAGCTATTCCTATCTTTACTATATTACTAAACTAATAAGCCACTATCAATGATAGTTATAAGAATATAAATTCCATAATCTCCTATTTTGATATTATACATATTATATTGTTACTAAATCTAATTTAAAAATTTAAGCTAATAGATTATAGTATATTTAATTTTTTATACATATTCGTTAGCAGTTTTGACTGGACGTCCCACAATAATATCAACGATGTGAAAGCATTATCTTTCTTCTCTAGCAAGCTATTTAGAATTTTGACGTGAATAAATTTTTTTGAGATGTAATAAATAAAGATATTGAATATAAAGAAGAAAAAATATATATAATAAAAGTTGAGGGAAACCCCACCTTAAAAGTACCAATAAACCTTTTTGAGAAGCAACTTAGAATTTAAAGTTGCCAAAAGTTGAAGCCTTTTTTAGTCATCTTTGTTGTGGTGCCTCCATTTGATTTGCTAAGAGAGTCAATGCAATGCGCATAAACTTTTAGTGGGATTAGACAAATATCCTCGTCTTCCTTTTTAGTTGGTCAAAGAAACAGTAAAAAGTGAATTTTAGAAGGAAAAATAAAAAATAAAAATCATGACATGTTAGTGTTACACGTTGTGTCCGTTCAATATATTTTAAATGCATAAATATAGATAAAACAAGGACTTTAAAATTTGGTAACGCATATGCCTACTAACGGTGGAAGCT
The DNA here is from genome assembly GCA_026257165.2 of Telfairia occidentalis. NCBI lineage: Eukaryota > Viridiplantae > Streptophyta > Magnoliopsida > Cucurbitales > Cucurbitaceae > Telfairia > Telfairia occidentalis. The sequence continues at coordinate 2,090,668 of JAOANK020000013.1, forward strand.
ATAAGAAAAATAAGGCTAACTTCGGTGTGGAGCTTTGCCAACTGCGTTCTGACGCTCAAGTCAGTGGAATATCAATAGGTTCAAGTCAATTCACATAGAAAATCGTGTGTACCTACTATTAGGGCATTCTGTTGGTATTTACAGAGAGTGTTTGGAATGGTGATGGCGCCTTATCTAGAATGAATCACGGCGGATGGCGGAGACCACAGATATGACACCGAGTCTGATCACCTCAGCCGACAGGATCAGCGGGCGTTACAGGATATTCGACGTGACTCATAGTTCGTGATGAGGTGAGCTCAGTTATTAGACCGTGCCTTGGCCTCAAGCTCCTCCAAGGTGTTGGGCGTTGGCGACGATGTTCACCAAATGGGGATGCGTGGCTTCTTCCTCGTGGACCAACCACATGTCTTTGCGGATTTTCACCCAGTAAATATCTTTAATTTAGGTGGCTTTATTTATTTCTTTATTTTCTTATTTTTTGGAATTCATCAATTATAGGATTAAGAGATCGAATCATCGACCTTTGGGATGATAATACCTTAACCACTAAACTATGGTCGAATTGATACCCTCAAAAAGTATCTTTAAAAAATCTTTGTGGGGAAGCAAATTTGTGTTAGGTCAAGTATTTTAAAACAAATCCTACTGCATAGGCAAAGAAAAAAAAATGGAGGGAGGCATATATGTGTACATGAATTCCACCCACTCTCAATTATTAATTTATAGGCCCAATAAAGTGATGGAAGCATTTGTCCTTTTAGATATCTACATTAATTCCAATGTTTTTTCATACGATCATACTAATGTGAAGATATGAAAAGTCTATCAAAACAATAATTCAATTGATTGGAAACAACGAACATTTTGGTACTACTCATATGTTACATGTCTAATAAATTTAAAGTAGAGTAACCTTAATGAAAATAAGATAAAAATATGCAAATTTAAGATGTTATTTTACCTTTTAAGTTCTTAAATTTTGGTGAACTAAAAAAGAGTTTTTAAAATTGGGTTAATATTTTAAAAATGTTATTTAGAATATATGGAAGCTTTTAAGAAATTGATTTTCAAACAAACTTGTTTAGGAAAAAAAAGAGAGAGAGAGAAATAGTTATAGAACAATTTCTATACCATCCTTAAGAGAGAAGTGAAGTGTTAGATGTACAATCAAAGTTGTATAGAACATTTGGCTTAAGATATAGCTGATCATAGCATTTTCAATAAGAACCTCTTGAACAAAACTAAAATAAATAAAAAAAAAAAATCAAATTCATACAAAATTCAGTCCAAATCAGATATTATCATACAAATATGAAGTCTCAATATTACATACAGACTGATGGTAGACAATCAGTTCATATTACAAGCCTATATATATTGTTCAGTCAACATCACTCCAAATCCAGAGACTGTTATAAACCAAAATAAGGGTTTCAAAATGCTATCAGTGGAAAGCTTTCTTCCACAGTCACTCAACTTTCTGAAATGATGATTCTAACAAGTTCTGGTAGATGAAAAGCATCCAAGAAGTAAGAACATGATAATATCGAAGCAGGATGACGAACTGAGCTACACCGATACTAACTCGAGAGTCAGTTACACAAAGGATATCGAAACTCGAACATAAAATATCGAAGTGCATATTACAAACAGATGACTTTAAACCACTTTTTACAAATCAAAGCACAGAGGATCAGAGCTACATCTGCTGCTTGATCATGGGTAGCATAAGGATAACGTTTTTTTTTATCATTTTTTTGACATTGTGAAATTATAACTCAGAGAGTGATAGTTAGGGGCTAATTGATATGTAGCTTACTAATAGGTCTTCGAATTCTAACCCGTCATGATGCAACTAATTTTGCATCATAATATAGAACAAGCCTTTTGTGCCTTTCTCTTCTTTCGCTTCTTCCGCTTTGGAGGCTGGAGAACCACCTTGATTGCTGCGTCGAAAACTGCTTTCACATTCTGCATTCAGATCAATAATGAAAGAAGACTTGTTAAGAAGCGAGGGACCAGAGAAAGTATTGAAAGAAGAGAGTGGATTGTGCGTACTTGCTGTGTTTTCGAACTGCATTCGATGTAAACTGGGGCGCCAATGAGTTTTCTTAGTTCCTCCCCCTGAAAGAAGAGTTGAAACCTTATAATAAGAGGACATGAGAAGAACATACCTAAAGCAGACATTAAAAGACAAACAAAACTAAGATGCCAGATTAATATTGTAATAAGGAACTTGTAAATTCAGGGTACATTGCAGGATACCTGGGCCGTGGTAATGGGCACTACTCCGGGGTGTTCGATGAGGTACTGTTTATCTTCTCGAAGGTCTACAGGAAGAAATTAACACTCATGGTTACTGATAATGCCACATCGAGCACACACGATGATACAATACTTATCAAAAGCACTACAATCCCTGAACCAGGTGCAGTCTTCAATGGGACAAGCTAGTTGACCATGATACCTAAGAAGCCAAATACAGAATAATAACCATGTTTTTCATTACATAATGAGTAGTCTGTTGCTTGGGTAAAAGAAACCTTATCAACTAACATCAGATCTTCATAACAGTATTTTTGTTTCGTGTTGTTCATTACGACGAGTTACTTGTACTTACAGGAACAATCATCAGAAAACCAGCGGGACAAGACAGATGTTTGAAATACAAAATTTAAAGGGGAAAACTGGAAAGGTAGCGAAGAATATAACCGAGCTTAGTCCCGACGAGAATAACCGGTACACCAGGAGCATAATGCCTTAGTTCAGGAATCCACTGTCAGGGAGAAGAAGTACGTTAGCAAAAAAGGAAACAAAGACACAAACAAAAAAAATTTCAAACCTAAGTTCAACCAAGAAGATAATGCAGAGGCTTACTTTTTTGGCGACATTTTCATAGCTAGCCCTACTTATGAGAGAGAATGCTAACAGAAATACGTCTGCTCCCCGATAGCTCAAAGGTCTCAATCTATTGTAATCTTCCTGGCCTGGTTCAGGATCCATACATCAGATGCTCATTGAGAAATCAAGATTCATAATGATTCGGTTTTTAACGTACCAGCAGTGTCCCACAAGCCTAGGTTGACTGTGCTGCCATCCACAACTACATTTGCGCTAAAATTGTCGAAAACAGTTGGCACGTAATCCTGTTTCAGAGTATTCACCAGTCACCACACATAGATAACAATTTCACAGAGCTTCAGAATCGAAAAATTGCAAAACCTTGTGTACATTAATAGTTACAATCACCAAATGAAGACATCTTAGTAAACAAATTTTAAACTGGAAGACAGGCAATGCAGACTAATTATCAAGAGTTCTACATTGCAAAAGTTTTCCCCCCAATTCACACGCACACAAGGACAGATAGAGATCTGACACCAGGCGAAAATACGGTTTCAAGGAGGACATGTTTTCAGTTGAAATTTGGAGATTTCGTGTTTACACTAAGAACACCAAAATGTTTGGATGGCCTCCCTATCAGTAAAACAAAAGAGGCACATGAATACACAACGAAATGTGTACTTCAAACAGAAAACAATTAGTCATAAAGAGCAAGAAATTGATACACAAACGAAAATGAGACCACAATTTACTCCCATATTTTTGTTGAAAGCGAGAAGACTTGGCCAAAGGACCAGAATTTTAGTAATCTCCTCGTGTGAGAATCTTCCTCAACAACTACTAGACTGATTAGAGGCTGAAATTACTCAACAGAACCTGCAACTCCAAAAGATTCATGTTCCACCAAACACGTGGATGGAAATTTTCCTTGCTCCAATTGGTAACCGAGCAACAAAGACATAAAAAAACGACGACAAAAAATACAACAGATTTGTTCTTAAAACGAAATTTACTTCAAAAACCAAGAACCTAACAACAAGGAGCTTAAAAAAGGGTTCACTGAAAAAAAAAACACCAGCAAGAAACAAGCATTTTCAGCTCAAAAAGTGCAGATACAGAAGTTCATAAGTCAAACAAACCCTCTCAGAAAAAACTCAATCGACCAAATTTTCTCAGGAACCAAACAAGAACAAGAAAAAAAGGGTCATGTTAAGGGTTGTGAAGCTCACCGTGGGGAAAGTGTTGCTGGTGTAGGAGATGAGCATACAAGTTTTCCCAACGGCACCATCACCAACCGTGACACACTTAATGAACCTCGAAACACTCATTTCCTCCTTCAGAGCTCCTTCAAAAGTCCCTCAATGCAGAATAATCAGCAACACCCAGAGAAAAAGAGATAATAGTGGAGTTGACCCACAAATCCAGGGACATTTACTTGGGTTCACAAAGAAATTGTACCCGTAGAAGAGAGAGGGAGAGTCACAAAGACAAGGGAAATGGGTCTATAAAGAGGGGAGCCAGCTCTTGGCCAGCTATCAGCTATGGCTGAGTGAAAATCAGGGTCTGAAATTGGAAGTAAAACTTTCAATTCTACCGTTTTGGGGTTGATGGAATTGGAAAATTTTACCAAGAAATCAAATCAGAGGGTCTCACTATATTGAAGTGAAACTTGTCGCTCTCGGTCCTCTCCCGTGCCTCCCGCTCACGCCCACTTTTTGTTTTTGGGTACCTTTTTTTTCTTCAACCTCGACTAATTTTCTCAATTCTCAATCTCATCTTTAAAGAAAGGTATTCTCTTTGGTTGTTATTTTCTTCCTTTTGAAGGAAGACACGGGTGACAACCGAAGTTTTTGTCTATGTATGAAAATGTGGAGTTTTTTAATTTCAATTGTTAAAACTATTTCGGAATTGGAATGAAAAAAAAAAAGAAGGTAAAATGTTGGAATAGAATCAATTTAAATTCGAGTCTCATCACAAAATTAGAGTTAAAAGTACTCAACAAAATAAAGAAGATGAAAATGTGGAGTTTTTTAATTTCAATTGTTAAAACTATTTCGGAATTGGAATGAAAAAAAAAAAAAAGGTAAAATGTTGGAATAGAATCAATTTAAATTCGAGTCTCATCACAAAATTAGAGTTAAAAGTACTCAACAAAATAAAGAAGATGAGTTCCAAAATTTATGAATTAAAATGAGGTTCCTTATATAATTTTTTGAATAAAAAAAATCATCAGTCAAAAATCAATCCTGATGAGGCATGAAAATACCTATACACGTGGACAAGTGTGAGAACGCCGCGTGTACAGGTTGACTTCGGTCATAGCCGAGGTCAAGTGAGGCGATGAAGCTCGATGAATGGGGGACGAGCCCGAGAACGGGAATGAATCCCTTGAATTAATCGAAACGGATGAAACGGTCCTGCTAATTCCTCCACTC
>JAOANK020000013.1:2117780-2129317 GCA_026257165.2 Telfairia occidentalis
CGGTAAAGCGGAACTGTATTGCTAATCACTTTGGGGTTGAGGGAGAGGAGTAGGGATTTAGTGGAGAACATACCATCAATTAAAAGGGAATTATTATCATCAATTAAATCTTTCATTTTGGGTTTACACAAAGAGAGGAGGCCTTAGAATTGGTAGTTTAAATGGTGGAGCTTGAAGAAAAACAGTAGGTTGAGTTCTCGGTGAAGGCTTAGGCGACATATCATATATACCCAGACGATAACCAACCATAAAAGTATACTGGCCTATTATGGCCTATTAATTAATCCTAAAAACTAAACAAAATAAACGCAGAACAATTATAATAATACCCCCTAAATAATCCTAGAAGCTAAGGTATTGTTAGCAGGTAAATAAAAGGCCGGTTGGTTTACCAAAGAAGCTAAGGTAGGAAATTTAAGAAGCTCTTGGAAAGGTATTGTGAGTTTGAAAAACATGGGTGAAAAGGATTCCGAATTAAGGATGGGACAGAGACTCTATCCAGGAAGATGGATGGGCTACTCCTCTACCACTTAAATTGGTTTACCCAAGAAACATTGCTACTCTCAAGGAAAGTAAGTTAAAGTAACTTTGAGGCTTGGAATTGTAAAAGGAGTAGAAAACTGAATGCCAGAAGAAATCTAATCTAAAAGATGAAAACATTGAAGAATATGAGGTTTAAAGATGTACCAGTCACATCGAAAATGAGTATTAAGCTGTTACTGTTAGAACACAAATGAGACAAAAACCCAAGAGAACAAGAAGAGTCGTCTACCCAAGGAACATTATTATTAACTAACCAGAATGCTGGCCTAGAAAATTTGTAGAACCTACCTGCTCTTGTGGTCTATTTAATGCAGGTGAAACAGATGCATTAGAAGACATGCCAGAACCAGACAATATATCTTTAAGAATCCCACTGATCCCAAGAAGCAGCAAAGTTTTTGCACCTAAGGCAGACCCACTTGCACATGTGGAAAGAAGTCGGATTAATCCCTGCATGATTGTGAAAATGCAATCAATACCCTCAAGCACATCAAAAGATGAAAGGGCATTAAGAACTTACTGTGTAAGTAGCTGAGCTGAGAGATGACTGTCCACCTCCTGTACTACTGGTGGAAATAAGTGAGGCAGCTTGTGTAACAAGTCCATGATTGCATAGTTCATCTAATTTATCGGGAGATGATGCAAAGGCCTCAGCAATACGTGTCAAACAAACTGAAGCATGCTCCAACACCTACCATCAAAAGATTCAAATGGATAAAGAAACACTGAAGAGAATCTCACATTTGCTGACAGTTTTTCCTTTAAAAAACCAAAAAGAACAAAACAGCCAGGTGATACAAAAAACACAGGCCTATGCAACCAAAAGAACCTCCCAAAAACTTCGAGGAGTGAGCTTCAAATGTCAAATAAAATTAAAAATAACATTACAAAAAGGATTAGCCGCAAAAACCCACAGAGAGATGCAAAAATGTGCCGAACTTCAGAGAGACCCTCCAGGGGTAAGACCCATTCTTATCATTCTCTAACTACATATACATATACACTATAAAGAGCAAAGAATTCCATCAACCAAAAAAACCACTAATCTCAGACTTGTTAACCATTGATTGAAGCAACTTACCTTTGCATCATGATACTGAAGAAGGTTTGTCAGCAGGGGAACAGCTTCCATCACAAAGTCGGCTGCATCTGAAGGAAGCTTCTTGCACATATTAGCAGCAGTTGACAATGCGACTCGCTATAATACAATTTCAATAAAGTGATGATAGTTAACGAGAGAATTATATGAGCCCTGATGAAAACAAAGTGCACTCTTGAACAGTATCCAAAATCAGCAGATCAGTAGAGTCCACTGCCATCAGTTACCTGAACTCCTGTGGAGAAGAAATCCAAATATGAAAGCACAGCCATAAGAGCACCAGCCCGCAGGCAGGCAGTAGGGTGTTCCTGAGATATCTTCTTTAGAGCTTGCAGGGACTGTTGACAGAAACCTCCTACTATTAGTACCATCATCTCAAACTTGTGAAAACATGAACTTGCAGAATCCATGCATAGAACACAAGCAAATAATTCATGAAACCACCCTGTATAAAATATCAGAATGATGCTATTTGCAGTTCCCAGCAAAAAACAACGATTGTGAGTACCTATCAGTAATTCAAACAAAAACAAGACAAGACAAAATTACAGTTTAACATATTCTACAAGTCAACATCCAGTCTAATTTCCTCAGGATCACCCAAGTGCGTGAGAAGAGCTAGCATTTTCAGCTCCACTCACATATCACGGTAAATCTTGTGCATTAGTATTTTTACAAATCAGCATAGTAAAGTTCATTCACAATTGGTACCAATTTCTACTCCCATGTTTCACAAGGACCAAGTCGAATGCAAAAGGCAAACCTGTTCAGCTAAATCCATGTATTCTATAGTCAGCAATCTCGCACAGAAGCAGGAAACAGCACCATAATGCACGACAGCAGCACATGATGAAGGTAGAACATCACACAGATGGGTTAGTGCCCTGGCCGCAAGAAGCATTATATCAGGATTACTTTCGTGATTAAGTAACCCAACAAGGATCGGGACAAAGGAATCCACAGAGAAAGTACTAAGAGATTCCTCGGTGCCGATTGAGAGCATCTCACAAAGTTGAGTCAATGCCTCGACCTGCCTCCCTTCTTCTCCATCCGCTCTCAACCCAGATAAGATCTTCTTAAGCCGTCCTCTCTGCTGGGAAGATGAAGCCGATGCAATTGCAGAAGAGGGAAGTAAATCATCCAGTCCAGCACCGAGTTTCCTCAGAAGTCCTTGAAGGGCGCTACTCGCAGTGGAAAAATTATGCTGCAAGACTCCCATTCCCCCTTCACTGTCGTTATCATCATCCTCACCACCGCCACTGCCTTCTATATTTAACCCAAAGCTCTGCTCGGCATTTCTTTCTCTCTCCCCAATTCTAACCTCGTGTTCTTTCTCCTTCCCCTTATCCGAGTTTTCTTTATCAGAGTTCTTGCCGCGTCGGCGTGAGCCAGATGATTCATTGGTCGAGTCCATTGGAGTACTGGTGGCAGATGGTTCTTGGGTTCGAGTAGAACGAGAGCGGGTTGAGATCGAAAGAGTGGATGCAGCGAGATTCGATGAGGTAGTGGCAGAGAGACGAGCGCGCTTATTAGAACGGGTAGTGGGACCAGAAGACGAAGAAGAAGGGGCTGCTGAGGAGGCCTCCGCCCGCTTTCTGCTCCGAGTTTCCATACAAAAACCCAAACCCTCGAATCGACGAGTCGCTCGCCACCGAGCGGCGATCACACAGTTGCTGATCCGAATTTACTACGCATCTGACTAGTACCAAATTAAAACCTCTATATATATAGATATATGTATATTAAAAAAATAAAACAATAAAAACAGCGAACTAGCTGAAACCAGCTAACGCCTCACCGAAGCCCCAGTTCGAAAACCCTAGATTCTTCTCCGCCCGATGCCAATTAAAAATGTAAATCCGCACCAACCGAAACAGGAATTCACGAATAGCTCATAAACCCTTCAGAGCAAAGAAAGTAGACAAATCAAGAACCAATTTCCAACACCCAGAACTAGAACACAACGCTCATCGAAATGCCATCGATAATCGATGAAACCCCAGTGATTGGATTCAAGCCTTGGAGCGTTAAGAAATCAAGAGTTCAAATTCAAATACGTAACAAAGGGTCCCCTGGAAGAATTGAGAAGAGAAATGAATGGAAAGCCCTAGGGGACGAAGAAACGTAGAAGAAGATGAAACGGGAACTAATTGCTCCTATTATAATGTGCTTTGGAAAGTAATTAATTTTTTATTTTATTTTATTTTGATCAAAAATATATATATACAATTTTTTTTCTCTCTCTACATTTCATTTGCATGGCGGTGACGGTGAGTACGGGCAAATACCAACTCCGCCGCTTTGATCCGTCGCCGACGTCCAAAAACCCTCGTTCAAATCTTCCAACTCCACTTAGCCCATGTTTACTTTCCTTTCATCGAAATCAAAGAATAGGAATAAAAATTTGACAATGTTTACCAAAATTCAAATATGAAAATAAAACATAGTACCCACCTTGATTTTTGGAATCGCTCCCAAAAAAATGAGCAATCTTATTCGCTCAAAAAATGTGATCGATCTCATTCATATTTCTATTTCATAGAGTCAACACTATATTCTTTAATTGTTTTACACAAAGGGTATTTTGGTAATTATCATTTATCTAATTTCGATTACATATGAAAGTAAACCGCATGCATTAGTTTTTGATTCCAACTCCAGACATCAAAGGAATAAGATTCTTATTTCAATTGATTTCATTCCAATTGATTTTCATTCTTATTACATATAGGAATAAGATTCTTATTTCAATTGATTTCATTCCAATTGATTTTCGTATGGTCCACACTATATGCTTTATTTGTTTTACACATAGGGTATTTTGATAATCATCATTTATCTAATTTCGATTACAGATGAAAGTAAACAGCATGAATTAGTTTTTTATTCCAACTCCAGACATCAAAGGAATAAGATTCTTATTTCAATGGATTTCATTCCAATTGATTTTCATTCTTATTCATCCTCATCCCCATTGAAGTGAAATAAACGGGGCCTAACTCTCATAAAACTTTTCATGCTACTCTCCTTAATATTCCAATTTTCATCTCTATATGTGTTGAATTAAAAAAATATAACATACAAAAATAGTTTAAAACTCATAAAGTAAAATAGTCAAATCAATCATAACTCAATTGGTTAAGACATAATATTCCCGACTAAAAGGTCGTAGGTTCGAATCGCCACCCCCACATGTTGTTGAATTCAAAAAAAAAATCATAAAATAAAATAATGTATATCAAATCACGTACATTAGTAATATATTGTTTATGTTAAATTATTGTTTCTCCTCTATTATTTGAAACGCCCATCAATTTCTTTAATAGTTATTAGGATTAATGAAAAAAGTTGTGGAATTTAGGAGAAATTAATTTAATTCATGATGACCATCTATTTGATATTTTTCTAATTTTCTTAGCATTTGAAGTGAAAAATAGTAAGATCATGGAGCAGTCTTGTGAAATCAGCCGAGGTGTACCCAAGTTAACTCGTAAACTCATAAATATATATATAAGAATTTTCTTTATCTTATATTCTAAAAAGTTTTATTGTGGTTTATATGGTAATGTTTATCCCTATATATTAAACTAGGTCTACCATTAAATGATATTAATAAATTTCCTTTTGTAGGAAGGGTGTTAATACATTTTTTTTAATAAGATATCCTTGGATTAAGATATTTGATAGAGAAAACACAAAGAGAACTAAATTTAAAAATCCCGTAATTTAGGTTAACTAATAGAAGCATGGAAATTATATTAGAACAAAAGCTTCAACTTTTAACATAAATATTAAAGTGGCAAGCATAGCTAAGTAAATAAGACATGTATTATCATTGTTCAGGTTGATGGTTCAAATATTTATTGAATGTAGTTTGAAAACTAAGATGCATTATTGAAATACAGGTCAAATGATTATAGATACAAACAAATGAATGATACAGTATGATGAGGGATAGAAGCGCCTGAATACGCAGGTAGATCTGGTATCGCCACGTGTACAAGTACACCTCGGTCATAGCCGAAGTGAAATGGGACGCCTAGGTTTGACCAAAGTGGGAAGAGCCCGAGATGCGAAGTGAATCCCGAAATTGCTTCAGGATGGACGCGAAGGGAGAAAATCATTCTACCCATCTCTCTCTTCCTAACCAGCCAGAAATCATGGCTGATCGGGGGAGACTACACCGTAAATGACTCCCCCCAACTTAAGTATGAATAACAGGCAGAGCTACATCAAAAGGTACACAACGAGATCTAAAAGCAATTCTTACTCATTTCTTCTGCCTTACTGACTTGGGCGTCGGAGTGTGGTACCCACCACCTCACCTCACCTCGTCCTCTTCTTTCAGGTTCGAGGTCATCCGTTGCTCAATCCACGTCATCTGGAAGGACTTCTCGTGCATCAACACAATAAGTTTAACTTAAATTATAACAATTAAAAACATCGTGCCTTTTTGCACAAATGGAATACATCTCACTACAAAATTTACTAAGCATCGAAGACAATGTGGATTTAAATGTAATAAAGCAAATTTATATAATAAAAGTCCCAAAATGTTTAAAATAGTTTGATTATAACTTTATAGTCGTCACTTCTTAGTCTTGTCATTGAGTCGATCGATTGGCTAAAAATAAATATTATCAATTTAGACCTAGATTTTTAAAGTACCCAAATGCTATATGAGCGTAGACTCGATTAGCATAATTAATAAAATTTAAGATATGATCTAAATTCATTGAATTAACGTATTCAATCAAACTTTGAATTAGACTTTAATCATCTTGTTGTTACTAGTGCTTATGAATTATATATTTTAAGATAGAGACACTGAATAATTGTTTACCTGTAATCTATTATCAACCTAAAATTTAATTAATAGTTATCATAAAAAAAAAAACTCGATTAACTTAGATATTGATTTAACAAAACCATGAGCCAATTGTCGATTTTTTAAATTATGTTTGCAATTATTTTTAACAATTATATATGTTTATAATATTTTTATCTCGATTGTGCTATATATAATTTATTACTAACCACATATTAAAAGTCAAATTTTTGGCTAACCTAGTAAAATTAGTAGATTATTATTATTATTATTATTATTATATATAGACCCACACAAAGAAGGGGATGTTCAAATCAAAAAATTTTAATGAGAATATTCTCTTTCTTCTTTTTTTTTTTTTAGTAGAGTACACTTTTAGTTTGTTTTGATCTAGTCCTTAAGTTTAAGTTGAAAAAAATGAAAGTTTAATCTCTAATTTTATTAAGGTAGTTCTAAAATATTCATAGAGCCAAACTATCACTTACAAAAAAAGAGGACGTTGAACTTAAAAAAAAACAAAAAAAACCAAAGAAGGGGACGTTCAAATCAAACATTTTAAATGAGAATAGTTCCTTTTTTTAGAGTACACTTTTGGTTTGTTTGTATGTAGTTTCTAAGTTTAAAAAAATGGCAGTTTAATATCTAATTTTTATTAAAGTATTTTAAAAGGGTTCCTAGAATCAAGCTATTATTTACAAAAGGTTGACGTGTGAGACTATGAGACCAAATGACATGTTGATGTATTGATTTTAAATAGGGTAGCCAAATAAAAATTTTATTAGCCAATAAAACTTTAATAAAAAATATATATATATATCATTTCAATGGGTAACATGATCTATTAATTTTTTGAATTTTGGGTTGATTAGGTTGGGGGATTATTTTGTTTATGTGTTTTGCTGATCTAATGGTCGGAGGAGACACGATAGTTGACGGAGCCACCCAACTATTCCTCTGCTGTTGCCATGGCAACCCAAAATTACCAGTAATAGATATGAATCTGTCGGTGGCTGACCAAGTGACATATTGACGTGTTAATTTAAAATGATATGGCTAAATAAAATTTGTATTGACCAATAAAACTTTAATAAACACACGCACACACACAAAAAGTGATAGTTTTGTTGATTTTTTGGTAAAATATTAGAAGAGTGAAAATCTCATCGGAAATAATGAATGAAATGATAGGTTCTAAGCAGTATATAAGGGGCTCATGGACTTTAGTTTTATCCATCATAGTTAGAAACATTTTAAGTTTGGTGTACTAGCTTTAGTTAAATTTCTTTCGTAACAATTTTTGCATAGTGAGAAGTTTCTTTCTGGTGGGGGGCTAGAATAGTGTAAGTAGTGTGGGATGTTCACTATTTGCAGATTTGCTAGGAGTTTAAGTAGATATGTCAAACTTTACGAGTGTAGTAAAGTTTGATACAATCTGGGACTTTTTAGAAGTGAGAGGTTTTTTCCAACAAGTTTGACTCTATGAACTTTTTAGAATAGTTTTCTGAAGGTTAGAGACTAAATGATCAGTTTTTTAAACTTATTGACTAAATTGAAACTTATCCTCAATCTCAGAGACAAATAGTGTATTTTATTCTATTTTTGTAGTTTAACAACATGTAGAGGTGGAAATTCGAGTCTCAAACATTTTGGACAAAAATATATGTCTTAACTAGTTGAGTCATGTTCAAGTTTGTTAACATATTTTAGCTCGAGTTATACATGATCCATATATCAATGAAAAATTGATCACCTTTCAAATTTGGTACGACTTGAACCATTAGTTTGACATAAATTTTGATGTCGTGATCTCTATAGGCAAATCCAAAATTTTATGTTAGAGGTGACACAAATTCATATCAATATAATTTTAGATACATTGATATTAAACATTTAGATTAATTAATATTGATCACTTTTCTTATGAACAAAATATAGTATTGATTAATAAACTATGATAACCCATTATATTAAATTGTTTGGTAGAAATTCTAAAAAATAAATATGACTTTTATATAAATAATTTAATATTAGTTTATAAAAAAATGATTGAATTATTTATATTTTTACAAGCAGTATACGTACGAATAAAATGTTAATTCGGGGGGCACGTGACTTCGTTGGCTCTAACGTGAATTCAATGATTTAAATATCCATCGATATGTCGATATATCCGTAAATTGGAGGGTTCGATATCAATATTAAAAATAATCGATATTTCCAATATTCGTATAAATATCTATAAAATGTAAAAAATAACATCATTTAGTAATAAATATGAATATAAATACTAATAATATGAACTATTACTTATTTTGAGATGAAAGTAACTTAGTAATTATTTGAAGTAATTTTTATAAAATTTTTAGTTTACCAGAATATTCATAAATATCGATTTTTCATCGATATATCAATCGATATATCCGTAAAATTGAAATATCGATATCGATATTTTAATCCTTGCGTGAATTTGCACCTAGTCCTCTCTACTTGTCTTCCTTATATATATATATATATATATAACAAAAAAAAACAACAAAAAAACAAAAACAACATGTCGTCTCTCTCGAAATAATTTGTGAAACGGCATCTCATCTTTTTCATTTTATCAATTGCAATTATTTTCATTGATGCACGCGTCTACTGTATAGGAATGAAGAATACGTTAATGATAATATATTTGACCACCAAAAGAAATTGTGACATTTGGACTGTGACTGAAATTAGATTTTTGTTCTTTGTTAACTCTAGCTCTAAAATAGCCAATATGAATATAGTTCAAATGGTTAAGATGTATTTCTCCGATTAAAAAGTCGTTGGTTCAAATTCTTTTTCCTGCATATTGTTGAACTAAAAAAAATAAAAAATATAGCATTGAAATGTGGTATTTATTTTCTTAAATAATGCTCTTTCGAAAATTTTCATGGATTGTTAAGTGGATGAAGAGATGCATGATTTAGATCTAACTACATTTTTAGGATGTAAAATTGTCTAGCAGTAGCCAATAAATGAACTTCTATGTTAAATAGTGTAATATTATTGCCCATGTGATTGTGAAAAATGTGAAACCAACTAAACAAGATGAAAGTTTCAAGTATGATAAGTATATTTGTGTAACATATTTGTACAAATGAGACGCGATACTTCAGTCTTTACATTATTGATCATTTACAAGACTGCGTGGAGTGCTTCGAATTGAAGCAATGTACCCAATAAAAAATGACAAAATTTCAAATGAAAGTTAAGTATTCAAATGTAACATCTCAAAGTTTTTTTTTTTTTTTTTTCAAAATAAATTACAATAAAATATGATACGATGATTTTAATCTAAAATAAATGTACTACTCTCTTCTAAGCAATTTCATTGCCATTTTATTTTTTTATTTTGTGTTCGCTTGCAAATACAATGCGCTGTAATTATTGTACCACTATTGGTGTTTATTATTATTATTTTACTTCAACAACATGTGAAAATATAAATTGGAATCCTCGACCAAGTACATTTAACTAATTAAACTATATTAAGTTGACGGCCGTTATTTGATAACTTAAATCAATACAATATAATCTATCATACAAGTCAATCATACATAAATTATATAAATTAATGTGAATCTCAATCATTATTACAATCGATTTAAATTAATTATATTAAGTAAGCGATTGTTGTAAAAAAATTTAAACGAAAACCCAATAAAGTTAAGAGAAAAAATAATTATTTATCCCAACTTGACACATTTAATTTTATAAATTTTCATTTTAAATAACTTTCAATTTCATCAAATTGATTCATAAAATTAAATAAGTGTTGTACATACCATTTATACAATTTTTGATAATACACCCACTCATTTAAAAAAAAAATGTAAAAAACTACAAAAGCTGGAAAAACTTGCTAGTTAACTGAAAATCATTTTTTTCATAAATTTAAGTAATATTAATGTACAAAATCAACTGTTGAATAACCATATCAAAAACTTAAAATTTTTGACAAAAACTAAGTGTAATGTAATTTCTATGTCTACATTCTATCAATTTCACTAAAAATTTATGTTTTGTAATTCATTAGACACACATGATAAGACTAAGTTCAACGATTTTTTAACAAAAAATCTATCATAAGATAAGAATTGTAATACCTTTGAAAGTTTAAGGTGAATATTGTCACTCTTATGAAAGTTTAATGTGTAATTTGATGAAATTGAAAGGTTTAGGTAACAGCTGGTCAAATTTTACTATTAAAATTGATTTTGTGCCAAATATTTCAGAAATTTTTATATAAATAACATAAAATAAATATATATTTACCAATATAGGAAAAGATTAATTTTTTTTAAATAGCATAAATCAAAATTAAAAGTAAATGCTATATTTTGCCAAGAATGAAAAGTGTGTATTTTAAAGAAATTAATTTTATAGTATGAAGTGATATATTTTGGTTTAATAATTAAATTACTGAAAATCGAACTATCAACTTTTAGGATAATAATAAATGTATTTTCGAAATATGCTTTGAGTTTAGTTGAAATTTTATATTTTAAAGAAAAGAATAAGCTATCCAACGAAAATTTTCTTATCAAATTTGCGTCTCACTCACCTCACCCACGCATATCTTGTGAAAGAAAACAATTAAAAAGAGAATAACGCAACCAAAAAATATATTGAATTTGGAAAAAAGCTCACGACGGCTTTATCAGAGGGAGAATTTTGGAATATCGTCAAAGTCGATGACTCCCATAAGTTATAACCGTTATTTGACAGTTAATCGATGTGGGTCCCACGCCCGATACTTGGCTTCTAGCACCCGCCCACGTGGAGCCCCAGAACTTGCCACGTTTCGCACATAGACATCATGACGTCATCACTTTTTTTTTTTTTCTTTTTTAATATATATATATATTTCTCTTTAAAGACAAAAAAAAAAATTAATGGAAAAGACTGAAACTGCATGACGCAACTAAATTAGAACATTTGATATTCGAAATAATTTAAAAATTGTACTTCGAACCTGTATGTTAAGGATTTAGTCAATATCTCAATAAATTTAAGATATAACAATTCATTTGTTGC
>JAOANK020000013.1:2129417-2141673 GCA_026257165.2 Telfairia occidentalis
TTACCAAATTAAGCATAATTCAATTGATTTAGGTATATCTTTTCAATCAAAAGATCGTGAGTTCAACTTCTTACCCTACATGTTATTAAACTAAAAAAACTCTCATAAAAATTTAATAGACTTTTTTTTATATGTAGATCAATCTTCATTAAAGGTGAAATATAGTTATAAACTTTCATAATAGAGCCAAATTATTATAATTTTAAACTATAAAGAATAAATTAATAGTCAAATATTGAAAGTAAGTAAATAAATTATTGCAAATTTAAAATAAAGACTAGATCGTTATTTCAAATAAATTATATATTGTTTAACATATATATATATTTTAAATGTTGTTAGATCTTATATCATTATTTAATAATGTTGACATAAATGATAGATAATAAATAGAGAGTACATATATATTTGATTAAAAGATGAGTTAAAATCTTCACTCTCTTATGTTTGTCAAAGTAAAAAGGAAATTAGGAAAATAGTTAGCTAAAAGGTATTGTTCAAACAACTATTCACCTGCAAACCGAGCCTTGTTAAAGTTATATCTCTCGATCAAAAGGCCATAGCTTCGAATTCCCTGTCGCAACTTGTTGCGGTTGAACTTAAAAGAAAAGAAAAACTATCCACCTTATTTTCTCTCATTTTTTTCCCTTCAAAATGGATTTTTCAAGCCACGTGTAAACATTTCTTCAACTCGAGACCTCTGATTAATCCTTCTTGTCGTGAAAATGTGACAACGAATCGCGTGTTTCGGTGGATTAGCAAAAGAAAAAGGAAAAGAAAAGAAGGATCTTTTTTTAACTTCAGAAACGTCTCAATCAAAGTAAGTAAATACAATTCGCCGCCGGCGCCACGACGTCGGAAGTGGGTTGTTCCCGAATTTCCCGGCTCTCGGCGCGGTGATTTGGCGGCTACAGAGGCGGCGAAGAGGGAGGTTTGTTATGGGTTTTTTGAACGTCATATGGAGCATTTCCGGATTCTGCGTCGGAATTTCAGTGGGTCTTGTCGCTGGATATTTCTTCTTTTTATACTTCAAACCCAGTCATGTTAAGGTATGTTATGGATGGTAGCAGAGCCATAAAATCATTGGTGTAATTTTTGTTTGATGTCTGAAAAAAACTTTGGAAAAAATGAGATAATTAATTAAGATTAATGTTTCTGAATGGTATCTTCTTGTATTCTTATTTTTATGCCTTCAAATTTAATTTAGTTTTCTCTGTTGAGGATGTCACAGGATCCTGAGATTTGGCCGTTGACGCAGGCCGACTCTGAAACTATACAGCGAATGCTTCCTGAGATGCCAATTTGGGTGAAAAATCCTGATTATGATCGTGTAAGTAAATAATAAGGAATTTTTTTGTTGAGTCATTAAGAAAAAGAAAGGCCTTTATTTGGTCATTTATAGGTTTACAAGTGGTAGTTTAATCCTGTGAAGTTTTTGGAGTGAATGTAAATGGGCTAAAAAATCTGTGTTTTTAGTTGAACAATGTGTGGGGTGGGGATTCGAACCCACTATTTTTTGGTCAGGGCTATGACTTAACCAGTTGAGCTATGCTGAGGTTGAGATTTAAAAATTTGTCCAATCGGTAGTCGAGTCATATAAACTAGATCATGTGGCAGTTCATAAGGTATATTTCAAAATGTAGGAGGTTAATTTGTCACATTTTGAACTATAGGGATTAGATAATATATTTTTTTCCTTTTTTTTTCCAAATGACAAGAACTGAAAAATAATATAATTGTTAAATAGTCATTTCTTACCCATGTAGTAAGTTCATGAAGTTAAATTTAACTCTAAAGTTGTATTTTTCCATTAATGAACATTGAACTGAAATACCTCTGGTGAGTTTGATGCAGACTAGATTTGAGGTATTTTTTAACTGCTTGATTGTACTGTTGGATTTGGATGTAAAGGCCGGGTTTAGGCATTTTTCATGCTATATATATATATTTTTTGGTTAAACTCTGTATGATTTTTCAGTTAATTTTTGGCAAACTTTCTTGTTTGGTTTTAAGAGTTCAATCGGATAGTATTAAAATTTGAAGCTCAATGTACTAACATTTTGCATCCTTTCTCCCAAAGATGGACTGGCTAAACAAGTTTATTGACTATCTATGGCCTTACATCGATAAGGTACTCGTTTATTTCTTCTCCTTTCTATCACTGTATTCTGATTCTAATTTGTTACCTTTTTCGATTCTTCATTCTGCTTATGATCATGATCGTTATAATGTCTCTGGCTCAGGCAGTTTCCAGAACAGTAAGAAATGTTGTCAAGCCAATAATTGCTGAGGAAATTCCTAAGTATAAGATCCATTCTGTTGAATTCCAAGAGCTCACTCTTGGGTCGCTCTCGCCAACTTTTCAAGGTTTTGAAATAATTTTCTTTACTCCCCGTCTCACCGCTCCTCTTTAAATGCAAGTTCGTGGAGTTTTCATGAACATAAATTTATATCTGTACAGGAATAGGATCCATGAAAGAGATTACTCTAACTTAGCTGTTAATTATTTAACTGCTATATTCTCTATCCCTGGAAAGAAGTAAATCTATGGATTTGGGAGTGCTTTTAAAACGAATGAAAGATAGTGATGCTTAAATACAAATGAAATGTGGGACGGCCTCAGGATGCTCGTTTCGATGCTAGGGAATCTCGAAACAAGACTCTACGTTTTGACATATAGTCTTGAAGTGAAAATGGTTTTGCTGCAAAGATCTTTTACTGAACTTTGTTTTTATCAGGTATGAAAGTCTATGACATGCATGAAAAGGAGTTGATATTAGAACCTGTAATTAAATGGGCTGGAAATCCGAACATCATGGTTACAATTAAAGCATTTGGATTAAAAGCCACTGTGCAGGTGATCATACTTTTTTGGACCAACAAAATGTTGTGAGAACAAGTTCTTATTTCCCTCTGTTTTTTTTTTCGGCCTTGTTGTAAGGTGGTGGATCTGCAAGTTTTTGCAGTGCCGCGGATCATCTTGAAGCCACTGGTTCCAAGTTTTCCCTGTTTTGCAAACATGTCTCTGTCTCTTATGGAAAAGGTTCATCAGTTAACTTTGCGTTTTCAATCTAATTGCGAGATCGGTTGAAAATAATCCTTCATTTAGTTATCTGAGGTCCTTTCACTTTTTGTTTTTCCAAGTACTGTTTCCCTCATCTCTGTTGACTATATTACATAATTTGCAGCCACATGTTGATTTTGGGCTAAAGCTCATGGGAGTAGATCTTATGTCAATACCTGGTCTTTATAGGTTTGTTCAGGTACGAATCTCGTTGGTTTATCCCGTCTCGATTCTTCTTTCCAACTTCCTTGTTTGATAGAGGGACTTTGCAAATTACAATCTGTTCTAAAGTTTGCCCCCTCCACGGAAATGACGTTATTGGTTATATGATTTTTTTGAATAACTCAGGAACGCATAAAAGATCAGATTGCGAGCATGTATCTGTGGCCGAAGACTCTAAAAATACAAATTCTGGATTCAGCTAAGTACGTGTAGCCTTTTTGTGAAATTTATTGAAGATTTCTTTCTATGTTTGGACTGGCCTAATTGAACATAACTTTATAGGGCCTTTAAGAAGCCTGTGGGAATTCTCAATGTGAAGGTTGTAAGGGCAATGAACCTTAGAAGGAAAGATCTTCTCGGTGCATCAGATCCATATCTGAAACTAAAGCTCACCGACGACAAGTTACCGTCAAAAAAGACATCGGTGAAGCACAAGAACTTGAACCCCGAATGGAACGAGGAGTTCAAGTTGGTCGTTAGAGATCCCCAATCCCAAGCCTTACAGCTCCATGTTTTTGATTGGGAGCAGGTATTTATTCTTAAAACTTCTAGCATAAGACTGCGTGGCATCCGTGCCCGAAGACAAAGCCTTGTATCTCTGAAAATGTTGAGCTAAAACGTCTCAGATTGGGAAGCATGACAAGATGGGCATGAATGTTGTACCTCTAAAAGATCTTCCTTCTGATGAGTGGAAGGTTTTGACACTTGACCTTAGAAAGAGTGTTGATTCTAATGATATTGAAAACGAGAAGGACCGTGGTCAGGTTGTAGTTGAAGTTAGATATAAACCATTTAAAGATGAGGAGATACCGAAGGGTTTCGAAGAAACGCATGAGGTACCGAAAGCTCCCGAAGGAACACCTTCTGGTGGCGGTTTGCTCGTGGTCATAGTTCATGGAGCTGAAGATGTTGAAGGAAAACATCATACCAATCCATTTGTAAAGGTTCTCTTCAGAGGGGATAAGAAAAAAACTAAGGTTTGTTAGTGAAATGTCATTTCATTTCCCTTCTTCATTCTTATTAATTGAAACTTGCTAACTTTTCTGGGTTTGGAATTCTCTTGCAAGTAACAAAGAACAAAATTGTCATCAAACATATTAAGTCACTGGAGTCATATTAGAACAAAACTTAACTGCTAACTAGTCAACTTAAAATACGCCGTACAGCGAGTGAAGAAGAATAGAGATCCGAGATGGGACGAGGAGTTCCATTTTTTGCTAGACGAACCTCCCACGAAAGATAAACTACACGTAGAAGTTGTCAGTTCTTCTTCAAAGATAGGCTTGCTGCATCCAAAGGTAATAACAGTACCAAGAAAACCAATCCTAAACCTTATTTACTAGGTTGTTGAATGAAACTTCTTAGGATTTTGATTTGGACTTAGGAATGTCTGGGCTATGTGGACATCAGCTTGTCGGATGTGGTGGCCAACAAAAGGATTAACGAGAAGTACCATCTCATAGACTCGAAGAATGGGCGCATCCACCTTGAACTGCAATGGAGAACTTCCTCCTAAGAACAGCCTATTCCCTTTCACGTTCTTTTATTTGTTCTTTGAACGGTAAGTTTCGAACTGTGTTTCGTGTAACTTTTGGAATAGTGAAAATCAAAGTCTGTTGAAATGATGGATGGTGCATGCTAGTGGCAAATCAAAGTCTGTTGAAAGGCAGGATTATTATATACTCTCTTCTAGGTTGTTCAGTAGGATAGAGATTTAAGCAAATAAAGCATGTAGCTGTCGTTAAAATTCGATGTTCTATTCGGTTTTTTGGATTGTAGAAAACAAATTTCTCTACTAGGCTTACGCTATGACTCAGGTACGCTCGCAAGTCCCGCATCGATTAGAAGCGGTAAAAACCATAAGCTCATTAGTGAAAAAGGATAAATCTTTTCTGGCAACAAAGTTAGATAAATCTTCATACTAATACTAACTGATCTCTATTTTGTTAAGCTGTCTAAACACTTTTTCTTTTGAAGGTGGGTAATTTTAAGAACAATTTACTTTCAAACATATGAATGTTACTTGGGGTAAAAATTCAATGGTGTAGCCACACATGCAAGCAAATCAAATACATTGATGGAGGTAGCAAAATATATAGCAATGCCAATGAGTCATGATGAACAAAAACCAAAAAACAGAAAAAAAAAAAGGGTCAATTTTCAACCCATTTCATCACTTTTCACTTCCTTCCATTGGAGTGGTTGAATTTGGATTCAGATTTCTCACATGCTGTTTGAAATAATTGATCTTACCACAGTCCCTGTTCTTGACAATGTTCATAGTTTCTAATTTTTTCCCCAACTAACACTCTGCTTGAACTGCAGACATATTGTTACCTTTTACCTGTCATATGTCAGTAATGTGACTAATGTCTCATGTTTCCCACCAATCTTAATTTCAATCCTCATTTCTTTTTGGGTTATGTTTCTTCAACATGTTTTCTTTTGTCAAAATTGACCCAATAAACTTTATCATATGTATATAATTCAAATCTCTTAAGTCGAGGAACGAGTCGAGTCGATTGGGCAAAGGCCGAGTTAGGAACAAATTAGAGAGCGCTTTGAAAGCTACATTGTTGACAACTGCTACTTTAAGAGCCATTTCCACTCAGTGTTATCTGTATTTTTTTTTTTTTTTTTTGAGGTCTTGTGATGCTTTTGGGAACAAAAAGATTGGATTAGGTGGGTAGAAGGGCATTGGCATGTGGATCTTATGAAATAAAGTGGGTCAAATGGGGGATTTCCATCTCCAAACATTGCACCTTTTTTCACTGTGGTAGGTGCTGTGATCACAGGCTCTGTGGTTCCTCTTTTTTCTTTCTTTGGATACCCCCATGTCTCCACATTCTGGTTTTCTATACCCTCCTTCAATATTTGTTCAATTTTGAGTAATGTCTCATTGGTTTTTTTGACTTTAGGTTTGTTCGGTGCGTCGAGTTTAATATCGAGGTTTTGTTTTTGGTTTTGGTTTTGTTTTGTCGAGTCGAACGAACATTTGAGTAACGGTCGATTGCTGTTCTTAGAGTCAAACTAGAAAGTTATTGAAAGATTGACCAAAAGATCATTTGAGATTTGGTTGATAGAACATCGACCACCAAAGTTGGTCACATAAATATTTGATTACTTTCAATTAAACGAACTACAAAAGTCCACGCCTAGCACTTAAATGTTAAAATCTATCAAATATTATGAATAAGTTTAAAAGTATTTAAAATATTGATAGGGATGCGAATGTAGTTTCGTATAGATTTGTGGTATATAAGTAAGAACATCTTGACCAGTATGAGATTTTTTTGGGGTTAAATTAAAATTAAAATTGTGCGTAGACAATATCTGTGGAAATATTGAGAGACCTATTGTCTTAACATTTATTGTGAACAAAAAGTTGTTATAATGTCGCCATCTTCTGCCTAATCAACATCAATTGTATTTCGTATATGAGTTTAATTAAAATATGAACCAACACCCTAGAGGAATAAAAAAAATTGAAGATCAAACGAAACTAGCAATTAACTAAAATGATGTTACCTACCTAATTGTAGATATTTATACTTCATAATAGAAATTATTTGAGTCAAATCGAATATAGTTCAATTGGTCAAAACATATATATTTCTAACTAAAAGTTTGTGGATTTGAATTTTTTGAATTATGTTGTTGAATTAAAAAAAAACTATTTGACCATTATTCCAAATCACGCTTATTAAAATAATGACAAATGAATATTAACCACAATGATTTGATGTAGATGACAAAAAGGGAGGGGATTGAAAATCTACCATGTTTGGAGGTCCTTTGTTTTTGGGGTTGGGGGGAGGAACTAAAAAGAAATAAAGGAAGGAAAAAAGAAAAAGAAAAAAAAAAAGAATTGGTAAGTGAGATCTAAAATTAGTTGTCTCAATCAATCACATTATTTATTTTTTAAAAAATAAAAATATTATTAATTAGAAGGAAGCTAAAATTTAAAGCTTTATCTACCATGGTGGGGCCAATCCCATGTATATTCTTGCTTTTGGAAGGGTAGGTGCCCCACATGTGGAGGACAGCCAAAGAGGTAGGTAAGGGCTTTGAGGATCATCTTGATTGGTCTTTTTCAATACCCTTGCACATGACTTCCACGTGCCCATGTGCTGGCTACTCCGATTAATAATAATCAATCCTACCTAATTATTTGCATTTTCTCTTCCATTTCAAAATAAATATACATCATTCTTCTTTTTTCCTTTGCAAAAATTTCTTTGACTTTTTTTTTTCTCTCTCTCTCTATATAAAAATTTATCATTGAGCTTGTACCATCCATTAATTTTATATAAATTTCAATAAGCAAATCTGATTTTAGATCTTGAATTTTTATATTTACTATGTTTTGATTTAATCCTATTTTAAAAAGAACTTCGAAACTCTAAATATGACGAGTACGTAAAGACTGTAAATAAAGAGGACAATTTGGCATAGTTTTGGCAAAATTTTTCCTCTACGTTCTTGCTCTGGTTATATACCGACGATGAGATACACACGTAGGTTAAAGTTCACACGATGCCACACAAAAATATCTATTAAAGACTAAAATGTAATAAATTCAAACGGGAATGATAAAAGAAAAAAAAAAAAGAGAGAGGAAAAAGGAAATAATAATATGAATCCCTACAAAAATAGGATGGGATTGTTTTTGTTTGCATGTGGTGGTGAGGGTGAGGCAGTGGAATTCTGTTAAAAAGGGTGTGGTTGGGTTGGGACAGAGACATATGATGGGGGTGGTGAGACTATATATTAATTTTTAATGTTAAATTAGACCTAACTGATTATGACAAACAGCAAAGTCCAGTTTCCATGGAAAAATTAGGAGGGCTACCTTAGGCTTACAGCTTCTTCTTCACTACCATCCAGCTGCCTCACAAATTAATTTCAATTTCCCCATACCCCCCTTTTAATTATGTGAACATATATATCTTATTATTATTATTATATGGTATTTGTGTAATTTTTGGGGAGAAGAGTAAGATGATATATGTTGGAAGCCAAAAAGGGGCACAAGTGGTAATGTGGGAATAAAGATGATAACTTTTTCACATATATATGAATGTAAAGTTGATCTGTTTGGATGGGCTTTGCTCACAAGAGCAAGAACAATAGCATAAAAAAAAAAGGGGAAAAATGGTAGGTGAAACCATATAAAGTTTTACACAA
The DNA here is from genome assembly GCA_026257165.2 of Telfairia occidentalis. Classification (NCBI taxonomy): domain Eukaryota; kingdom Viridiplantae; phylum Streptophyta; class Magnoliopsida; order Cucurbitales; family Cucurbitaceae; genus Telfairia; species Telfairia occidentalis. The sequence continues at coordinate 2,137,891 of JAOANK020000013.1, forward strand.
GTGGCCATCTCTTTCCCTCTCTCTCTCTCTCTCTCTCTAGTAAGTAAATTAGATGCATCTTTTTCTTTTTGAATTCAACAATCGGTCATAAGTTGGATAATCAATCATCCATTTTTGCGATGGTAGTAGATGTTTTATCTACCGAACGTAAAGTACAATGATTTGTTTTAATAAGTAGTCAGATATTTGATGCATATCAAGAACCGTATTTTATTTAAAACTACTCGTTTAAAACCCACTATTAATTTAAACCATGGTCTTCAGAGCCTAAAGTTTCAATTTCCTTATTATAGGATACCAAAAAAAGTAAAATATGTATAAATATGGAAAGTTAAAGAAAGAAGATTTTTTTTTTTTTTTTTTTTAAAGTTTCTTTTTTAGTTCGACAATACGTAGGAGTGAAGATTCGAATTCACGATTTTTTGATCATATGACTTAACTAGCTAATTGAGCTATGTTAGAAAGAATTTTGAAATGAAATGAATCTCTATTTTCAAACTCTTTCTACTCATGATGGACAAACTTGCACCACAAGGGTTAAAAGAAACAGGGAAAATAAAAAAGTGGAAGTTGAACCAAAGCCCACACACAACCACAACCACAACCCACATTCATTATATCTTTTTTACTATTTCTTGCATCATCATACCAAACTCCAAACTCTTCTAGAAACACCCTTTTTCCCTACCCTTTTTATTTATTTATTTATTTTCCCTCTCTACCCCTATTTCTCTTGGTGAATGATAGCATGTACCTAAAGAGAAAAAAAAAAAAAAACCAACTACCATACCATCCTCTACACTTATTTTTGCACAAGGATAGCAAAACCACTTATCACAATTTCCTCTTATGCACCCACCATCCCTACCTAAAATTAACAAATTTCACTCTACATCCTCGATTTATTATTCATCCTCACGAATCAACCATTTGGCCTCGTCCTATTTTAGTGATATTTCAATTTTTTGCCCTACCATTCTCACAATTTGATATCGTCAATCATTGAAATTCCATTTTGAATAAAAGTGCGAGTTAGACAAGCAACTTCTTTTCTTTTATCTTCCATACTGCTATGATATTGTCAACTTTCAATCTATTTTTTAAAAAACAATGCTAATAAATTATCTAAACGCACTTAAAAAAAGGGTTAATCTTTCCCCACTTTTGCTTGTCTAGGATGCAAAGGCCACTAAACAATGTGGGGGTGGGGGCATGTGTAGAAAATAATTGAGCAAAATTATATAAATGGGGTTAGTTCCCTTATGTCATTTATATAGAATATATAAGCTGTGAATGTGCCATTATAGTACATGTTGTCTGGTGAGTGAAGGGAGATTTGGAGAGGCAAATGAAATTAAAAAAAGAAAAAGAAAAAGAAAATAAACTAATTAAAAACCAAAGTTGTTGAGAGAAAAAGAAAATAAAGGAGGGATGGGAGGGAGATTGTGGCTCGTCTTTGGCTCACTATATATACTTTAATATGTAAATCTAAACTAAAATGTCACCCTACAGTTAAATGTTTGTTTAACTTTATTATATGATTGAAACTTTAATATATATATATATATATATAAATATGATGAGAGAGAGAAGAAAGAGGGAAGCCGAAGCACCAGCCATTCCCCTCTCTAACCTATCTCACCAACTCGCATCTAGAAGCAATTTTCTCTCTCGCTCTCTCTCTCTCTCTCTCTCTCTCTCTCTCTCCGAGAGTCAATAGGCTATAAAGGGACGCCCAAATCCCTCAGAAGGGCCGGCCTTACTGTTCCTGCAGCGACACGAAAAGCAAAACCGCCATTTTCAGCAACCACGCAGCAAAAGAGAGAGAAGAAAACGAAGGGGGGGAGAAAAAAAACACTAATACACTGTTTACTACTTAAAAACTTGTTCCAACGGCGGCACAGAGGCTATAGCTGTAGTGGGGGATTTTCAATTTTGTTGCTCGTTTCTTTGTTTTTCTTGTTTCTTTGCTGGTTCGTTTCAATGGGTAGGTCTCCTTGCTGTGAGAAAGCGCACACAAACAAAGGTGCGTGGACCAAAGAAGAAGATGAGAGGCTAATTGCTTATATTCGGGCTCATGGCGAGGGCTGTTGGCGCTCTCTTCCTAAAGCTGCTGGCCTTCTTCGCTGCGGCAAGAGCTGTCGATTGCGCTGGATTAACTATCTCCGCCCCGATCTTAAGCGCGGCAATTTCACTGAAGAAGAGGACGAGTTGATAATCAAGCTTCATAGCCTTTTGGGTAACAAGTAAGTTCAAAGAGAAAAACGCTTATGAATCTCCTGATTTTTTGGGCATTTCAACTAATTGGGGTTTTGTTTTCTTTTGGGGTTGGGGTTGATTTTGTTTACAGATGGTCTTTGATTGCTGGGAGATTACCTGGACGAACGGACAATGAGATTAAGAATTACTGGAACACCCATATTAGAAGGAAGCTGTTGAACAGAGGGATCGACCCTGTTACTCACAGACCCATCAACGAGCCGGCTCAGGAAGCGGCTTCAACAACGATCTCTTTCACTGCTTCTGATGTGAAAGTGGAAGAGAAATCCACAGTTGTTGAGGAGGTTAAAGATGTGGAAAGAGAAGCCCCAATTGAAGAACGTTGTCCAGATTTGAACTTAGAGCTCAGAATCAGCCCACCCTATCAGCCCCACCCTGAAAAACTTGGATCCAAAACCCTCTGTTTTGCTTGTAGTTTGGGATTACAGAACAGTAAAGATTGCAGCTGCAAAATTGGGTGCAGTATTGGCACTTCCAGTGGCAACAGCAGCAACGTTGGCTATGATTTTCTGGGTATGAAAAATGCGATTCTGGATTATAGAAGCTTGGAGATGAAGTGAGATATTCAAAGTGTCTGATTTGCAGGGAAATGAGGAGTTAGATTGGTAATATATTAGTCTGAAATCTCTCTAACTTTCTCACTTCCCTCTGATTTGTAAAATTACCGTGCATATTGGTATAGTATGATTATGAGTACAGCTGAAGAAATTAGTGAATATTTTCCATATAGTTGAAAGAAAGATAGTTTCAAACTCTTTTTTTCACCCCTCTCCCCCCAAAGATTTTCCTTTCTCTGTAGAGAACAAGTATAAACTTTTCTTTCTTTTTTGTATCCTATTTTGGCTGACTGAGATAAAGAAGAACGAATTAAGATCTTCTTCTTGTTGGGTTTCGAATTTAATTACCAATCCAGTTTGAGGCCTCTGTAAATATGAAAGTTGCAGAAGAAGAAGAAGAAGAAGAAGATAACATTATGGTTTCTCTTCACTTCACTTCACTTACCAGTCTCGATCTGTTTTCTCTTCAAATTTGCATCTAAGATCGTATTGTAAAGGAAAGAAAGACAGCAGTGGCTAAGAATAAAACCCATTAAGACTGAAAAAACTGAAAGCAACATCGATTTGAGTAACCCAAAGACTGTCATACTCATAAATTTTACTGTCTGAGAACCAAAAGTGTTAAGGTTATTTTAGAAAGAAGTGAAATCTGGGCTGAGATTTTATATTGGAAGGGAATTAATGTAATCTAGAAACTCCCAAATAGATTACTTATCCTTGTCTTTTTGTGCCAAAAAGGGGTTCTCTTTTTCTTTACATATCAAATTTTTTTTTCCATTGAAGGCAAATGGATAAGCTGTGAGAGGAGGAGAAACGAAGAGGGTTCAAGTGGTGGGTGACCCATCTCTTCCATTGTTAAAGCAGTCGAGCTCTCTCTCTCCTTTTTCTCTCTCTCTAAAGTGAGTTTGAACTTTGATATTCATAATTCAAATTCATATAATATAAA
>JAOANK020000013.1:2200198-2215009 GCA_026257165.2 Telfairia occidentalis
CAATAGATATTTTATATACAAATTCTTTTTACCGTAGAAACAATTTTATTTACATATATTTTAGACTCCATTTACTTCCCTTCAATAAAAATGAAGAGAAATCATAATGAAATCAATTGAAATGGAAATCTTATTCGTTTGAAGTTGTTTAGTAGGAGTTGTCTCAAATTAGAATTAGAAACTAATTCATGTTGTTTATTTTCATCTAGAATCGGAATTAGATAAATAATTATTACAAAAATAATTTTTTGTGTTTCTAATAAATTAAAAATCCATGATAATTATTAAAAAGTCAAGATAATTAAAGTATGTAAAATAATTAATGAATATGTGTGAGCCACACGAAATAGAAAATGAGAATGAGATTGATCACCTTTTTTTAGTGGATGAAATTGCCTTTTTTGAAAAGTAATTAGCAAATTAACTATGCTAGGACGGACAACAAACTCATCCTTAATAATAATATCTTGACCAATTTATAGCATGTCACAGTCCTCCAATTGTACTAAAAAAAAAAGAAGGAAGGAAAAAGAACAACAGCCCTCCAATAATTGCACCCTAACCAGCTCTCCTCTTCTCCAATTTCTCAGTAATGAAACACAGTAACCTTGTATTCTATGATGGCATCGCCATTAGTGACGTTCAAGTAATGGGTCTTAAGCTTCGCAAACCCTCTAGCCATCCGAAACTTCCCTCTCCCGCCGACAACCGCCACCTCCCGTCGTGTCTCCGTCACCGGATTCCTCGAAAACACGCTGATAGAGCTACCGTTATACTTGCCGGCGGTGAAACCGAAATCAATGTACATCACCAGGCACAAATCTAGGCCTTCGCTTGCCGATGCATACAGCCCTCGCGCGTTACCGATCACTTTCGAATTCGGGTCCGGTCCCTCCCGTAGCGGGTCGTCGACGGCGTAGACGCTGCCAAACGGAGTCGCCGACTGGGCGCCGATGTTGACGTTTGCGTGCGCCACTTCGACGGCGCTTGGTTTTTCGCCGCTCAAGATGTCGAAAAGGAAGAAATGGAGATGGGTTACCTTCTCTTTCAACTCGACTGTGGGGGCAATTTCGGAGTAGTACTCGGAACGCGCAGCTACGGCTGCGACGAAGAGGACTAGGAGGCCGATCACTAGCCTGGTAATTTCCATGTTCTTTTTCATTTCTCCCAATGCCCTGAAATTGGCCATTTCAGAATTGGTTCTTGATTCTTATACTGAGTGATTGAAACTGGTGGTTCTAGCAAATTAGGAATGTTAATGAAATCTCGTGTGGTAGCAGATTTGTACTCTTGATTTTGGTTTAAGTACAGGTTATATTGACCTGGAAAGTAACTGACAACGCGGATTCAATTCACCTCTGGCCTTCCTTTCATGGAGCAATATTTATCAATATACCATTAAAGTTAATTCCATTTCCACCCCGGTATTTGGATAAATTTTACCTGTGCAATGCGTTAAAGATGAATTCGTTTAAATAGAATGTAAATGCACAGTTATGTCAATGCATTTATATAATGAATACCGCTTTGGCTGTAGGAAGAAAAGATCTAAAATATTTAGCACGGTGGTGTCGAGAGGGCATATATAATGTTTTCGCGGAAGGCTCATTTGATAAGGAACGCCATTTTGTTGGCAGCTAAAATGGGGACGAAACTTGTCAATCTATAAACAGACTAATTATACATACTTAGACTCATTGGAGATAAAAGGATGCCAATGATGCTCATAACTCACAAATAATAACAGATGCTTAAGAATTATGCAGAACAGGTTTTGCAGCAGGGCTTTCTTTTCATCATCTAGAGTTATTAGCTAAATTAGCAGTAGAGAAGGCCTAAGCCTTAATGAAGTTTGGCTTGAGGAGGAACTGTGTGGTTGTTGAATTCCATTAAGATTTATGTTGTTTCTATCAAAGTGAGCGTCTAGTTTTAACTTTTAATGATAATAAGTAGTCATTTTTCTCTAGGGGGAAGGGGGGTTGTGGAAGAAAGTTGGAATAGTATCAATGCTTCTTCATTGGCTCTAGATGAACGAATATTTGGTCAGAAATTGTTGAACCATAGAAGTTATTTAAAAGCATTGCTGTCTAACTCACTAGAACAAGAGCAATCAATACCCTAAATCCAGTGTTGCAGTTGGCTTGGTTCTTTATCCAGAACCTCTAGAAAAATTAAATTTATGTTGCAGTTCAAGTCACAGGCTACTATATTAAAAGAAAATATGCAAAATATTGTCAGTTAATTTCTTAGAATTTTGGTATATAGGTTAGTGGAAAGATTTTATTACTTATTGAAGCATGACAGCTTCATCATGAGGATTAAAGTTTATAAGTCACATAGCATCTAGCAGACTAACCAAAGTCTGTCTAAGATTTCATATGCATGGATGGATCTATTTTAGGGTCTGTTAAGTGAAGGAGGCTTTCTACTCTTAGTTAAATGCTCAAACCCATAGGCGATCTCTATCAGTCTCGGCTCAGATCCCTTTAATCCTCCAAAGCCAATTCCAAAGGGAACCCCTTGAGGATTATATCCAGCTGGCACACTAACTCCAGGGAAACCTCCAATTGCAAGTACAGAAGAGATTAACCGGCCTGGAGCTGCTAGTGCATCAAGCTTATTCTTAATCATTATTCTCTCAAATCCGCCTTTTGAGAGTTTTGCTAATCTGGCTAATGCTGCCTTTTCTGCAACTCCGATTCCTTTTGTGGCTTCTGCTTTAAGAAATAACTCCTGACCATACTCCCTTAGTTTTTCCTACATCGTGATAATATTTCATTGTTATGATAGTCTGCTTTTTGATGTGCTGGTTATAAAATTAGATCAGAATCAATGCTAATTGCTTACAAGATCTGAGTTCTTTTTGTTGAATTCTATTGCATCTGACAGAGATCGAATCGGAGAAGCAACTAGCTCTTTAAGGTATGCATTCAACGATATTTTGAACTCGGCAAGCAATGCCGTCCATTCTCCACTTGAACTGCCAGTGATCACATGTAGACTGTCTATAGTGAGATTGTCCACCAATGTTGCTCCTCCTTGCCTTTCATGTTAGAAGACAAAGGGTCAGATAAATACCTCTAAAATGAGTCATCAAGAGATGGTTTTGGAAAGTGAGTTTGCTATCTTACTTCAAGGTTTTGAAAACTTTCTCAAACGCTTGAGGGTAAAAGGCATCATCATGACCGAAATCATAAAATTTCCTCACAATTCCTATTCTCTTTCCTTGCAGCCCATCGGTCCTAAGAAATTGGCCATACCCCCCTTTTGGAATGTGTTTTGATGCTTCAATTGTTGAGTTATCATAGCTGTCTGCTCCTACAATGGCATCGAGAAGATAAGCAGCATCTGATACTGTTCTACAGATGGGCCTGTTCCATCATTATTCATACAGCAGAAAGCACTTCCTTTGGTGCTTATATTAAAAGGCAACATTACAGTAAGAGTGAAAAAGCAAATAGAGGGAAATTTGTTTACCCGACAGTGTCCTGTCTCAGAGAGATTGGAATGACTCCTGCTCGGCTGGTGAGACCTACTGTTGGTTTGATTCCAACTACTGAGTTGAGAGTGGAAGGACATAATATTGATCCATCAGTTTCGGTTCCCAGTGATACTGCAATCATATTTGCTGCCACAGATATGGCAGAGCCGCTACTGGAGCCACAAGGTTCTCCCAATGTGTAAGGATTCTGCAAATAGATTGCTTAAGAGTGCTCCTAGTTTGTTGTTAATTCGAAACAAATTTTATGCTGTATTTTTTGACTCCCTAACATACCTGGTTTTGTTCTAAAAGTTAGCTTAGAGCCTGATGTTAATTAGAAATTTTGGATTATAAAGGATTGTTTATCAGCTATATCAACAGTTTTGAAACTGCCTTGAATCTTCACCTAGTTGCTTATTCTGATAAGTGACATCTCTACTCTGTGACTGTAATACAAATTCTTCTTGTGTGATCTCTCTTAGAAGCAGCTAGATATTGAAGAACGAGGAAAAGTTGCACACCTTGCCTTGACCACCTCTAGCGCTCCAACCATTTGGGGGTCCATCCGACCTGAAATCAGACCACTCGCTCAAGCTCGCTTTTCCGAAGACGATTGCACCGGCCTTCCTCAACTTGGTCACCACCCCTGCATCACGAGAAACAATAGAACCAAGCAAAGCAAAGGAGCCAGCCGTTGTGTTGAGTTTATCCTTTGTTCCAATGTTATCTTTTAGAAGTACAGGAATGCCGTGCAATGGCGACAAGGAGCCCGGTGCATTTCTCTTGCGCTCGTAGTCAGCTCTGGAGGCTTGGTCTAAAGCATCTGGATTCACCTCTATGACCCCTTTCAGAATCGGGTTGAAAATACGAACTTGTTTAAGGTAAAACTTGACAAGTTGCCTTGAGGTGAGTTCATTTTGGTAGAACGCACGTTGGAGTTCTTTCACAGTCGCTTCTTCGATGGAGATGCCAGTGTTAAAGGTATGACTCCCAGATGATAAAATCGCCAGCAAACTCAGAAGTAAGGATATGTAGAGAGAAAAGCTTTGGGCAGCCATGGGAGCTCAGCTCGTGGACCAGTTGCTTATCAGTCAACCAGTTGTGAGTGGTCCTTTTGACTGGATCTGGTGCCTTCCAGTTCAAATAGTTTATATGATAATTCGTAATCTCAGCTATATAAATACGTAATGCATATATTTTTCAAAGTGAAAACATTAGATATTCATATTGTATTAAACATTTAAATTAGTAAAAAATATCTTTTGGTTAATCCATGTTTTAAATTTTAATGCTTTTACGCGGTTGTAAACTTGTAATCATGCCCCGCTCGTTAATGGAGATATCTTTTTGAGAACCAATAATATTCTGGCCTTCGATTCCATCCCAAAGCCCACCATAGTCCTACTATCATATTACTATTAGGAATCAAAGGCCATTTTCATTTGGTTTTGGAAAAAAAAAAGGCAATTTTAATTTTTAATTCTCAATTATGAATCTTACCATTAAATCTAAATTAGGATAAATTATTTAACAAATCAATACAAATAATATAATATTTCACGTTAGTCCAATTATCCACACACATAAATATTCAAATCTAAATATATAATTTTTTTTTTATAATATTTTTACTTGCATGGATTGAATGTAGGCAATATTACAATAAAATGGGCCAGAGATGGAGACGAGGATCATATTCCTCTTCCCCATTTAGGTGATGTAGAATTTTTTTTTTCCAATAACTCTTCCATTTCTCGCCTTATTCAAGGGGTTAGAAAGGATGGACCTATAATTTTTTGGTCGGATACATATGGCTGAACCAGAGCACCTTTTAATTTACTTAGCACCTATTTTAAAATGCAACAATAAATTCCCATTATTCATATTCATACTACCAATATTAGGTGGAGTTCATAAAATCCCACACGCAGACTGCGGCATTTAGTGCAGAGAAGGCGGCTTTCTTCTCTTAGTCGCCTGCTCAAAGCCGTATGCAATTTCTATCAGCTTCGGCTCAGATCCTTTCAGTCCTCCAAACTCAATCCCCAACGGCGTCCCCGTCGGCCTATATCCAGCCGGGACAGTTATTCCGGGAAACCCTCCGATTGCTAAAATCGGTGAGATTCTTGCACCAGGAGTCACGATTGCATCTAGCTTATTTTCAGTGATCGTTTTTTCAAATCCTTCTTTTGAAAGTTTCGCTAGTTTCGATAATACTGTCTCCATTCCGATTCCTTTCGTCGCCTCTGCTCGTAAGAAAAATTCTTGACCATACTCTTCAAATTTCTCCTGTTTTTGTTCAGGGAAAGCAAAGATCGATGTTATTAATTAATCCCATTTTTTTTCATCCGTTTCAGTTTGGCTGAATGGAGGCGCGCTTACCAGTTCCGCGTGCTTCTGGTTGAACGCTATCGCATCCGACAATGACCTAATTGGAGATGAAACGAGCTCTTTGAGGTATGCATTTATGGATATTTTGAACTCATTCAGCAATGCAATCACTTCTCCACTTGCTGTATGATTACTAATTATAGTTTCCAGGTTTTCTATTTTCAAATTCTTCACCAATATTGCACCTCTTTTCCTGCATATAGAATTACATGAATTGCTAAAGCGTTACTCCATACTTAGAGACTTCAAAATGGTTATGCTCTAGAAAATTGAGTATCTTCTCTCTTAATGAACTTTTATGGTCTTTTGGTACCTTAATATTGTGAAAATTTTCTCGAAAGCTTGACTTATGGATGGGTCACCACCAAAAAAGCCGTCCACTATTCCTAATCTCTTTCCTCTTAGTCCATCAGCCTTAAGAAATTGACTGTAACCACCTCTTGGAATGTAGCGAGAAGCTTTATATGTTGCTTTATCTAAGGTATCCGTTCCTACAATGATGTCAAGGACATAAGTAGCATCCGATACTGTTCTGCAGATTGGCCTGTTCCATGTTCATTCATGCGTCAGAGTTGGAAAATTTCTTATTTGCAGATGTAACACGCGATTGTATTGAGAACTTGACTGCTAGTGATTCAATAAGAAGTGGTCTTGGGCAGATTTTTGTTGAAACACTTACCCGACAGTGTCCTGCCGTGGAGAGATGGGGATAACTCCAGCCCGACTAGTGAGCCCAATGGTTGGTTTGATGCCAACTACTGAGCTAAAACTGGAAGGACATAATATTGAGCCATCAGTTTCAGTTCCTAGTGTGATAGCAGCCATGTTTGCTGACACTGATATTGCAGAGCCACTACTCGAACCACAAGGAGCTCCCAATTTATAAGGTTCCTACATCATTTTTACCTAAAATCTCAATTTTGTATGTTGGAAATTCAAATTCATTTGCGCTAATGAAAGGGCTTACAAGATTACTTTGAATTATGGATGATGGGATTTTTTGTCAAATGCAAATAAGAAAATAAGCTGAATATTGGAGGAGTTGGAGGCTCACTCACCCGACCTTGACCAAACCTAGCGTTCCAACCAGGGGGAGCTCTGCGAGATCGAAAACTAGACCACTCGCTCAAGCTAGCCTTTCCCAATATAATTGCTCCGGCTTTTCTCAACTTCGTCACCACTCCTGCATCACGAGGCACGATAGAGCCCAACAGAGCAAACGAGCCAGCCGTTGTATTGAGCTTGTCCTTTGTTGCTATATTATCTTTGACAAGCACAGGAATACCGTGCAAAAGAGGCAGTGAGCCTACTGCCTTCCCCTGTCGCTCACGGTCTGCCTTCTCAGCTAAGGACAACGCATCTGGATTCACCTCTATCACCCCTCTAAGCCGCGGGTTATATCTACGAATTTGTTCGATGTAAAACTCAACAAGTTGCTTGGAGGTGAGTTTGTTTTGGTTGAAGGCTAGTTGCAGATCTTTCAGCGTTGCTTCTTCAATGGAGAAGCCGGTCCTTACGCTGTAAGACTCAAATGGTGATACTGCTACGGCCAGAATCAGAAACAAAGAAACAGAGAGAGAAAAGTTTGGAGCTTCCATTAAAGTTAATGAACTGTTTACTCTATGTTGACCACGGGAAATGGGGAGCTTGGGGGACTGGGTGATAGTATTTATAAGAATTAGGTACTTGTGGGTATCACCTTAATGCCAAAAGGAAGATTGGATTTATACTTTTTTAAGTTAAATTTCATACATTGTATTTGATAAAAGATAGAGCAGTGAGGGTAGATGAATTTTTTTTTGTTCAACAATTACAGGGTTGGGGTCAAACCATCAACCTTTACAATGACAGTAGATGTCTTATCTACCAAGTTATGTTTAGATTGACGGGTAGATGCAATTCAACTTTAGTCAATAACCCACCCCATAAGTTGGCGTCTTTCCGGCCGAACTCTTTTCAGTTTCCACATTAAAATTGTAAGAATACTAATTATCAGTATTATGCAGTCAATCTCTGTTTGTATTTTTTCCTCATTTTACGAACAGGTCAATTTATTATTTTAAAAATGTAGTTTTTTAAAATATATTTTAATTTCAAAGATGTTGAAAAGGTGTCAAGGTGGAATACTTTTGTCAAATGAGGAATAAATTTTTTCCTCATTTTACGAACAGGACAATTTATTATTTTAAAAATGTAGTTTTTTAAATATATTTTAATTTCAAAGATGTTGAAAAGGTGTCAAGGTGGAATACTTTTATAAAACATATGCACAAGAGTATCTTCTAAAGACAGGTTTGGAATAAATTGTATCTTTAACAAAAATTTATCAAGAGCTATAAACAATTCATTCCTTTTTTTTTAGTTCAATATTTGTGGGGATGAGGGATCGAACCATCGACCTTTGCGATAGTAGTATATGTTTTTATCTACTGAGTCATGCTCGGATTGACATAAACAATTCATTCCTAAGTAATGAGTTAGAACCAAAATTTAAACAATTCACAAATCACACCTAACTTAAATTACTTAATGTGATGGTGCTAAAAGGTTTAAACAGCTCACAACGTTTCAAAGGGTTGAAACGATGGAGCGAATATGATGCTCAAGAGTAAATGATTGTCTTTTTGATGCTTTGTTGTCCCTTTTTTTTTTTTAGATTTCACTTTTTTATTTCGTTGCTTACGCTATTAAAGTCTAAACGGTTATATATGTTTTAGTCACTCATCTATGTTTTTTTAATTTAGTTTCAATTGTTTAAAATTTTTCAATTTAGTCATTTATATTTAGTTGTCTTTATTATACCCATTAACATTAACGGATGACTTTGACCTTGACTTCGACTTATCTAATAAGGAACAAGTAATTGAAAGAAATGCACTGCGATATGCTTTAGAGGGTCCATTCACTTTTGACCCCGTGATCTACTTAGTTTTTTTCTTCTTCTTCTAAGGATTTAGGATTTAGGGTTTAATGTTTATGGGTTAGGATTTTCGGGGTTTAGGGATAGTTTTTTGTGCATATTTATTTTAAATTTGTTTATATGTTTAAATACAATTTATAGTAAAAAAAAACCAAATTAAAACTAATTAAAAAAAATTAATAACGAAATATAATTAACTGAGTGTTGGTTATATTTACTTGATTTATTTATATTGATAAACTATGCTAAAATTATAAAATTATATATTTATAAAAACTATGAATTTAATAATTATAGGCTAACTATATGAATAAGTATTCCTTTTTGTTTCAATCATTATAGTTAATTATTTTATTAAAATTATTCATTGATTATTTATTATTAATTAATTTATGTTTGTCAACATAAGCATAGCTTAATTGGTTAATGCATATAGCTCCGACCAAAAAGTCATGGGTTTAAATCTTCATCTTCACATGTTGTTAAACATAAATGAAAAAAAAATTGTGTTAATTACTTAGAATTAACTTTATTTCACAATTACATAAGATTTTCTTAAGTTAATGTTTACGAATGAACACAAGTTCTTTACTCTCAATAATATTTCATTGCAATAGTGAACATGGTACTTTTTAATTTCAACAATAATCTTTATGTTTCCATACACCCCATCATTCATACACCCCCAATGGGTGGAGGAGTTCATTTGCAGAGTGAGCCACTGTACTTTAGAGGAGGCGGCTTTCTTCTTTTGGTTGCTTGCTCAAAGTCGTATGCAATCTCTATCAACTTTGGCTCAAATCCTTTCAAGCCTCCAAATTGAATACCAAACGGTGTTCCTTTGGGCAAATATCCAGCTGGAACAGTTATTCCAGGAAAACCTCCAATTGCTAGAATTGGTGAGATTAGCGGACTCGGAGTCACTATTGCATCTAGTTTATTCTTAGTGATCGTTTTCTCGAGTCCATCTTTTGAAAGTTTCGCTAATTTGGATAATACTGCCTCCATTCCTATTCCTTTTGTCGCCTCCGCTTGTACAAATAAATCTTGACCGTACTCTTTAATTTTCTCCTGTTTTATCAAAACCAACACAATAATTGCTCTTTGTATGTCATTGTGATTTGTATGAGTTTGATTGTAGCAAATAGCAATAGAATCAAACGTGCTTACCAATTCTGAGTACTTTTGGTTGAAGGCTATCGCATCCGATAAAGATCGAATTGGAGAGGAAACAAGCCCTTTCAGGTATGCATTTAAGGATACTTTGAACTCGTTGAGCAATGCAATATTTTCTCCACTCTCGGTACTATTATATATGTCTCCAAGGTTTTCTATTTTCAAATTTTTCACCAATATTGCACCTCTTTTCCTGCATACAAAATTAGATAAATTATTGAAGTTGATCGTATTTTTTAGGCCTCATGTTTGATGAATCATTAGAAAAATTGAGTATCAATTGCAAATAATCCTGCACTTTGTACGTAACAGTATGTGACAAATTTTGAAGTATAAGGTTGCATTTTGCAATGTATAATCTTTAATATACAGGTGACAAAATTTTCTTTCGGTACCTTAATATTGTGAAAATCTCCTCAAAAGCTTGAACTATGAAAGGTTCAGCACCAACGAAGAAATCCACCACTATTCCCAATCTCTTTCCTCTGAGTCCATCAACCTTAAGGAATTGACCGTACCCACCTCTTGGAATGTATCGAGATGCTTTGTATGTTTCCTTATCCAAGATGTCAATTCCTACAATGTCGTCCAGGACATACGCAGCATCAGATACCGTTCTGCAGATTGGCCTGTTCCATATTCATATGTATCTAGAGTCGGATTATTCCTTATTTTGCATCACATTATTGTAAAGTCAATTGAATAAGTGAATAAAACTTTGCCTCCAGAATGAGATCTAGCTTTGAGTAGATCTTTGTTGGAACACTTACCCGACAGTGTCCTGTCGTGGAGAGATTGGGACAACTCCGGCTCTACTAGTGAGACCAAGGGTTGGTTTGATGCCAACTACTGAACTAAAACTGGAAGGACATAATATTGAGCCATCAGTTTCAGTTCCTAGTGTAATAGCGACCATGTTGGCTGACACTGATATTGCAGAGCCACTGCTCGAGCCACAAGGATCTCCCAATGTGTAAGGTTCCTGCTCCATTTGTATTTTGAGTCTTAATTTTATATAGTTGAGATTCAAATCTATTTACACCATACAAGTGGCTAATAAGATAACTTCGACTAGGATACCTAAAGTTTGAACATAGAAAGAATTGATGGTTTTTTAACGAACATAATAAAAGAAGTAGGTTGAAAATTGGAGTTGGAGGCTAGCTTACCCGGCCTCGACCAGCCCTGGCGTTCCAGCCAGTGGGAGCTCCATTAGATCTAAAACCAGACCACTCACTCAAGCTGGCCTTTCCAAGTATGATTGCTCCAGCT
Source organism: Telfairia occidentalis (assembly GCA_026257165.2). Taxonomy (NCBI): domain Eukaryota; kingdom Viridiplantae; phylum Streptophyta; class Magnoliopsida; order Cucurbitales; family Cucurbitaceae; genus Telfairia; species Telfairia occidentalis. Next base: position 2,211,439 of record JAOANK020000013.1, read on the forward strand.
TTCCTTAACCTTCTCACGACTCCAGCATCACGAGGCACAACGGAGCCCAGGAGAGCGAAAGAACCAGCTGTGGTGTTGAGCTTGTCCTTTGTCGCCATATTATCTTTGACAAGCACAGGAATGCCGTGCAACAGAGATAGTGGGCCTGGCGCCTTTGCCTTGCGCTTACGGTCTGCATTGTCAGCTAAGTATAGGGCATCCGGATTCACCTCTATCACTCCTCTAAGCAGTGGATTATATCTATGGATTTGCTTAATATAAAACTCAACAAGTTGTCTCGAGGTAAGTTTGTTCTGTTTGAAGGCGAGTTGCAGATCTTTCAGTGTGGCTTCTGCAATGGAGAAGCCAGTCTGGGCGCAGTAAGACCCAAATGGTGATACTGCTACCAAAATCAGAAACAAAGAAAACGAAAGAGAGAAGCTTCGAGTTTCCATTCTGTGGAAAAGGGGAATTGGGAAACTGGGTTGAGTTCAATCAAAATGAAAAGCACACTATTTATGGAGATGGAAGAACAAGTAGATAAGATGGGAACAAGCATTGAGTTGTGTTTTGTGTGTAGATGCTTTCACTCAATCCTATGCCGCAAACAGTGCTTCTGCTTTTGTCATGTCTTTCCCCACATCAAATTATTGACACAGCACTCAGAAAAAGATGAATTCATGCGCAACCAATCTCTGTCGTTTTTTGTAATCTTACAAAAAGACAAAGGGATAATACTTAACGACCACCCTTCAAAATTTGATAGTCTAAGAGAGAGGAAATGAGAGAAAAGAAAGATTATTTTAAATGGTGGTCGGTAAGAATTCATATTGACCTATGTGTAGGTTAAATTTTGATAGTCTATGTGAGATTTTCATTATCTTTAATGTCATTTTATTTAGTGATGAGGCATGAAAATATCTATACATGTGGACAGGTGTGAGAATGCCGCGTGTACAAGTTGGACCGAGGTCAAGCGAGACGCTGAAGCTCGGTCAATGGGGGACGAGCCCGAGAACGGGAATGAATCCCTTGAATTGATCCAAACGGGCGAAACGGTCCCTCTAATTCCTCCACTCCAAATCCGCCCTGAATCAAGGCCGGTCGGAGGTGTTACACCGTGAATGACTCCTATAACCTCAAGTATAAAAGCATGGCAGAACCACCTCAAGAGGTAGGCAACGAGATCTGAATACATTTTCTTACTCATTTCCTCTGCCTTTACTAACTTGAGCGTCGGAGTGTGGTAACTACCACCCCACCTCACCTCGTTCTCTTCTTCTAGGTCCGAGGACTGCTGTAGCTCAAGCCACGTCCCAGGTAGGATTTTCCGTGCATCAACATTTAGGTTAAATTTTAATTCCATTAATTTTTACCCTTTTACATGTGTTTTTTTAATGTTTCATTGTTGTCTTTGTATTTTTATTAAAGCTTATTTGACATCTTATATGTTGGAAAAGCGACCAAAATCTTACATTAACTAGATAAGGATAAGATCACGGGTATATGAGCAAGAAACCACATCTCCATTAGCATGAGACCATTTGGGTAAAAGTGAAAACAAAGTCATGTGAGTTTGTTCAAAGTGGACAATATCATACTATTGTATAGATGTGGAAGATCATTTGTCCCTTAAAGTGGTATTAGAGTTATGCCTCTAACTTAACCATATCTAAAGAATAAAATATCGTCGATATTTCCCAAAATATCGGTGATATATTGAAAATCTCGAAGGTTCGATATAGAAAGAGGGAGTAAACTCATTTTTACCCCTTATCGCGATCGCCGATATTTAGATATATTACCAATAAATCGACAACTTTGTATTTAAAGTTGATATATGTCCCGTTGGCGTTGTGTGCCCCGGACCAAGAGTGCGTGTGTTCCATTTGTGACTCAAGAAAATTGGTTGTTTTTTTATTTCTAGAATTCAAACTTCCAAAAGCGGTTCGTCTGCCCAGATTTGTTTGGTTTATTTAAATTAGTATTATTATTATTTCTTAGTTCTACGGTTTACCTACCATTTTTTTGTTGCATTTTTCAGGATTTGAAAATGAAAAATTCAGATGGATTCAATATTTCATATTTTCAAAAATTTTCAAAAATTTTCAATTTATAAAATATTGTTAAAAAAAAAAATCAAATCTCTACTTCAAACTTCTATAAATTTTACCATGTCTCTAAATTCTACTACATGACCATAACAAATTTATTCTTGAGTTACGAGTTTTAATCTTTGTTCTCAAACTCTTAAGTCTCTTAATTTATCTTTAGTTCTTTATTTGTGTTCGTTTAAATTATTTTTGAATCAAACAATGAATTATGGTTACATTAGTTCTTTAATTAAGTTCTTACAACATTTGATTGAGTCTTTTTTTTTCTATTCTTTTTCATCTATTTTTATAGTTTCTCAACTTTACTTTTAATGTCATTTATGTTTTGTATTTATTATTTTATTCACATGTATTCATATTTAATAGTTAGTTAATGGTCAATTCTTTAACTATCGAAATAAACAATGAATTATAGCTAAATGAAATGGCTGTCCAATTCTCCCAAGATCATCATCTTTCTATTAAATTATTAATATCAATCTTGTAATTGTTCATTACAATTTTTTATCCATAAATTATTTAAGTTCATATTTATTTTCCAATGTTCAGTACTATCTAATTGTATTAATGCATATATTTGACTTCTCATTATTGATATATATGCTTAAAATAGTGGTTTATAATTTAAATAAGCTTGTTTTAAAGTTTCACAAAAAAAACCACAAAATTTTTAAAAGTTTTCGTAATATCCATGATCTTTCTCGGAATATCCGTTGATAGATCCTTAAATCTAAGTTACTGATATAAATATTTTAATCCTTGGCCATATCAGTAGAATCCTCAATTGTCGGACAAGTGAAAAGAAGTGAGCTTCAATTGCATAGTCATGTAGACATTTGTGCTAAAACTCTATTGGACAGGCGGTGTGCTCTAAAGAAAATTAGTTGCACTAGATAAAAGTGGACAGATAGATGAATGCTATTTGAGGGAAGACTCTGTAGTCCTTTGTTCGAGGTAAGGGTTGTTGGGAATATGATCAAAAGTCTTAGACAAGACAAAGATTATGAATATATAAATGAAAGACAACATCACCATTGGTATGCGATTTTTTGGGTGTAACAAAAAATAAAATCATGAAAGCTCATGCCCAAGTGAACCAGATCATAACATTGTAGAGATGTGGAAGGTCTATTGGCCTTAACATTATCCTCATTGAAAAGTAATCAAAATTTGAGGTGACAATAAATAACAAAGATCGAAATTGTTATATTCTAAAAGTTCTTAAACTAATATTGAACTAACCTAAGATCCAAACGGAAAAAATTAATATGTATATATATGTATATATACTATCGTTTATTTTTTTTTAATATATCGAAATTCATATTTATTAAACCATGACTTGGAAAGATCTTGTTTACCTGGAACTCGTTTCGATAACTATTTTATTTTCTATTTTTATTTTTTATTTTTAGAAATTAGAGTTGATTGATAACTAATTTAGTTTCTATGTATGTGTTTTTAAAAAATATTTTTAA
>JAOANK020000013.1:2219911-2233690 GCA_026257165.2 Telfairia occidentalis
GAGGGGGAGATAACTCACAAAGAATCCATGGAACAACACAGTGAATAATTCAAGAGCTTTCAATAACGACGAATATCGGCAAACTTCATCACTACGCATCAGCAATATAATTATTTCAGCTTTAGTATCAAATGTCTTCAATTTTCCTCAGCAGGAACATCATCAACCATCTCAGCACTGCAACACAGTGAATGACTGAATCAACATGCTAGAGGATAATCAAACCAAAGGATCAAGGTAAAAGATCAAGGCAAAGAGTTCAAATCTCACCCTCCAACAAAAAGCACTACAGTCTACAAATTTGCCAATTTTAATCCCCAATAAACTTCCCGATAGATTGTATAAATCAGAGACCATGCAAAAAGCAATTTTACCCAACATGACAATATCTCGTTTGCCAAAAGAAAGAACTTCCAAGTCTCAATCGACTTCAATATGGTTAATAACTTCTAGTTCAAGATCAACTAAAGTTAAATGAATAAAAATGGCATCCTCGGAAAGCAAGTTTGCATGAACAGTATTTTCCATTCTGATCCAAACGATAATGAAAAGCCATCAATATCATAATGTACATAGAATTTGACTTATCACAGGTTTCTTCACTTTCAAATAATACTAATGATGAGAATAAAGGCCATGCATCAACTAGTACAAATTACGAGAATTTGCTGTCTGGTTTATTCAGGTAACCAACTTTTATGTGCAGCTAATTTCCATCCCAAATGTTGAATATTTAGTTTGCCTACAGTACCTCTAAGATAAAGAACTAAATCTACAAGAATCCTAGAAGAAAGAAGCAAATAAAACAATTTCTCCAAAGGACACCCGCATATGCATAAAGGCACAAACAAATACAAGGGAACAACTATAATTGAACAACCAACAACAAACGTATAAAACACCACAAAACACAAATAAATCAAATGTACCGACGACTTTGCCATCAAAAGAAGCCAAACTTTTAAGGGTAACACAAACCTTTGAGGACGAGACTCCACAGACTCTGGTTTCCTCCAACTCCTCCCTGCCCGATCATCCGGAGACCGACCACTTCGAACTCCAAAGCCTTTTCTCTCAAACGAAGCCCCACTCGATCTCTCGGCCGTCTCCACTGGATCCTTAATTTTCATTGACTCGAGCTGCTCATCAATCTTCTTCCAGTCCTGCCCTTTTTCAGCCAATACCTCTTCCCTTGGCCTTGCACTTCCGAATGGATTGGAACCCTTTGGCTTAACTGCCGCACCAGAAGCCTCCTGATTCCCACTGCTCAAAGGTATTGTACGCGGCTGCAGATTAAGCCTCGGCCTCTCACCAATTCCACCTCTAACCCCTTCAGATTTTTTGCCCCAATTATCCGAATCAGCACCACCAACGTTTTCACCACTCCCACCTCTACTCCCTTCAGATTTTCTGCCCCAGTTATCCGAATCGGCCCCACCACCGTTCGAGGTAAATCCTCCTCTTCGCTCTCTCTCAAAACCACCACCTATACCTGATCTCCGACTCTCAGAAGGTGTAAAGCTCTTGTTTGATACCCAACTATCCGATTCGTCCGCTTTCGAGGATTGCGAATCAAAAAAACCTCCTCCTCCTCTCTCTCTCCTCTCGAACCCATTACCCATCATCGGCTTCTTCCCGGCGCCCCAATCATCAATCTCATCAGCCCTAGAAGGCAATGATTCCCTTTTGAATTCCCTATTGGATCCATCATTGCTCCTCCTCGAGTCATCATAAACCCTAGAACCCCCCCATCGAGAATTCGACGAATCTTCACCATTAGAATACCGATTCCCCCGGTCATACAAACTATTCTGACCGTAATTCTTGAAACCTCCTCCAAGCCGGTTGCGGTCTAGCTCCTCGGCGGTTCTTTGACGCGGACCCGTTGGGAGCATCATGAGATCTTCGGTCGTAAGACCCTTGGGCTCACTGGATTGAACCGAGGGCTTAGGACCGCCATAGGTGTGAAACTCCGAGAGAGGAATGGACTGGCCTTTTTTCTTCTTCGGCTTGGAGGCGGCCGCGGCAGCGAGGGATGGAAAGTCAGCACTGGGCTCCGATCGATGCAGGGCCTGATCCTGCTGGTCCTTGAGGAGCTCCGCTTCATGCTCCTCCGCATCCAAAGCCCAAGCTCCGGGCTTGCCCCACGGTGACACCGTTGCCGCCATGCCTTCGCTCTGTCTTCTCGCCTGAGATTCTTCTTCGCTGCGTGGAAATGGGTTGCGTTCGTTGGCACCCAAAATAAGCGGCAACAAACGCTTCTCTTCCTTCTTTATTTCCTAATTTTATATATGCCAATATGTTATCATCCGACGGCTCAGATTTTGCGTCCAATCTGTTTTGGAATATTATCAAATGACGTGTACGTCTTTACCTCTTCTAATTTTATTTATTTTTCAAAATTAAGGGAAAAAATCAATTTTTACCTAAAATTTTCAATTACATCAAATTGGACATTGTTTCAATCTTAACTTTCTATTTAATTTTTTATTAATTCATTCATTAATTTTAACCAGCAATAATGTAAAAACTTTAGTAAACTCGCTAATTTCAATAAAATATTGCATTGCACAAAATTAAGTTTAATTAATGCACAAGTTAACTATTAAATAACCTTATCAAAATTCACAAATTTCAACAAAAATTAAGCTCTAATATCCTTTTCTTTGTAATTTTATCAATTTTCTTTCTTATATATGTTTTATAATAATTGAACGCATATGATAATACTTTTTTAACGATAGTCCAAACAAAAAATTATCAAAGGGTAAAATTTCTAAGATAACCCTTAACATATTTTTAAGTTAAGGGTTAAGATTGTAACACGTATATAAGTTTAAGGATCAATTTGATAAATTAAACGTTTATGATAAAAATTGATACAACTTCACGAAATCAAAATTGACTTTCCCAAAAATTAATTATTGAACTCTATCTGATATATTATCTAAAAAAAAAAGAAAAAATCCAGTTCCATCTAATTTTCTGTTGGTTATTTTATATTAAGAAAAATAAAATCAATTTTCACCTCTAAACTTAAAAAGTTGAATTAATTTTTATCTTAAATTTTTAATTTTGTCAAATTACAGTACAAACTAAGATAAATATTACAATCTTAACATTAAAATTAAAAGTATTGCAATTTTTTGCTCTCTGGCTAATTTTTTTTTCATAAACATATGTATGGTAAATCATTGATAGGATCTTAAAAGAAAAATAACAACAAAGTTAAATTTTAATTGAATTTTTTAAGTTCCGGCTAATAAGGGTAAATTTACACATTAATCAAAATTTATTTTATGTAATACTTAATTTTATTGAAATTATTGAGTTTATAGAAATTTACTTTTAAGTAAAGTAGGTGAATTAACAAAAATTGAATAAAAGACACTTATCTAAATCTGAGGTCGAAATTGATGAAATTGAAAACTTAAGAAAAAAAATCACACCCATCTTATTCTTTTTCTATTCTAATACACATACCATTAAAGAAAAAAAATTACGAGTAAAAGTTGATACTTTTAGAAGGGAAGTTTTCTATAATTATTATAATAAAAAATGAACGGGATTGTGGTTTTATATAAAACTTTTTTGGTTTTTCATTTAATAAAAATAGGTTGAGAAGATCCTCCATAACGAGGCAAGGAATCCCTTGTACAATCACAAACCTACCTCCAAATTATAGCTTCAAATTTCCTAATGTGATTTACTTTTAAAAAAAATAAAAAATTCCTAATGTGATATTTTAATATAAACATAAAAGTAATTTTTTAAAAATACTCTTTAAAATATTATTAAACAAGTAAACCTGCTCCCCTCTCTCTATTATATAAGCCATTGGATTCTCGTTCTAAATTGTGTCACTAGAATACCTTGACTTTAAATGTGATTTCACAGGTAAAAGATTAATATCTAATTTGATAATTACTGTAAAGCAAATAAAAATATCTCTATTTAACAGATTAAGAAATTTTTAATCAAGTTTATAAGCTACCTCTTTTGGCACCAACAGGATGTCGGAGTCAACAGGATACCTTGACTTTGTTTTCTCCCAAACTTTATTGAGTTAATTTTTAATCTTAAAATCCCCCTTTTATCCATTCACAAATTGATAAAATCTAATATTTTAATTTCTCTATGCGTAAACTCCACCCATAAATGTCGTTGATTATTCAAAAAAAAAAAAAAAAAAAGAAGATAGAATCAGTTTTAAAATTTTATGCTTGGTTACAACCCAAAGGAACTTGATTGTAATAGCAGAGCATCCAAATTAGAATATATTTAAAGATTTAATTGGCAACAGAGTACTTATAAATTAAGGAACATGTAAAACAGAATCAAGTTTGAACATTGTTTTCATGCTCAACCTCCATAACACTATCTATATCCAATTGTAGGTTCTTTAATGTCATCTATCTCTTAAATGGAGCTGTTTATCTAGCAATATCTATATCCACTGTTCCTTTTTATTACTAAATCGTACTATCAGGAGAAGTCGCACGACCTCTATTTTTTTTAGTTCAACATATGGGGTGGAGATTTAAACCCACGACCCTTTGACTAGAAAATTATGCTTTAACTAGTTGAGTTATACTCAATTTGGCAGTCACACCACTCGTGTCCTTGAAATCGAGCCTATTTTAATAAATTGCAATATAAGAATTCAATTCTATTCTGATATTCCCTATTTTAAAAAGCCTAATAAGCTCACAAATTTAAACCATCTCTTCTGCATCTCATAGTTTCTAAATTGAGTTTTACGAAGGTATAAAAGTAAGCAACGACTTTGGACATCACATTTATCTATAGTAAATCACTTCTAATTGAGCCAAAATTGTACATCTTGCAATTGCAAAGGGGCCGATTAATCCATATAAGCTCGCAACTTGAATTATATGGGTCTTGCATTTTCATAATATTATGGCTATGCAGGAAGAGCAGTACATCTATACAAAGCTATTACAATTTCTCCAATTTCTTCTGAAAAAAGAGAGATGTGAGAGAATCATGCATCTTTTGACGAAAACGTGAAATTTCTACATGCTTTAGATTCTACAGAAGGCAAAAAGATTCACCTGCAAGGCCCAGTACTCACAGATTCTCACTCTGCAACAATCCAGGATAGACAACCGATAATATCTGCTTCAAAGATTTCACTGCTTGTTTCAAGAATGCATGCCCCTCCACACCTACATTTAATGGGATCAAGAGAGGAGTTTGCAAAGTAGAAAATGTCAATAGTAAATGGATCACCTGCATGATGTAATAATAGATCTTACCTTTCAATAATAATTTGACTTCCTTCGAGAAGTCCTCCACTCGGCCTAATACTGGTCTTATGCCACAAATCTGCACTACACAGTGTTCCAAGTACAGTGTCATCTCCATAATTTGAAACAGCAAACAGCAGAAATTCTGAACCTCGACATCAATATGCTTCGATTTGTTCATATCACAGAGATCACAAATGATAGCCACTGCTTGATCCTGCATCACAAATACAGTTAAATAGTTATTTTCAATTTTTTATTTTACAACTTCCAAATCTCGGCGATTGCCAACATCTTCCAAGTGGCTAAAAAAGTATAGATACACAAAACTGAAGTGCAAATTACTGGAAACCAATGTCAAAGTATATTTATAGTAGGCCTTTGCAGCAATAACCTGCAATCCATGTACAATTTCGGGCATCGGAAGTTCTGGAAATTGCGCAAGGTCCACATAACCCACATCTTCAGCCTTTCGAGCAGCTCCCTCAGCTTGTAAGCATAAAAACTTCAAAAGAAGAAATGCAATTGTATAGATACGCAAGGCCAGAGTATCAGAAAAGTATGTTGAACAAACTGTATCTGCATTTTCGGTGGTTTGACCCCTGATTATGAGAGACGTAGTTGAGGGAGCAGTAAACTCAGGTTTCGATCCACAAGCAAGAGGTGAAAGAGCAAACCATCCACTTTTGCTGTGGATAAACGATGGTTTCTTGCAATAATCAAACTCTTCTTTGAGGTTTGGAGGACATATGAAAGGAGCAACCCTGATAGGAGATTCTCCATGGCGTTGAGTCGCTCGACTAACAAAGGCTAACATATGAATGCATTTCTCACGCAGCTGTGAATCAATTTCTTTGGTGGCCTTAGCCCAAGAGCTCCTATGTCTTGCTAGCACGCACATCAGCATGAGAGTTTGCTCTGTATCTCTAAGAGCATCGAGAGAAGTTTTAGTTCTTTGAGTCCGTGACCTTTTCTTGTCATGCTCATCAAAAGAAAAGTCTGGTGCATTCAGATGGTAGGAGATCAGATAAACTTTCTCCGAGAAAAGGTAGGTTATCACATTATCAAGAACATCTAGATAAGAGCCATCTCCTAAAGATTGCACTACAGCAGTGATAACAGTTAATCCAAGTTTCCAAATCAGTTGGTGGTAATTTTGTGCTCTATCATCTAAGATTACGTTATTTCTATTATAGTTGAACAGCGAGCAAGTACTGTCATCCAGACATCGAGTAAATAATAACTGAAGATATGACAAGAGACCAGACGTTACGAGCATATTAGCACCTCCCCTAACACGAGCGAGGGTCAAGAAAAACTTCATTAATATATGAACAGAAGAAAAATTGTTTTCCTCTTGAAGCTTCAGAATAAGATGTTGCAGCTGGAGATGCTTCTGTAGAACGGGAAGCCATGTCCCAGAGGACAAAAATTTTCGTAGTATCAAGTCTAGAGTAGTCAAAGCCAGGGTGCAGTGCTCAGCATTTGTGATGAAGCTACATAATATAGGTAGAAGCCCCAACATGACATTAGAAAATTCAGCGAAGTCTTTGACATATTCAGGGTCACTTTCCCCATATGAAAATGGATTAAGATCATGACATTCCACAGAAGAAAGAAGCAACTTCAGTAAGAGCTTAATTGTCTTATTATATCCAGCAGCAGGTTGAATGCAACTAAACTGTTTAAGACCAGAGCCTGAGGTCTTTAAAATAAGTGCACAAACAGACACAGGCACAGTTCTACCTGCAGATCTGATTAGGAGAATTAGCAATTCTGATTGGGCATGAAGAAAACCAAGGACACAATCAGAGGCACCCAAACCAAATGCTAATGATTCAATGGTCACATGGAGATACCGACATATGTCTGCGATGCAATACCTAACAAGATGATCAATGTCCTTTCTTCTAATTGTAGCCTCTTTCTCCAATGTCTGCAAGAATGTAGATATGGCGTACAAATTAACGAATGACCAAAGCGAAAAACTCCAGGTTTCTTCAAATGAAAAAAAAAGTGATAGTAGAAATGAATTTGAGGCAAAGTAAGAAGTTTCGAGGAGGATAAAATACAATACAGATAAACTGTGAGAGAGACAAGTTGCAACCTTGCAATCCTATTCTTGGATGTCAAATGTGTACAAATAATTATATCAGGTTAAATACGCGATCAAATTCCCAAAACAAAATCATTCATTTAAGAATTATTATCTAGCCAACAAATTGAACAAAAAGCAATGTTCTGAGTTCGATCAGAAATCTAGTTTTTATTTATTTATTTTTAAATAAGAAACAAGAAGATTTGTATTATAGAGGAAGGAAAAAAAGGGAAGAACAACCTAACGCAAGGGTTGAGGAAGACAAATGCCAACAACAGAAAAACTAGCATCCGATCACTTCACTTGTAATCATAAGAAGCCTATAGTTACAAAAAAAATTCTCGTGGCTGAAACCAAAGTAGTATGCTGCACATTACTCCAAAAAGAGTCCAATGGCAACAGAAAGTTTAATTTATTGATTATTATTATTTGTATTGAAGTTTCTTTTATCATTAACAAAAAAAAAAAAATTTAGAATACTAAAAACTTACATCATCGGCAATTACAGTTAAGATGGTTATCAATGCTTTCAAAGCAGTAAGCTTTGATCTGGTGACCAGCATCATTGAGTTTACATCTTGCATGCAACTAAGCATTCCTGCTGCAATTGCCTTAGATTCTTTCCATTCTGAATAATCCCACAGATCCAATCCCAAATCTGCCTGTATATGCACGAGGTCAAACAAGTGTGCATTCTTGATGGTCACAAAAATGTCATCCTCATAGTTTTGTTGGTAAGAATGGAAAATTTCTGACTCAATAAGATATTGGGAAAGTTCTTTGAAAGCTCCAGAACCAATTTTACGGCCTTCAAGCTCTCCCTGTAGGTGATAATAAAGATCACTCAATATCAAACTGTTCAATTCATCACCTCCACTGCAAAAGAAGAAGTATATAAATCATAAATAAAAGAAATGAAAATGAACGAGATCAACAAGATAAGCGTTTTATGAAATAAATTTGAAGATACCATAGATGGAGGCATCTCATTTTGGGTAATGTGCCCATTTAGCCTAATACTTACAACACACCTAAACTAAAGGTTTACATCCTTAGAAATTTCAATGAAGAAAAAAGCCACATGTACGAAACAAAAATATTAGAGAAGTACTGTGACCTTTTATGAATAACATATACTTGTTTTTTATCTAAAGGTTACGACTGTATGGACATAACTAATTCAAAATTTTCTCCTTTTTTAAGGTAATATATTGAATTCATTATTAGGTTTCAGATTTTCATTGTAAGAACCTTATCATACCCATAAAATGAGTACAAAAATGTCATTGGTTTCAATTTCCCATGGATACAATATTTTTTTATACCATTTTTTTTAAATATCTTGAACTTGCCCTTTGTGTTTTTTTTCAATGGAACAGTTCGGTTCCCCTCCCCCCCCCCGGCTCTCCTTTCAAGAGTAAGTAGCCTAATGGTTTTTACGGAACTCAACTTTTTAGGGGTTTAAGTACTCTAGGAGGTGCAGTCCCTTGCTAGATTTAATGATTCCCTTAGAGCATCTATTTCTAAGGTTTTTTACAATTATTCTTGAGGCCTGTCCTTTTGAACTACCCATTATTTGTATGGTTAGTTGTGGGTCAGGGCATTCCCTATTTCTGGGCTATTTTTCTTACGCTCTTCTATAATCTTTAATTTTTATCTCAATACAAGCAAAAAACAGGTAGCAAAACTTTAAATAAACCTACCCATAGCCAAACTGTAAACACTCCCCATCGTAGTTTTTGTTTTTTGTTTTAAACAACTTTCATCGAGAAGAAATGAAAGAATGCACAGGGCAATAAATGTTTTTAAAAAATGCCTAAGATAAAGGGAGTCGAGGGCAAAAACAAAAAGCTAACAAACTACAAAATTACAAAAAAAGAAAAAAGGCTCCGATTCAGAATAACAAGAGATGAGGGGCAATCAGAGAAATCCTTAGTAGTTTAGAAGTGGGTAATTATCTAGAAGGCTAATTTTATAACCAGCAAGAAATTACATAGAATCAAATAACAAGATGATGAACTAAAAGAAACCCTAAAAAAGGCCCCTAATTAATACAAATATCATAACGTGAACAATTAACAAAAATAGAGAATAGAGAATACTTTAACTTAACCAATTCAGCACATTCATCCCAAGCAAGGCCTAATCGTTTAGAAGGCTAATTAAAAATTAAAAAAAGCAGTGCTCTACCTGTAGCCACGCTGCAAATATTGTGCTGACAATTCTGCAAAAGCAGGCAAACTGATAAGCTGCAAAAGAAATCACTGCAATCAGAAACTGATATGAAAAGTAGGGTTTGCTGTAAAAATTTAACGTATCAAATGGAGCACTTGGAAGGTATTAATATGAGGAAGGGCAGTGAAAGAACAACTATTCAACCTTTTTCAACATGTCATGGATCTTCCCAAGCAATGAGACTGAAAAGCTTCCCTCGTCACCAGTTGCTAATTTTGACATCACATGCACAATGAACAAACTGGAAGCAACCTATTATCAAGTACATGACTTATTAAGCTCAATGGACAAATAAAGCAAAAGGCTCAGAGAAAAATATATCAACTTGTAAAGGTAGCTTTATACACGAGCTCTATCAAACCTACCATATGGTCCAAAAGTAATATGCAAGACAAAGTCCAGGAAGAAAAAGAGAAGCATGAAGAACAAATAGAAATCAGATTTTAAATCACAGAATGATAGAAATCACCATCTTTTCTTAAAAAGCAGAAAAATGACAGAAGGAGAATTAAACTGAATGAGAACCACCTTCTCACGGTAATATGTTTCATGATCAAATTCACATGAAGCAAGCAGCTTGGTCAGCTTGCTTAAAAGGGAGCCATCACAACCAGGTGATAACATAATTTTAACATCCGAGAGACTCGCTGATGATTTTGAATTTTCATTGTTCACAGCAACCGTGGCATCGTCCTTTGACCCAGCCTGTTGTTTTACAATTGACTCAGCGTGTAGCAACCTTTTTTGCAGAAATATGTCATACGACATTGTTTCCAACATGGATGACAGAGATATATATTTGTAGGCAAAGTTTAGAGCCTGCATCTCAGTAATATTTTTGGGGGCACAAGCTTCTCTAGAAACAAAGTGTGAAACCCTTTCTGTCAATTGTTCCAAAAACTTGTTGGAGGTTTTCATCCAATCCAAAACCATTATGAATGGACCTGCTGTTTGCCATAGTGCCTTCATAAGGTTGAGAACATTCAGCCGTATCCGGAGATTGCTGAATATCAAAAATAGCAACCACATTTAACGTTAAGACAATAGAGATGAAATACGAATGACACAAGCAATCTAGCACCCATCAAAAAAACACACAAATCCCAATATACAATTACAAATAAAAAGATTAATCATTTGAAAATCGAGAGGGATTATTTTAGGCAATGAACCTTTTGGTATCATTATTAGCCTCCTCTAGATACTGTAAAAGTGCATCAATCAAACTTGATTTCTCCAATCCTGATGAACCTGGCAAAACTTTAGTTTGATGATGTACACCACCACTGAAATTTGGCTGGGCATTCAAATTCTCCTGGCTAGCTAATAAAGCGACGAGAAAAGAAGGCTGTAGAAAGGAAGAATGAAAAAAACAAGTACCAAGTCAGAAAACTGCCACATAGGTATTGGGTCACAACAATATATAATGGTCTAAAAAGTTCCAATTAGATCTTATGCGCATCAAGAGAGGCCAACTGACTTAAAGAGAGAATTTCTACCCATGAAACCTTCCAACAAACACTGATTCCAAACAACACTTTACAATTTATCGACATCTTCAAACTTTACTTGCAATATTCATCAGGAGACAAACTTTTATCTGTAATTAAAACTCGGATCAAAAAATAATTGTGTAACTCAGTCATAGACATTTTGCTTCATGAAGGATCAGATGAATAATTGTGTGTGCATATTCCACCTAAATGATACGTCACTGGTGTTTACATCTCAAGGAAAAATAAATGACATCACATAAAAGAGAAGGGTAGTTGTTCAGAACTTATATTGAAATGAAAATGATTTGAAATCATGTCAAGAAAATAACTTGCCAAGTTATCCTAGAACCAATACCCCGCAAAGGAAAGAAAAAAAGGTGCCAACTTAAACATCAAATTTACAAGTACCAGTGCAAAATATCTTCAGGAAATCAGGCTTATACATTATTTGGTTGCTCAATCAACTCTAATGCATGAGAATAGTAAGTTCTCATTCTTGGAATTAGCATATACAAGGATGTAAAAAATAGTCAACAACATAAATATCTTTCCTCAGGCTATGAAAGTGGCAAAATCATCCTGGACCAGTTCAGCCATCAGCCCTAACCATAAAAGACAGTAATTAATTTCTGGCAGCATAATACACCCTCCAAAATTCTTAAATTATTTCAAACTTGGGTAAACCAATTAACCAGCCATCCACCATATCCAATATCAGTAACCTTACATCCACAATCGATTCACTAACTCTATATCAAAACCCATAAACTAAGTGAATCCAACTAAATTCACTGAAGGCATAATTTAAATAGATCACATTACATCCAGTAGAAGTTTTTATCTTAGGAGAAAAGTAAGACATGAGTCCTTAAGCACCAGCAGTAGCTGCAAGGTGGGATAATGACCACTTCCATCTTAATTTATTATTTGAACAAAACCAGAGATCGTCACCAAGGTCTCACTTTCTCTGCACAGTCCACAGCCCAAAGATATGGAAGGCCGCCAATGTTAAGCTATACCAGCATAGGAAATTATGCTCAATGCTATGACCTTAAAAGGAGGGATAGACACAAAATAGAAGACACTAAGAGCTAGAGGTTTCCAAAGATGGCAAATAGATCCACCTTACACATACAAGACAAAACATAGCTTTGTAGTTGTGGTGGTGAGCCACTCGAGCACTCTCCAACAGAATTAAATAGCGGCCATGACTAGAATAATAAGGTATAACATTGATTTCGTAATAAGCATACATAAGGATGCAAATATCTACTCATGAAGAAATTCACGAGTGTCATCCTCCTACATGTTTATAACAATAAAACAAGTAGATTTGGTTACCAACCTGATAAAGTGCTGCTGAAGTCAACATGTTAACTATAGCAACAAAGAGATCTTCGTCCCACATTGATTTCTTAAGAAGTATGCACTCAATTGAATGCCTTAAATCTGATATCTATAACCATGAGAATAAATTAACATCTCAATCGTAAATAATTAGTCCAATTAACAGAAATCATCAATGTGTAAGTAGCTCAAGGAAGAGTATTTACCTGCTCATCATCAAGACTAAAGCATGCACTAGACAAATGTGGTTGCAAATCATCTGTGATTAACAATAACATAGATAGTACCCTTGCTGCACCAACTTGTACTCTCTACATAAACATCACAACCCATAAATCTTTGGTACAGATGATAATTATGATAAAAATAATAGAAACAGATAATAATAATAATAATTGTTGTCAGTCAGACATTTCCATTAATGAAAGCAATCGCTGCAAATATGGAGACTAATGGTTTTTAAAAAGAAGTGAAATAATATCATTTCGCACAGCTGGAAGCTCTCAGTTCTTCAAAAGAACATTATATAAATTGAAAACAGAGGAAACTAATGCACTGCATCCAACCAGCACATTTTTTATGGTACAAAAATCCATGATCAGTGAGGGTATAACATAGCAAAATGAAATGCATATTCGAGAGAGCCAGCAATTATAAATATTTTCCTACATAATTTTTGGTTTTTTAAAATTAAAAGAAATAAAAACAAGCTCCAATTAAAAAGTGAAGCATACAAAGGCTAAAAGGCTATGTTGCAATCGGGTTGTTGCAACTATGGATGGCAAAAGGATCTCCGAGATTATAGTTTACAGAACTCTTTGTTGAGAGATCTCCAAGAAGAAAAAACAAAAGCAATATTATCACATAAAGCCTCAATTCTTTTGTTGAGAAAAATACCTTTTTAGTCCCTAAATTCTGAGTTTAGTTTCTATACGGCCCTTAAGTATCAATAAAATTATACTTTTACCCTTGAGTATTGAGTTTAGTTTCTATTTGGCCCCTAAGTTTCAAAATGTTTACATTTTTACCTCTAAGTTTGGAATTACGTTTCTATTTAGTCCATAAGTTTCAAAATATCATAACTTTATCCCGAGTTTTCTCTATTGCTCACTTTTGGTCTCTTACATAATAGAAATGTTTATAACGAGTCCATTTATTATTATTGTTTTTGTTACATTACCGATTGAAATACAACAAAAATAATTTTTTTTATCATGCAAGCATACAAATAATATAAATTATTATTAAATAGATCGATCGACGTTCTGTTAAAGTTATTAATAATTGTTATGTCAGTGACCAAAAGTAAACATTAGCAAAACCAACATCTTGA
>JAOANK020000013.1:2278258-2290684 GCA_026257165.2 Telfairia occidentalis
TAAATGGGGACCGGTGGTGGAAGAGGCTTCTTGTAGATTGGTACTGGTGGTGGAAGAGGCTTCTTGTAGATTGGTACCGGTGGAGGAAGAGGTTTTTTGTAAATGGGGACTGGTGGTGGAAGAGGCTTCTTATAGATTGGTACTGGGGGTGGAAGAGGTTTTTTATACACAGGAACCGGTGGAGGAAGAGGTTTGTAAATAGGGAC
Organism: Telfairia occidentalis; assembly: GCA_026257165.2. Taxonomy (NCBI): domain Eukaryota; kingdom Viridiplantae; phylum Streptophyta; class Magnoliopsida; order Cucurbitales; family Cucurbitaceae; genus Telfairia; species Telfairia occidentalis. Next base: position 2,278,465 of record JAOANK020000013.1, read on the forward strand.
TGGCGGTGGAAGAGGCTTCTTGTAGATCGGTACAGGTGGAGGAAGGGGTTTTTTATATACGGGAACAAGAGGAGGAAGAGGCTTTTTATAAATAGGGACAGGTGGTGGAAGAGGCTTCTTGTAGATTGGTACCGGTGGAGGACATGGTTTCTTGTATATGGGAACAGGTGGAGGAAGAGGCTTTACATAAATAGGAACGGGAGGTGGAAGTGGCTTTTTGTAGATTGGTACTGGTGGAGGATTAGGCTTCTTGTAAATGGGAATAGGTGGAGGTAGAGGTTTTTCGTAAATGGGAACGGGTGGTGGAAGTGGCTTCTTATAGATTGGCACTGGAGGAGGAAGAGGTTTTTTATAAATGGGAACTGGCGGTGGAAGTGGCTTTTCATAGATCGGCACAGGTGGAGGGAGAGGCGGAAGTGGCGGCGGAATCGGCTTTTTATAGATAGGTACAGGAGGAAAAAAGGGTTTTGGAGGGAACACTTTAGGTGGCAATGGACGGAAGGAGAATGGGGGACCAAAATGCTTGAAATGTGGATGGTGAAACTTAGGTACAAGAGGGAGAGGCAAAGGAAAGTGTGGGAACTTTGGAAGGGGAGGATACTTGAAAAGTGGCCACAATAAGGCTGATGTACAAGTCCCAGGGGAAATCTTGAGTTTACCAGACAGCCCAAATGTGTGTTTCTCATCTGATTTGGACAACAAAACCACCTTGGAAGACTGAAGGTCATCATGGGCAGGGCAAGGGGTGGCTGATGCACTGTAAAGCTGTGCATAGCATTCTTCCTTCAACTTTCCATCTTCCACAATGCCATTAGGCAGCATTACAGTGAATTTTCCTTCTTCATTCAGCTCTCCAATTCCTCTCGTTTTGAAGTGCCCATCAGTTGATTTGCAATCTATGGCTACTTTCAGTCCTGCACAGAGTAGAGAGCACACACACTGTATCAGCACAATTGATTTCTGTCATTAACAAATTCTATTGCAATTAGACACGTATTTTGTTTCCTTACTTGATCAGACATAAATGATTTATATAGGTACGTATTTGGAGCTATTAGACTGTGAAATAAGTTTAAATTTTTGCAAAATGATTAATGAAAAGTCAATCAGAGTCGCTGAGTTACTTTTTATGCCAAATTTAGAGACCAAAACAAAACATGTGAAAGTTGAGGGACGAACGTAGAAAATGTAGGATCAAAATGAAAAAAGCACGGAACTTCCATAACCAAAATAGAATGTAAAGTAAAACTTAGTAATGAAGTTATCCATTCATACAAGTGCCTACTAACGATCATGTTTCATTACTGGTTAAACTGAACCAGAAAAAAAAAAAACTTCAAATCCAGTGGTATAACAAGTCCATTGTAGTGAAAGCTCCTAAGAAACAGTTTCACCATAATATTAGAAGATAAAGAATGACATGTACCTGATAAGGCATGGCTAGTTTTGATGTTACTCTCCTTGCAACCTGCGCATACGCCGACGCCGACGACCTCGACCGCCTTCACATCAGCATAGCTTAAAGTTGCAGCAAAAACAAAGGACACCAAGAAGATGCACAACAAGGGTGCCCTTCCAAGCAGAGGAGGATTCCTCATGGAAACCTCAATCCTAAATCCGACCCAAAACCAACTGCCCCGAGACTGAGTAGAAGGTATGATCTTTGAGGCGATGTAAGAGAAATGAAACAGATGAAGGCCATTATATACCTACACATAAGTGAGTAAAAGCTGAGTTTTGAGACCTTGTTAAGGTAATGTCACATGAGACAGGGGGGCCCTTAAAAAAAGACTGGTTTTGCAAAATGCATGAGAAAGGTTGGCCAAAACAGCCAGGAATCAACTCAACTGCCATGTTCTTTCATTTATTGAGGAGTAATGAAAATGGTTTTTGCGTCCACACCCTTCTAAACCTACTACTAACCATATCACATAAATAAGTTGGTTCACTGATTTTTTATTGCCTTTCAGATAAAGGGGAATGGCAACTGTTTGAACAGCCAATGAAGAACTCGCATTGGCAAGTTAATAAAACAAAGTACATTTCCATGAATCCCACAGAAGGACATTTATTCTTCGAAGAAAAAGTAAAACTGAAATTATGCTTTTTGCTGCAATTTCTCCCCCTTCTATGTCACGGATTGATTTAATATGATTTTTTACAGCTTTTTATCCGTTTGTGATACCATATTCACGCGTACTTTTAAGTTATAGTTTTTTTTTTCTTACTTCTTTTTGGCATATACATCTGAATAACATGACAAAACCAAAGAAATAAAATCATAGTTGTTGGGGGTAAAAAATCACCAAGACACGTGCAAAAATGAAAGTGGACTCACCTCGGTAGCATCCAAGGTGAGACGCATCAGCTCGGCGGGATGAGGCCGCCCCAAAGGATAATGCCTCATTCGAGAATAACGCCAGACAAAGCGCAACTGGGAGAGATTCACTCCCCCCAAATCAACCCACTGTCTACCATGGATCACGGCAGACGAGGCGGGATTTCCTTCCAAGATCCATCTCCATCCAAGTATAAATATCAGGTAGACCAAAGGCAAAATGTAAGTACTAAGATCTTGAGCAAACTCCTTACTCACCTCAATTGCCTAACAAACTTGAGCGTAAGAGGGTGGTCATTACCACCCCACCTCATTTCGTTCCTCTTTTGCAAGTCTAAGGTCATCTGCCACTCAATCTACGTTATTCTCCATAATTTTCATGCAGCAACAATAGTAACACCCTTAAATGTTGATAGTGGAAATATATTCAAAATATAGTTGGAAGTTGTTGAAGTTTTAATTAAGAATGTGATTGAAGTCTCACATCATAGAAAATTGATTGAATTGATTGACAGCTCCATTCATTTTAAACGTTTTGAATAATAGTCAAAATTATAAAAATCATGCTACTTTTAGGCTTAAATGGACAATATAGAAGATATGAAAACGATAATCCACGCCTTAAAGAGTTGATCCATGCCTTAAAGAGTTTTGACAAATAATTGCTTTCACACACACCTTTATATCTATTCTTAACTCTGTACTCAGGACTACTTCACATATTTATATGAAAATCAACATTGCATGGATGTATAATTCATGTGTCGGTATGATCAAACTTTCAATTGAATTTTGTAAAAGAAAAATTCAGAAATTTAGCAGCCACTGAAATATTATAAGGTTCGATCTTTTTTAGTTTTTTTTTTTTTGAGTTCAACAACATGTAGGGGTGGAGTTCGAACTCGTGATCTTTTAGTCGGAGAGATATGTCTTAACCAATTGAACTATGTTCGGTTTGGGATTTCTAAGGTTTGATTTATTGATTTTTTCCCCATAAAAACCATGCTTATTTACTCATATTTTATCTATTTTATAAAGTAGTTTTAATAAAAAAAAAAATTAAATTTAAGTCTAAAATTTAAAAACTAAGAAAAGTAGTTTTCAAAAACATGTGAAGATTTGACCCAAAAAAAAAATTCACAAGTATATTTATAAAGTAAAAAACATAGGTATAAAACAATTTTCATGTATTCAATTTTTGAAAACATAAAACGAAAAATATAATCATAATCAAATGGGGGCTAAGACCTTTTAATGATCATTCATTACATTAAAAATACAAGTACATGGGTAGCGCGAGGAACCTAGACATTTATAATCATCTTGAAGTAAAAGGCACTGCATTATATAATGTGGGTGTGAATAAAAGAGGGTTTAAAGTGTTATCACTAGTCAAATCGAGCATAGCTCAACTGGTTAAACGCATATCTCCCTGATTAAAAAGTCATGAGTTCAAATCTTCTCACTCCACATGTTGTTGAACTATAACAAGTGTTATCACAAAAAAAAAAAAATCAAAAAAGGATAAGACAGTGAAAGTTGAAGGTTTTTTTTTTCTTCTCTCGAATCTACGACATTTTGGTCAGAATATGTCTTAATTAGTTAAACTATACTCGGTTTGGCGAAAATGAGAAATTTATCACCGGATAATCAATCAGATCTGCCAATTGTGACTCATAGGGGTCCGCAAGCATGTTCCAAGTTTGTGTAGTTTTAGCTAATTTGTAGCCCTATTTACTACTAAGACTTTAAATGAAGGCGATTCTATTAATGAAAGCCTCCAAAGTTGGCGAGGTTTGATGAGCCCCAAGCCACTCTGCCTAATCGTTTTCAATTTCAACTTGACACTTTAACGACACTTGTGGGACTCCAGCTGTTGACATTAAGGAAACTTTTTTTGGTGTTATTGTAGAACTAGTGTAGGATAGGAGATGTTAATGCATCATATATATATGTATGTATTTATAAGGGTGGGTAGCGGGTTCTAATCTTTAATTAATTTTTTTTATAAAAATTAGTACTTGTTAAGTGATGACACAGATGACATATCTAACTAATTCTCAAACACTCAGTATTAATATCCTAATTAGATTACCACCACAAGATTTGAACCTGTAACCCTAACGTTACTTTAAATTTCTCATATTACCGTAACACTAGAGATTTTCCTCAAGCATACACTCAAATCATTTGCCTGCACGACACTTGGACATTCAATTGCACAACCCAAGCCATGTCATGTGCTTGTATGTGGGGCTCGTCCATGTCATGTTCTTATGTTTGGTGCTTGTGCACATGCCCAGGTCCAATTAGCTACACTCTACTTAGTTTATAATTCTATACCATAGATTTCAAACTAATCAATGCCATTAAAGAGTAGTTGCAGCATCATGAAAATTGTCATGTTCAGAAGTTCCCCAATTCAAGCAGTTTGTAACCCATGGATTTAAGTTCCTAAAATATAGCTAGTAGTCCCATGTAGATCTCACCTAAAACATATCACTGGACTTCTACTGAGAAAGAAAGAGCAGGAGTTCCTTCAGGGTCCTGATACTGGGAATATAGGATCATAGTCCTAAAATAAGATGAATAACAATACTAAAAATTTGAACCATAGATTTCATGAAAAGGATTGAATTAAAATTGAACGTTCTTTATGCTGATCTGATTCAATTTTGACTTGTTAAATGGTTGAAAGAGATGCCAGGTTGTTTAGTTTTAAGTTCTCTAAGATGTGATTGAAAATCTGATATCTGAACATTTAATTAGCAAAAGAAAGCTTGATAACGATGGGCAATTAACAAATATTTTAATAATAATAGGCATTACTAAATATGTACTAGTAACCTACCAATATAAAAGAATATATTTAAAAAATGCAACTACATAAATAAATTTATTCTCGAGGGTAGAAAATAAAATGTCACAATACGGCTTGAAAATTTTTAGACATTTGAAATTCCAAACATCCACCAACATATCTTATTACGTAAATATAGAAGTTAGGACTTCTCATTTGGTTAAGGCATATCTCCCCTATCAAAAGGTTGTGGGTTCAAATCTCTACTCCTACGTATCTTGAACTAAAAGAAAAATAAAAAATAAAAAATTCTATGGCTAGGGAACCTAGATTTCCACCAAAAATAGGGGCTAAAAATCTGCCATTCAAACAAGGAGGTTGAAACTGGAAAATGAAATAGTAATCGACAGAATGAAAAGTAAGAAGAAGAGGGCAAAAAGAATTTTAATGAATTACACATAAACTGCAATGTTTTACAGATTGGTTTCGACCAATCAACCAAGAAACGTGAATCAAATGAAACCATCAGTTTTGTTGAAAAAAATTAAAATAAAAACCCAACCACCCCCAATTGCATAATTGGTTTCATATGATTTGACAGCTCGAATAATTAAAAGCAACACCAGAGAGGGGGGAAGAAACAGAGGGGATAAAGTAGCAAAACTAATAACAGCTACAGCAAAGGTCAAATAATCCCACATGCTACCCCCATTTAGGCATTTCAGGTTTATCAACTAAAAATGAATAATTCAACAGGTAACCCGTGATGGTTATCATTTGACTGAACATGCTTGAAAACAACTGTTTTACGTGCATCTTTTTCTGGTGTTGTTGTTTCTTGACTAATCAAATCTTATAATGAGCATAACAACAAATAATTTTAAACGGGTATGTCATGGAGAGGGATAAAAAAATAACAAACAAAACTGGAGAAGATTGGAGCACTAAAATACGTTTTTAGAAGGAACTTATACCTCACAGTCCTATCAAAAAGGAAATTTATCCATCAAAAACAAAGAGAAACTGCAACAACAAAAAGTATATGGTGAAAATTTTGGATTAAATTAAAAGATCCCTATTGCCTCTATTCATATCTGCGTCAGTTCAAATTTGAAATAACTCAACTTCTTCAAAGTCTAAACTGGCCTATTTTCCGAAAACTGGTATCGCGGTGCGCCTTTCATACAATTCAAATGCCTAAGTGTGAGCTACAAGAGACCGCGTATCTGAAACGTGTCTAGCGAAGAAAAGTAAAGGCAGACAAAAAGAGTGATTTACTTCTTTTTCTTTGATTTGTTGGACGATGACCGAGAATATGCAGTACCCTGCATATCAAAGAGAGGAATATATAAGTCTCGATCAGCAGTAGAGATGAAACGACTTTAAATTTTTATCCAATTTAATCACAAACCAACGAGCGTTGTGAAATCCGATGAACTTACCTCAAGCCATTCGTCTAATGATGCATCTGAAGCCTTGGTTCCAACTTCAACCTTAGGAGCCCTCTTGGTTTTCTAACAAAATAAAAAGGGTATTACAAGATAGCTTATGGGGTGGGGGGTAGACACCGAATGTTAAATAGCCCATGCTAACGTTTACATATGTTGAAGCAACTAAACAGTCAATAGCCATCAAATCATGATCATGAGAAGGTGAGAAACTCAGAATTCCAATATAATTACCAATAATAAATACAGGATTTTTTTAGGAGAGAATTTGCATCAATGAAAGAGCAAAATTACAAAGGAAGGGAAGGTAAGAAGTACTCACAACCGACATCAACAGCAAAAATACATTCCAATCACCAAAAAAAAAGAAGATATAAATTACAATTAGTTAAGGAGCTACAACAAATTAAAACACATAAGTACCAAAATCACATCAGGTTTTTCTGTAGAAGAAAGAAACCAGTTGTGTGAGAAGTCAGACAATGGTCTTTTGTATACAGTCAAGGTATCTTCTCAAAAATTATTATACACTTCAATATACAATGCAAAATACATCTTTAAAAAAGCAACCTATGCTTTTCATTTTATTTTATTTTCTGACAGAAAACCAAGATTTTGTTGATTAAAACATTACGATACAAGGGTAACAAGAAATCCACCTTTGAGCCAAGGGGAATTGCCCAATCAACCTATGAATTATAAGCAGTAGATTTACCGAACACTTTAGCTAGTTAAATCTTTTTTTATGGTTAAACATGTGATATTCAGAATTTGCCACTTGAAAGTAGAAAAGAAAAACGTCCAAATCTCAGTTTTAGCAGGCACGTACCTTGGAAAGATTCTGAATTTGACCATGAATCCATAAGCCAAGCAGCACAATTAGTGCAATTCCAAGGGTAACTAGAAATACAGATTCAATGCTAAGAAAACCACCAGCTTCAAGAACTTCAATGGTCCCATTGAAGAATGTACTTTGATATGGATGCTGATCTATCTCATAAATAATAGTTCCAACAAGGTCAAAGTTTCCAGGCTGCACAAAGAGAAGTAATATCCATTTAACCATTTATATATCCTATCACCAATCCACTGTACGCATACTTAAAGTTCAAAAGCAAAGACCAAAGGAGAATAATCTAGAAGGCAATAAATTTAATTTCAATGTAGAAGACCATCACAGCAACATAAAAACCTGAAGATATTTGCTGACAGCAAAAAAGTACGGGAAAGTTGCTTGTGACGATGCTGGTACTGATGCATTGTTAAAAGCCTGGAATCAAAAGATAAATATAAATGTAAGAAAATAACAGAAGGAAATAACTAGATGCAAAATGATGTAGCAAGTGATATGTGCATACAAGCACATAAGAAATGCTACGAAAAAGAGAAACAAGACTTTTCGATTTTTTTAACATAAAGAATTGGGGTTATGTGAGAAAAGGAACTAGAAAAAGCCAAATATATATTGTGTGTGATAAAATATCACTTTGGAATGATTACCAACCTAAACGAAGGAAAGCAACCAAAATCTATAATGAACTTTCATGAACTAGAACATAAAATATTAAAAGTATATATATAAGTGGTAAATCAACACAGCATCTTTTTTTATAAGAAAAGTTTCAGTATCAAGAAAATGACAAGAGACTGGACGTCTCCAGCAACCAATAGGAATTAAAAAATGTTCTCCAACTTCTACGATTAACAAAAGAAAAGTGTTTACAGAAAGATCTATCCAAAGATAACAGCTCAACAGTAAAAAGGAAAACACAATCATTTTATATGAGAAAATAACATCATTAAATACAGTCAAAGGAATTATAGAAAACTTCTCCAATACGAAGAGCTCATAATCACAAAATAAGCTATTAACAGAAATCCAAGAGGCAAAGAGGTAACATTATCTTTGAATTGCAAAGGTTCTCTACAACTCCTGAAAATTTTCTCCCATTTCTCTCTATGGAAGGACTTCACAAAAGAACACAACACAAGCTCACCCACAAAAGAATCAATGTAGCATTTTAACTATGCATCGTTAGTAACTCATTCATCTTTGTACATCTTTCTCGTATCCTTTCAAAGTCTGAGAGTCCTCTATTTCTTATAGTGGGAAACAACACAACAACACTATGAAATTCTTTAAAGATCATCATTAAGTATGATTTTACAAGTTACAAGATAACTTAAAGTATCCTTTGTTCTGGACAGTCAACAGTCTTCCTGGAAGTTTTGCTAATGCAGTAACATAAATGATATGGCGTCTCAGGTTCGTCCTCCTTATTTAGCCCCAACAAAGGTTGAGGTGGTCTCTAGCCCATCTCTACTTCCAGACCTTGGCCTCTTGAGAGCTAGGGTCCTTCTAGTGCAAATTTTACCAATGTGGCCTCGCCTCTGCCATAGACCTGATCTATAATGAAAAGTTTCCCCAAAAGTTCAAAACTTCATATAGTTGGTAGCTCTTAGGAACCGCTCTAAGTTGGTCTAATGATCAATAAGGATCAATGTAAATAGTAAAAGAATTAGTTCAAGCTATGGTGACCACATACCTAAAATTTAATATTCTACGAGTTAAACCAAATGTAGTAGGGTCAAGAGGTTGTCCCATTAGAATAGTCGAAATGCGCCCAAGTTGGCTCGAACACTCACGAATATAAAAAAGAGAGTTGATAGCTCTTGGGAAGATTGATTCAAACATTCTGTTGCAGAAAAAGCTTCCAAGTTCCTACGTAAACTATGAGAGGTGTTTATTGTGAGTGCAGAGAAAGGACCTTTATTGCTCGCTTTTAAGTTCGTTGCCCATTCTACCATCCTATTCAAGATGGGAAATCTGGATGAGTTCCCTCAATTTTGATTTGGTATTTCCAAAGCAGTTATTCTTTTTCTTAGAAGAAACTAAATATGATCGTTGATAAAAGACATGTATAGCCTGCTATACACCTATTTTTGAAAATACAGTAGTTCTTTGATCAACCTCGATTGTAATGCCTTATTGTAGTCTTTTGGTGGCCGGGTTTCCTCTTCCCTCGGCCTTAGACAGTACATTTCATTGTAACTTATCTAGAAGCCATTACTTGTATTAAGTATATGTAGCAGTTGAATACGGTTAATGTATGTTAAAAGGTCAGGCAGCAACACCATCTCCTTCTAGGCATGCACGCTCAAGAAAAGTGATTTGTGCTATGGACTCTAAAAAGCTAAAGCAGGCACCAATCTCCAAGAGGTAAGAGGGGCTTTGCTTTCAAAATTAGTTTGCATCTCATCTCACAGCTTTAACTCAGTCAAGAATTCATCCCACTAATATACAAAATAGCTGAAATGATTGCTACATCATGAATACTTGAACCCAGGGTGTTAACATTCTGAAAATTTCCTGGCACAAAATTATGCTCGCATATGGCAGACCAAATATAGGTTATACAATTGATGAAAAAAACCACATATACACTAGCCATGTTGTCACATTACCTGTGCAGTAAGATTTTGAATTAGTAAACGATGATCGAAAGTGTAATGAACACTGGCCTTAATAGCAATGACATTCAAGGTTGAATCCCCTGTTTTTTCACCAAAGAAACAAAGTAAGAAGCACATCAAACAACTAGCAGTGATTGAAAAGAAACATGGGATAACCGCAAGGAACTCCATCATTGAGACTTGAGAGTATGAGAAAAGAAAATTTCAAACAATCCTTTCAAGAGAACGTTTGTGTGTTTTCAAATTATAGCTTGAGGGCATCCATAAGGGTAACCTCAATGTTTTTTGTGCACCCAAGCCCTAGGAACTTTCACAATTACAAATAAGTAGTTATAAAGAAATAGTAGCAGTGCATATAGAAACAGAGGTCAACAAATTAAACAACGTACAAATTGGTTTGAAAAACCGGAGGAAACACAAACTGGAAATCGTGCATTGCTCGTGAAGAGTCAAGTCAGCATTTATTGACCATCATTAAAGCCACTTAAGGCACCAAATAAATTATAAAACTGCCAACTGTTGCTGATTAATCATTATAATTATAAACACAGATAAAGACAATACCGCGCTAGTAGTGAACAGTTAAGGGTTAATTACCATCATTTTTCATTCCTGCTAATAGTTCAGACTCTTCTCCGGCAACCACTACTGCATTATGAAAAATTATGAATTAATTAGACTATTTTACATCATATACGAAAGAATATATTTCTGTTCAACAATAATGGAATACTCACCACGTGCACTATTTCTGGGGAAAACACACACGGTATCAACCCCTGGAGCAGGGCTGAAGCTCCCATCACCAAAATCTTGCTCATCCTCTCCAACAATCCCTAAGTCAGTGGCATCTTCAACAGCTTCTTCAGATTTTACATCCGTATCCGATTGACATCTAACGACTTCAAGAAGAAAAAAAAACGAAATATATAAAAACAAAGTAAAATTAAATTATATATATAAGTTCATCACATCGTGGAAGATAGATGACAACTAAAACTAAACAACAACCTAAAACCAGCTTTAAACCAGGACGAAAATGTCTAAAACGCGCGGATCAAAGTTCAGGTCAACGAACCCAAATATCGAGCTCAGTCAATACACTTAATATGGATACTGCTAAAAACGCTGCCCAAACAATTTCATGCATCCGTTCAAAGGGAAAAAGGAAGGATCAAACTGAAATCAACATTAAAGTGAATCGAGGAGCCACAGAAAGATAATCAAACAGCATAGAAATGTTGAAATAAAAAATCATCGAGAAGATTATTGCTGGACGATAGTAAATCTAACACGCACAAGATCCAACCGAAAATTGGTGAAGCTCTAGCACTACACGTAATATAAACAGAGAGAAATGCAGAACTTGAACCGAGATCTCAATGAAATGGACAATTGAACCGTAACCATGCATGCAAGATCGAAATTCGATTAAATCTAGACCAACAGTTAAACATACGCACGTGCAGAAAGAAATCTAGATAAAGAATTAAGGAAGCAAAACCTTGGAGAAAAGGCGATGCGAGGAGGAGCAGTGCAAGAAAGAAAATCCTGAAGGCTTTCGACGCCATGGTTGAGAGCTCCGGGGGTTGCCGTGGCTTGGGTGCGCTCCTTGAGGGGGAAAAAGTCGGTGAACAACGCGTGGATTTCAACACCACGCCGAGCCAAGCTTGGGATCTCGGGTCAATTCCTACGCATTGGGCAATATGGGTAAATTGCTCGAGGAAGAGGAACAGTTAAAACAACAAAAAAAAAAGGATGTAAATGTTCGAATTTAGACTCCATTTTTCTAAAGGTTTTTATTTTGGAATCTTTTAATTTATTTTATGAATGATCTGTTTGTAACGAAGTTTTCAGTCATTAAAAAAAAAATCACAAATTTACAAATAATTATTTCAATACATTCAACAATTTTAATCCCTGTAAATCATTCCATCACAATTTTTAAAAATAATTTTCAAAACAAAAATATTAACTCATTTCCAAACCATTTTCAAAACCACGCTATAAAACTTTTTCAATATAAAAACTAATTTTTTGTTTTTTTTGGAGTTACGTGTCTTTATTCATTAAGTTATTTTCAAATTAGCAATATAAAAACTAGTTTGTAGTTATAAAAATTGTAAACATTACTTATTAATTTTTCATAATTTATTAAAT
>JAOANK020000013.1:2297203-2310376 GCA_026257165.2 Telfairia occidentalis
CAGAAAGTTTTTTAAACGTCGGCAGAAGATCAAACTTTAGCATTATCCTTTTCTCTTGAATTAATACGAATTTTTTACTTCACGTCGGGATAAGTACTTTCTACCGCCGTTTTTTAACGTCAGGAGAAACTTTACTCAATTTATAAGTTATTTTCAAATTAGCAATATAAAAACTAGTTTGTAGTTATAAAAATTGTAAACATTACTGATTAATTTTTCATAATTTATTAAATTATAGCTGATATCATCCTTAAGATGCTGAATGTGATTTAATAATTATATAAATATGAAATGATGAGTGTTTTAAACTATTACTACATCACATCAATTTAAACATTCACAGAAGTCTTAATATCAAGAAAACAAGACCACCTGAAAATTCTCTTTCAAAACTGTTTTGATTGCCTGCGCTCGTTAAACTTTTAGGCCAGCACATTAAAAGAAAAACAAATAAAATTAATTTTTTTGCTTATGAAACTTTTTGGAATTATATCTTTTTCCCTAAAAATAAGTCAACCGAAAAAATAACCCTTGAAAACAGAGACTCACACATGCCTTGTTGAACTCCTGTTTTCAAAAACAAAAGCAGTTTTTTAAAACAAACTTTTAAATAATCCTTTGATAAAATATGTAAAGCCTCACAAAAATAAATAACCAACGCCAAATGAGAAGAGTGACCTTTCTTTCTTAAAAGTTAATTTTATATTCAATTTAGAGTATGTTTGAAAGTGATTTTAGCATGTAAAAAATTATTTTTGTCATGCTCAAAATTTCGGTCAATCACTTAAATTTTGTCATGACAAAAGTGATTATGAACATGTCAAAATTACTCTCAAATACACTAAAAATTATATTATCTCAAGAGACAGCCTTCCAGCCACTTCTCGAGGACATCATTAACACAATTTAAACACAACATTCGAGCTTGAACTTGATCGAACAAAACAGTTCATCTTCAAATTCATTCATATAATCACAATACTCAGTGTCTGTTGTTCGGTCTTTTGACCTTTGAAAATACAATTCAAACAGTTTGAAGTTCAATGAGAGGCGAATCTTATGATATCTATGAAAGCTCACTCCACCCTAAACAAGTTTCTAAAGCCAAGTACAGAACAATATGATATCTCAATCCTTCAGGCTAAATGCTTAAATAACACAATGCACATCCATTCACAACGTGCAAGAAGAACGATGCTCGTGAAAAAGATATATAATTTTGTTCTACCAGTTGGTTTTGAAATCCTTTCAAGTCCAACTGAATTTCTAACATAATCAGCGTGTATAAGAAAACAGACGCAAGAAAAACTGAGGATTCAAGGCATAAATCATTGAATCAATCCCCGTGGATGGTATACCGCTCCCATTTCTTGGTTGGATCATATATCTGCAACAAATAGGTAAAAAAGAATAGTATGACAAGGGATTAAAGTTTGAAGGCAATGCAATAACCAGCTTCCCATTCTTAGGGTACATTTTGCGTTACGTTTGAATAAATTAGTGAAATGCTTATTATATAAGCATTTTTTGGGAAGAAAATTAGCTAAAAATTTCATCCAAAAATACGTTGGGTTATTTTTATATATTTTTTAGCATATTTCAAACTTTTGATAAAAATAAAAATTTTAAAACACTAATTTAATTAGTTAAAAAATTCTTCACACATGAGAGGAGAGGGTCTAATTCGGGCACCACAGTAACCCAAAACGATGAATGTGCAAGTACCAAATAAGGAAAATAATCACATGACCGCGCTCACAAGCAGAGTCAGAGAGAAGATAGCTCACCTCCCACCTTGAAGCAGGAAAGATATGCTTATTCTTTTCATACCAGTGCCTCTCAACAACTTTCCCAGCATGAGACTGACACCAAAAAAAAAAAAGTAAATGAATTTATAAAATGATGATAATAGTATCATCAAGAAAATAACTTGTAAAGAGGCATCTTCTGTTCTGCATTAGCAGAAATTTTAAGACTAATTTTACACTTCTTGCCAGACATTTACATGAAAACTCAGAAAATGACCTTTGCTTTTCAAGTTGCAATATGAGTTTGAACCAACGTCGTAAAGGAGAGGGAAAAAAAGACAAAAAAGCAACTGCTTGTTATCAAATCCTCCCATAACAAACAATATACTATTATATCTGATAAAACGTGTAGAAGGGCTCACTGTTTCCAGTTTCTTTTGTAGTCTGTAAGTTTTGGTATTTCATCTCATCCATGTAATATTTGATGCATCGTTGTCAAGCAATCATAATAAGCATACACAAAATAAATTTGAAAATATACCTCATCCTTCTCTATTGTTGCATCGGCAATGGTTCGGACATCCTCGTGCACGTCAAAGTGGAAAAGCTGAGCATCATTAAAATATAATGGTACAATGAGTGTCCTCAAATTTACAAAAGAGATATGAGTTTACATGGTGCAAGATATTTATAAGATGTAATAGGCTCAAAAAAGAAAAGAATTCAATGTTGCTCATGTTAGTTACCACGTGAAAAGTCAATTTTCTTTATCACATGAAAATAAATAAAAATAAAAGCTCTAAGCCTCTAAACTATCAACAGGCCAAAATTTTCCTCTCACCTTCATTAAAATGACAATAACAAAAAACAATTTAAAGTACATGGAAACAAAATAGTGGTGGCTTAATAAAAATTTAACAAAATTGTTCTTCATGGGTGCATCAATAAACCTGAAATCGAAATCAAAGACATGCAAACAACAAACTCTTAAATTATTACATCTTGAAGACACTTGAACATCAAAATGTGAACTCTTTATGCATCAAGTGGACCAGAATGAAAACTTTCAAAAATTACATAAAGAAGCCTTACCGGACCACTTTTGCCTCTAGCTTTGTTTACAATAAGCTCATAGAAGCTATGTTGCTGCACAATACAATAAATAACTAAGCACACTCGCCAGAAAGTAAAAACCAAAATAATATCCAAAAAAATTTTCAACTTATATTACGTGAGGTATTATAAGATCCTCTTTCACATATAGCAAATTCTCCACTGAGGTAGTTCTAATCTCCCGAAACTCAGGGGCAAGTTGCTGTTGTACAGCCCTTAGAAACTCTCCAATTGTATCACCTTTTCGTGCCTAAATGATGCAAGATTGAACAAAAAAACAAACTATGAGGTAAAAATGTTGAGCTCAGGAAACGAGAATTAAATGGAATTATTTCAAAATTAGATCATTATTACTAACCTGAATGACTCTCCTATGGCCTGCTCCATCCCAATAACTGTAAGTGATTTCAAGAGGCTCATCTGCAACACAAGGGAAAGATTTAATCATTTCTTTTGGTACTATATCATCTAATATGCCACCATGAAATCTGGGCCCAAATATAAGATTACTTCGAATTTGCTCCTGCTCCCGAAGCCACTGTTTCTTCAGCCTTTCACGCTCAGCTTGCTCCTCAGCTTCACGCTCACTGTAATAGAATCCTCAACCCCCCTAAGCTATAACGTTAGTCCCAAAAAGATATAAAAGATGTAGGGAGGATGAAAAAAAGAAAGATGCCACACCTATCAGGCAAAAAGCTAGTCTCCACTGTAGGATCTTTGCCAAGTTTACCACGCCCAAGCTTCCTTGACTCCAAATTTTCTATCAAGCAGAAGCGCAAGCTTATACTATTAAGTGGATATCCTATCCTAATAACATCTTAGTCTTAGCATTGAACCATTGACATGAGAAGTCATTTTCCTTCAAACTATTAGGCTAAAATGGTATAAGATTTACACCACGTAATTCTCATCATACTAAAATGAATTACATTAATCACCACTGAATGTACATAAAAGGTATGTGACACTAATACCAAACTATTTAAGATACAAACGCTTACTATTATCATCATCCTCGTCACTTCCATTCTCAAAGTCATCAGAAAAAGACAAACGTGAATTCCCCCTTATTTTCCTTTTCCTGCGTTTTTGCAGTTGGAGTTCTTCTTCCCTGAAAACAAGAAGGAAAAAAAAGAATGAAGGGAAGGTGGCACAAGTTTTTCCAGTAGAAGAAGACCATGACACAGAACTCACTCTTGTTGTAACTTTTGAAGTTTCTCCTTCTCCTCCTCTTCAATTTTGTTTCGAATATTCACCCTCTACAGTTATACCAACAAGAACAAACGGTTAAAAATTTTATTACGCGCCATGTGCTTCTATTAGCAGCCGAAGGAAAAGTTTTTAAATCATACTTTCTTACTTTACCTTCTCAACATACTCTTCTCTCGTCACCAAACCAACAGTTTCCTTCTTGAACGCTGTCTCAAGAATCTGAAATACCAAGTATACAAATTAAACAAAACTTGAATACAAAGCTCATATAATTGGCCGCAAAATTCGTTTTCCTGTATTCCCTTCCAGATAAACTGCTTGGCAGATCAGATACGTCGGAATTCCAGCAAGATATACAGTGGAATAAAAAAATGGCGATAGTAATACAATCGACAGAACATATTTTACTCCGTTTCATCATATTTCTGTCCTTGATTCCTTTAAAAAACCTAACCGGACGTACACCGACTAAAGAACTGATGGAAAATCTTAAGAGTTAGCCCTAATATTGAAGTAACCCTAGAGATGGGTATCGAATAAGAACCTCGGAGGTACTGGAGCCAAATTGAAGGAGACCGGGCTGGCCTTTGGCGGAGGCGGTCTTCGCCTTGAGCTCCTGGATTTTCCGGCGCTCCGCTTCTCTTTGCTTCTCGAGTCTTCGAATCCTGACGGCGTCTTGGGCAGTGCCCACGTACCCATCTCCCATGCCCGACATCCTTTTCCGCTCTTTCTACAGTCGCTGCCGGAAACCGCCTTCTGAACGGATCGGAGATGGTGGACCCGTGGTAATTGTTAATCCGGAGTTTTATTGAATTCCGAATTTGCTTTAAAGTTAAGGACTCTAGGGCTTAAATACCTACTAGTACGTGGCTTTTTACCGTAGAGGTTTGACTAAATTAGGGACATAAAATGGGAAAAAATCTCCCTTTTTTTCCCTAAAGAAGGTTGATTATACAAAATGTTCTTATATTTTCTACCTTATTTAAAAATATATATTTATTATTTAAAAGCATCAATATTATCCTCAAATTTACGTGTTGCTTACATATGAACTACATGAATATAAAATAGCCTATGTGGCAATTTAAGTGAAAAAATACAACATTCCATTTATTTTTTTGTACATTTTTTAATGTTTATTTTATTTTAAAGTTTCAAATTAATCATAAAATGCTGTATTTTTTTTAATTAAACTGTCACGTAGGTTGTTTTGTATCCACATAATTCATATGTTGGTAGAACGTTGTTTTGTATCCACGTAATTCATATGTTAGCAAACACGTAACTTTTTGTCGAACATCCAACCAAATTTTTCTCGAGGGATATTTTTTGAAACATTTAGCAAAGGTGAATGATAGTATTTAAGCTTTTGAAAGAATAACAGTATTTTTGAAACAAGGTATAGAGTATAGAGGAATTTTATATAATTTAGCATCTAACCAATTCTTTTTCCGAGCCCTAGTTTTATGATGATGAGAATTACTATTATTTTTCTTTCGAGAGAAAATGACTATTGTTATTTCATACATATAAACAATCAACTAAACGTAACTCAACCGTGCATATACGTTTGGACCAAAATATTAGAAGTTGGAATTCATACTCCCACATGTTGTTAAACTCAATATAAAATATTACATTACAATTTTAGTCCTTCATTTTTTAAATTTATGTTTAATAGAACTTTAAACTTTAAAAAGTGTCTATAGTTCCACTGACTTCCAAGTTTGAACTGTAGTGAAGTAAGGAAAAATCGAGCTTGTTTGACCTGAGCTTCATAGCTGTAAAGGGAATTAGACATCACCGTGGTGCAGACCAAATATCATCTAATGCTTAAGTTGGAGCTCGACTAGACAAGGAGGTTGAGTAAGGGTAAGTTTGGTTAGTTTTGATTGCATACATGCAACCAAGCATTATGACGTTATTTATTTACAATCAAATCTTTGCACGCCATCATTTCCTATGGTTGAACCTTTCCACCAAGCATTATGGTATCATTTATCTATGGTTGAACCTTCCTATCTCACCATTTACTTGAACCTTCCCACCAAGCATTATGGTGTCATTTATCTACGGTTGAACCTTCCCACTTCATCGTTTACTACATGCCCGACACATGTCGTTTTCATACATTCGAGCTGATAGATATACTAGCCATCACATGTTTAATTGAAGACTATGGAACATAACATACTTTTAAGGTACAGGCACGTGGTCACCGATCAATATCCTGATGTCACATTTTGATGTGGAAATGTGCATAGTTGTGCTCGAAGAGATGTGAATATGATATTATTTCGAGGTAGGTCACATTGTTAGGATAGATGTAAGTGTGGCATCATTTTAAGATAGGTCATACTATTAGCATTTCATGCCACTATAGAGTCTCGTCACAGTTATGATTGTCTTTCTTATGATATCGCATTTCCTGGTTTAAGAAGACTTAATTTTTATGTATGGTAATTTCTAGCTTCCACTTAGCTTCACTACCTCTTCCATAAACTAGACATATTTCATCTATGACAAAACCCACATAATTATTTATTGGCTTAATTATACAGAATACCCTTACATTTTGTATCTTATTTTCAAAGACACCCTTATTCTTTTAAAAGTTCCAATCATACCACTTACCTTTGCTAATGTTACAAAAAATACCCTTCAAGAAAAATGTAGCATTTTATGCTAAATATTTCAAAAAACACCCTTCAAAAAAATTATGTCGGATATTTCACAGAAAGTCGACGTGACTAGAACTATATGAATTCAAACAACCTATGTGTCGATTTAAGCATGTATTTTTAAATGTTGATTTTGATTTTTTGAAAATATTTATTTTATTTTAAAACTTCAAATCAAGTCTAATACACTACATTTTATCTTGAAGAGTATTTTTAAAAATATTTAGCAAAAATAAAAAATAATATTGGTACCTTCAAAAAAATGAGAATATTTTTAAAACATAATATAAAGTAGGAGGATGATCAAGAAGATACGTTTGGTTTAAGTTATTTTATTTTTACGTCAACACTATAAAACTATTACGCATTACAATTGTCATCACGCTGAAATTTCAACAAGCGTCAACGTCATCTCTCTGCGTGACACCTTATCAACAAAGCGTTTAGCTCCGAAAATGAATCTGCATTCGGAATGAACTGCAGAGACGTCGTCAAAACCGGTGGTCGCGTCGGTGGATTGCTGAGGAGCAGTGGCCGTCTCCAGCAGCAATGGATCAACTAATTCGACGCGACAATTTCATTCAAAATCCAGCCGAACCCTCCATTGCTCCGTGCATTGAGCTTTCAGGACCCCCAAATCGTTCTCAACCCAGTTCCAGGTCTGTACAAGAATCCACCATTTCAATTTGTTTCTACTTTCCCAAATGTTTCAATTATCCCGTTAAGTTTGGACGCCCGTTTGATTTGTTGTCTTTAATTAGTGTAGTAGCTTGGCCCCTTTTCTGTATATTTCTAGCCAGATTTTTGGTGTTTTATTTCTTGTTTAAGAACGAATTTATATTCAGTGAAAGCAGGCTAATGGCTTTTATTCTGGAAAGTTTTCCACGAATTTTTTACTTTAGGGGAAAACTTTCTCAATCTGCAACCATAAGTATCGATACCCATTGGCTCAATTTGATACTATTTGCAGTGTCAATGAAATTTTACCCCGCCAAAGCTCAAACTTCCTGAACTGAATCATTCTTCTCATTTATTGACTATAATTTACTATAGCTTTGAGGGTTTTATCTGGAAGATTTGGAGCTAGGACAGTTTCTGCAAAATCCATTCGGTATAACAAGTATTAATAACGTTTGGACAAGAGCCATTCTATCTTTATCATTAT
Organism: Telfairia occidentalis; assembly: GCA_026257165.2. Taxonomy (NCBI): domain Eukaryota; kingdom Viridiplantae; phylum Streptophyta; class Magnoliopsida; order Cucurbitales; family Cucurbitaceae; genus Telfairia; species Telfairia occidentalis. The sequence continues at coordinate 2,305,123 of JAOANK020000013.1, forward strand.
TATTATTATTATTATTTTGGCTTCTGAAATTTTTAGTTTATAATGGCTTAGATTAGATATGCAATGAAAGAACCAATGTTTCCACGATTCCTTTTTCATTATCCAAGCTGTTAAACTATATTTTCGATTGTCTTGAGAATATAAATTACCTTTGGCTTACTGAATATCATGTCAATATATTTTTTCTGCTGTCAAAGGTCTGAAGGGGAGTTCAAGGATTCTGCAGCTGCTAGAAAAGTTCAGAAGGCTGACAGAGAGAAACTAAGAAGGGACCGACTGAACGAACAATTTTTCGAGCTGGGAAATATCTTAGGTAAAATGAAAAAAATTCACGTGTTCACACACTCCTGTACGTTTTTCTATTTCGACCATCATTTATACTTTTCACTTCGATTTTCTTAGCGGAAGTTAACACCCCTGATACGAACCAAATAGAATTGATTCTAGTAACCGTGGGAAAGTTCTCATAGACCTCTAGCGCACAAACCAAAAGACCCAATACCAAATTGGTTCAACTCAAGGTGGGAGTTAGAACATGATTACCTATTTACAAGCCTTACCTCAAGGTCGAAACACTTTGCAAGTTATAGCTAAATTTGCAAAACGGACATGCACTACGACAAAGGGGTGCAAAAGAACACTCAAATTATTCATCATCAAAGTTACACTGAGAGTGACTAAAACTTAAATGTACAATCAAATCTTCAAGCAAAAAGATCCCTAAAACAAATAAGGGAGGGAAGATATTTTCCTAGGCTAATAAAGAAATAAAATAAAACAACTAAAATCTCCTAAATACGAATCTAACAAATCTCCTAGATCAAATCTATTCCTAAAAATATCCTAAAAATAACAAATCAAACGAATAAGGAAAGAACATGAGCGGTAATTGGTAAACATGTGCGACGATTAGAGAAACCAAAGCACGATGCATGGCAAAGGCAAGAAGGCAGATGCGTTGGAGCAGGCGTATGGGAAAATGGATTCGTTGGTGCAAGTGCCTACATGAGCATGCACAAATAAACAAGGCATCAGGTAGGCGACTGTGAGGTTAGTAGATAAGAATTTTTGCAGGTAAACGTGCACAAGTGCACGTGCGGCCGTAGGCATCCAGCTGAGGGCATGCAGCACAAGCAAGCAAGGTTGTGCAATGTAGGCGGGCAGAGGCAACTGTGCTACTCCTTGTGAGGTTAGCGATCAGTGTATGTGAATGCAAAAGGACATGGGCAATGTCAGACTTGCACAAGGGCTGCAGATGTGGTCGTTTGTGTGCACAGCCTTGCTCTTCGATGGTCTTCTTGGCCTTGTCTTCATTGGTACAAGTGAGGACTAGGAGTGTGCTGGGTGGAAATATGATCACATCTACCCCCTTTGCTCCTTCTGACTTTTCTGAGTTCAGCATGTACATATCATTTCGAGGCCCATAAATTTCAGAGTGGATATCACTATATTATGTTACATACTTGTAATGTGTTTTTTTCCCCTTATAATTTACAATTAAGTGTAAAGATTCTGTTAAATTCGACTGGGAAATTTTACTGGAAACTCTTACTGACCACTATGGAGGCATATTCTCAATCTCTATGCAGATGGACTTTCTTCATTGCTGCTTTATTCTCATTTTCCAGATTGTCAACCTTGAATTTCTTTACTAGAATGTGCTTACAGTCAGACTTATTGGAATAACAAACTCTGACGCATTTTACCTATGCTAGGAAGGAAGGATGCATTTTACCCATTTTGACCATGGATAAGGAGGTGATATGCGTATATGGAGAGAAAATCTGTGTAGACAAGGGATGTAGGAAGTATTTTGGTAACTAACTGGTTCCCATTTTGTTCAACCATTAGTTTAGAATACATGAGAGTGAGGTTTGAGAGGGGAAGGTAGTGAGCTCAGTTGATAGGGGAGAGAATAAAACCTCTGTCATTGTCTGATAGATTGTAATGTTCCATTTTCGAGTAATACCCATTGGCATATTTCAGCTAAGAGCTCCATCGCAAATCTTTAAGAGAATCATTCTGTATTGTGAGAACAATGGACTGTATTTCTATCAATTATTCTCGGTGTCACTGTCTGTCCAATTATTTTTTCTGAATTATGGACACGGGATAACTTACTTTGATATTGCCTATAACTCTGCAGATCCAGATAGGCCCAAAAATGACAAAGCAACCATTTTAATGGATACAATTCAATTGCTGAAGGATCTGACGTCGCAAGTTAACAAACTGAAAACTGAGCATACCACATTAACAGAAGAATCACGCGAGGTGCTTTTTTTAATGCTATTATAGAAATAAATTAGTGGATTATCTTATACCAGGTGGTTAATATTAGTTCATCGTGCATTTATTCAACTGCAGCTAGCTCAGGAAAAGAATGATTTGAGAGAGGAGAAGGCATTGCTCAAATCTGATATTGAGAATCTTAATGCTCAATATCAGCAGAGACTCGGGGCTACATACCCTTGGGCTGCCATGGATCACTCAGTTGTCATGGCCCCTTCCCCCTTTCCATTTCCAGTGCCGATTCAAATGCCTCCAGGGCCATTTCCCCTGCATCCATCCTTGCAGCCTTATCCGTTTTTTGGAAATCAGAATCCTGGGGTAATTGCAAACCCTTGTTCCACCTTTGTCCCATACGTAGCTCCTAATTCCTTGATTGAGCAGCAGTCCTCCCGAAATGCACTGCCTTTCGTTCACCCAAGTAGTCAGTCCCATAACTTGAGCAAGCAAGACGCCGGGAGCAAGTCCTCAGGTGAAAGCAAGATTGAGAAAAATGTAGATTCTAATGAAGTTGCAACTGACCTAGAGTTGAAAACTCCTGGATCCTCCACAGATCAGGTTAGTTTGTCTTGTTTAACTAATGCAACGCAAGAGTAATTACCTTCTGAAGCAGGTCTGTTGTTAATGTATCCATATCTTCATTTAATTTTGTACATTTGCAGGATACATCATTTGAACAAACAAACGGTAAGAACAGAAAGGAAAATAATCTATCAGAAGAGAGTTCTTCGAGTAGATGTCCTTCATCTCGTGGTTCAGAGGCCAATTCATCCAGTGGCATAGAACGCTGAACGAACGAAAATCTCCTGATATATGTGGAAACACATAAAAGGTGCAGGTTCACCCAAATTAGACCCTGAATTTTGTTTCGATGATCTATAACTTCTCAAAACTTTTTAGTGCTTATCTGCAACTGAGGTGGATCGTCTTAATGCAATGTAACGGACCTTTGCTAAATTATTAGTATTTGAGATTATGAACTATTATATTTTGACTCTACTTCCTTGGTGAAGTCTTCAAAGTTGCAGCATCCATTTAGTCCATCCTCATCTTATCTACGTGGACTGTTGTGCAATAAGGTTATGAACCTATGGTTCTATAATTGTGTTATTGCAAAAATCCCACACTGAGAAATTAGCTAAAGCATATAAAGATGGTCGGTCCATTCGTTTATTTGTGCATTTAATACTTTTTGTTTCTTCCTCCTAAATGCCCAGGTTATGTCATTGTTGATGAATGACAAAAAATGTGACAGAGATATTTGGTTTCAGAAATCATGTGGGGATAACTTCAAGAACACTTAGAGGCGAAAAATCCATAAACGATATTCCGAGGAATTATGTCGAAAATTTGAATCAAGAGATGAGACTAGACGGTCTCAAGCTTGAACGAGTGAGAGCAATTTCACCATCATTGGCAAGGATGAAAATGATTCTGAGGAAGGAATCAGAAGGCTTCAATGCTGAAAGGGAGAGTGGGGGAGAGGCCATTAATGCTGCTGTTATCCAGAAATTTGAAGGTCTTCAATGAGAGGTGGATGAGCATCCAAATCAAGGGTGCCCCAAAACAGATATATTCCTTTTGTTTGCTGCATGTGAAAATCTAGATATATTTTAACTGGTTCACAGGACATTGCTGAAATAGAAGAGTACAAGAGAGTGGAGCTCCTTTCTTTATGACTTCAAATCTTTTTAGCCACAATGTCGAAGCATTCTTTAGAGGGCGAGTTTTTACCGATCTTTGAATATCTTTGATGCTGATTAAACCAATGAAATGTTGAACAGATAATTTTGGGTGATTTGGAACGGGAGCGTTTAGATGGAAATGTAAATGTACGAGAAGTTGTTCTTGAATGGACGCAAGAAATTAAATTTTGGTTAAGTATCTTTTCTCTTATATTTTTATCGCCTATGTCTTAAATTTTTTACGAAGTTATTTACTGTATCTGTGACATGTTTATTTTGAGATTTGCATATAGTTTAATAACATATTTTTTTCCTATTGCTGAGAAAATGCGTGAGGGGTTCATTTTTTCTCTCCGTTCTCATCTCGTTTTTCAAAGTCGTTGCTGAAACTATGTTTTTAAAGTCATTTTTTTGGATAATCATAAAATATTTTTTTAAAACGAATATGATTTTATAAAAATACTTTTATTTATTTTAGATTTTTTAAAATGTATTTTAGTCGTCTAAAATTACTTAGGAAGGTAATACACTCTAAATTAGTAATTTTTCTATAAAGTTCTTTTTTTTTTTTTATAGAAAAAGTGATCTTATTAAAAAGTTCACTTTTTTTTTTCCCGAAAGTCACCCAAAAATATATTATTGATATATTCAGTCTTTAGAACTTAATCTTAAAATGTTAACTCTAGCATAGTTTAATTGGGGTTGAGGCATATATTTTGACTAAATATTGTAGATTTTAATTTTCATTTCTACATATTATTGAATTAAAAAAAAAAAAAACTTAACCTTAAAATAAACTATTAAGAATTTTAAATATTAAAAATAAAATAACCTGAAAAGATATAGCCGTATAAGATTTTTTATTTTAATATTGTATTTTTTAAAACAAGTTTTGAAAATATTGTACATTTGAAACTTATTCAAAAAAATATAGTGGTTTTAATTGAACCTCATCTTTCCAAGAGACGAGATATTTGTGGCCTTTGAAGATCGTCTCTTCACAAAAACGATCTCATCATGTTTTTTTTAATAATTAAATTTAATAGTTGAATTTCATTTTTCTTTAATTTTTAATCTTTTTCTTTTCTGACCATTTTAATTTTTATTTATTTTATCTGAATTTTTTTATTTATTTTTTAAAATTCAATTACATTTTGTTAGATCATCTTTAAATTACCTATAAATTAATTTTTAAATATAATCTATATTATATTAATTATACTAAGTGTTTGTAAAACAATTTATATTATAATAATAGAAAAGAAATATATTTAAATATC
>JAOANK020000013.1:2310476-2323148 GCA_026257165.2 Telfairia occidentalis
TGCTCTCTGCTCCTCTCTGTATTCGTCTCCCCCTCTCTCTCTGTTTTTCGGTGGTGAAGAAGCAAACCCAAAAACTGCCTTCTGCCAAGCTTGTTGAGCAAGCTTAAAACAAAAAAACACACATTTTCCTCCTTTTTTTTTTTTAAATTTAATAAAGCCCAGGATGGGCGTTTCATTTGGGCCCATAGTCGGGACCCAACAAGTGTAGAGGGATTTGCTTCAGAACCTTATGACTAAACTCTTCAGGTACAAGGATTTGCTGCTCCTGTTCCACTGGAACATTTTGCTGAACTGGTGGACGTCCTCTATGCTTGGGACCAGGAATAGGTGCAACAGACACCTTATACATTTAGTGAAGGAGTCCCATATTTGTCAGACCAAGATTACATAATCTATCAAAATATTATGGTGGAACCATAATCTATCAAAATATTAGGTAATTTAAAGATGATAAGATAAAATGTACTTGAATTAAAAAAAAGGTTAATTATATTAAATTTAATTATTAAAAAACGAGATGAGAGTCCGTTTGGACAATACATGTCTCTTGTCCAGTTTGTGAAGATCGACTCTTCAAGAGACGATTTTCAAAAAGACCAATTAAAGCTATTATATTTATGGAATAAATTTCGAACTTATAATATTTTCGAAATTTGTTTTAAAAAATACAATATTAAAATTAAAAATCATAGCTCATAGGTATGAAACTAAATCGATATTTAAACCGAAGTTAAAAACTAAAAAAAAAAAACGATATTTGAACCAAAAAGAAATTATTGATATACTTGTACAAAAGTTTGTCAATTGGTACGTGGAGAGTGGCAACACGCGCTTTCGAGATCCACTTTACTGACTGACTCACGCTCACAGTCACGGCTCACCTAATCTGATCGTGAACCACAACTGACACCACAGAGCCAAAACAAAAACATCTTCACTCACTTTACTTCTAACGGCGCAGGAGAGCCAAACAAGCACCACCAAATATACTCCAAACGAACGAATCCAGGTACAAACCACTAAGCTCGGCCATGGCGGTGGTGTCCACGTCTCTTGCTTCTCAATTCTCAGCTGTTCGATTGTCCAGCTCCAACTCCGACATTTCTCAGACTCTGTTTCAGAACGTTCACTCACAAATCCGCCTCGCCTCCTCTCGGAAAGGTTCTCGTGGCGTTGTCACCATGGCCGGCTCCGGCAAGGTATTTCACCTCTTTTACTAATTTGTTCTTGATCTGCCCTCGGATCGTTTCCGCTACCTGGAGAACTTTTGATTAGTGTGTCGATCATCATTCTTGACCTAGCGTCTCGCCTTCGGAATTAACTCGTTAACAGTAGGGAAAGAGAATGAGTGGGAGAAGCGATAAGGATTATTATCGCTTATTTTTTTTATTTGTAGGCGTTGGACTATTAGGCAGAAGTGATTATGTCGAGCACAAATCTGTTTAAGCTTTTTTTTTTCCCGTTTAGTTCAACATGTGGGTGGGGTTTCCCTCTCTCTTCTGTTTAAGCTATACATATTAATTTGTCCAAATTTTTTATAGGTCATACTTGTAAATTGTGATTAGGACTCGTTCGAGATTTAAATATTACTGATACCTTTTCGGTTCATATTTCTCAAGCCGTCTAGCGTTTTCGAATAAATAGGGAATATACTTATTGCCACATCTTTAATGATTTTTTCTTCCAAATTGTTTTTACCTAATACTAAAATTCATAAGGCCACGGTCTTTTACGTTTTATTTTTTATTTTTTATTTTTTGAAATCGATATTTTATATTTTCTCATTTGCATATTTTTCTAATTTCTAATTACTATCATCCTTTGTTGCAGTTCTTCGTTGGTGGAAACTGGAAATGTGTAAGTATTTTCATTATCATTAATCTTATAGCTGTGGGTCTGTGATGGATAATTATATATGTCAAGCACAAAAAAGTTCATATGTACAGTGTTAATGCATGCTATGATTTCTCTTCGAATCATTCCTTGTTTCTGTTATGTTCATAATCTCTCTCGTATGAGACGCAAGTCTTATCACCATTTTTCTAGAACTTTGCTTTTCAGTAACAACTTTTGTCGTACATAGATGAGAATGTAGTTGATTTTCAATTCCCTTCTTGTCATTTATTTTTTTAACATCTTCTTCATTACGAATTTCTACTATTAGTTGTTTTAGTTAGATTTGTATGAAACTCCAGCTAAGCTACCAAATGGAAGTATGTACGAAATGTTTGAAATAGAAGAAGCCTCAGGAAAATAGGCCATATTATTGTTTTTCTCTGTAACTTCGTTTTCAGGGGGAAAAAGTTTTAAATTTGAAACTGGTTAAGTTCAAGCTATCCCTCCTTAGACCATATGGGATACCACTTTTGAATCTTTCCTATCTTCTAATACTTAGTCATTAGGGACCCTTTTTTATTTGATATTAAGTTTTACAAATATACAGAATCCAAATATCCAAAATGAAGACATCTATCTACCTGCCAGTGTGGCTTGACCATGATCCTAGATGATTGAACTACTAATATGGGTCCCCCCCCTCCCTCCCAACCCCGTGGATTAAAAATAATAATAATTATTATATCTGAATTGCAATTGACATATATTGATTCTTTCACCTTTCATTTTAATATCCAGAATGGTACAAAAGAATCTATCACCAAACTTGTCTCAGACTTGAACAATGCAAAGTTGGAGGATGATGTTGGTATGTTACGTTAGATATTGGAGGATGCCTATCATCACCTTCTTGTTTCATTTGGTAATTAATGTATTTCTTCTTTTATCAAAAAAAAAAAAGGTCAGGTTTGAGAATGCATATCTTCCTTCTCTTGTATTCACTTGGTAATCAATGTATATGATTCTTACTTAGAAACCAAGGGTGCATTTGATTTCAGCTCATTCAATTAGCATGCAAGTTAAGTTTTCATTTATTTATTTATGTCTTTACTTTATTATGTGTAGCGGTTTCCTTCTCCTCCTTTTTAAATAATGCTTATTCTAAGACCTTGATCAATTTTCTAGTAGGTTGGTCAGTGCCAGTGGTCACATTAAATTATTACAACATCTGAGTTGTTGATGAGGATGAATGACATTTTTGTTGTAAATTCTGATAATCTTTCTCTTCATATTGAAAGCCGTTTTTATTTATTTATTTATTTATTTAATATATGTGTGTATATATATATATATATATATATATCAACTCTTTTCTTATTCATTATTCTACTCTTTAAGTACATTCTTTTGAACAAAGGAACTTTGGATATCTGTGGAGAAATGCAGATGTTGTTGTAGCACCTCCATTTGTCTACATTGATCAGGTGAAGAGCTCATTGTCATCTAGGATTGAGATTTCTGCCCAAAACTCATGGGTGAGCAAGGGTGGGGCTTTTACAGGAGAAATCAGGTTATCTGGCTTCCCCTCAATGATCAACATTTTAATTCTTGAGGAACTTTAAGAATGTATTTATCTTAATTCAACTATGATTCCTGTGGATTTCTTTAAGCACAAAGTTCTCTTAAAATTATTTTTAGTGCATTCAAACTCTTGATTTTGCACCATTTCGCGAGGATGATAACTTAAGTCTGCTGCTTCATATCTGCAAGTGAGATAATGATAATATTAAATACAAGAATTCTAGTGTTCTATGTGATGATACTTAAAATCTTTAACTGCTTTTAATTGTAGTGTTTAATAAATTTTTTTTCTCAAAGTTGAAGAGTTTTAGAAATACATTACTTCCTAAGAGATATGGATGTTTATAAATTAGCCTAGCTTAAGCTTATGATTTTATTTAATTTAAATAGTTAACGTTTCCTTTTTTTAGCTTTTCACCTTTTATGGGGAAGTTTTTTGGGAAGTAACGGTATGATTGAGCTAGTTTTTGTTTACATCAGATGCTTATTAAGTTTTTTCATCTTTCTCTTTTGGAACTCATACTTGGGGTTCCGTTTATAATATGTGTGTAGTCTTTTTCCGCTTACAAATATATGTCAGATCTTAGCATTGTTAAAAATATTGTGTGTGCCGCAGTGTTGAACAATTGAAAGATATAGGCTGCAAGTGGGTTATCCTTGGGCACTCTGAGCGTAGACATATCATTGGTGAGGATGACCAGGTGAATGTTTCGAAATTGAGCTTTGAGTGGTTGCCAAGAAATTGGTGTTCAAGCTGATTCTCTCCAACACTGACTGATGCTTTGGTAACTATAGTTTATAGGAAAGAAGGCTGCCTATGCCTTGATCGAGGGTCTTGGAGTAATAGCTTGCATTGGGGAATTACTAGAGGAAAGAGAAGCTGGGAAAACTTTTGATGTTTGCTTTCAACAATTGAAAGCTTATGCAGGCAAATTTCTGGCACATTCCTTATTTCACTTTTGTGATGGTTATGATAGCACTGATCCAAGAACAGAAAAGTGCTGGAGTTTTCTGTAACTTAAGCTATTCCTGTTGACTGCAGATGCTATTCCGAGTTGGGATGACATTGTCATTGCTTATGAGCCTGTATGGGCCATTGGGACTGGCAAAGTGGCTACGCCCGACCAAGCACAGGAAGTGCATGCAGCAATTCGTGATTGGCTTCAGAAGAATGTCTCGCCAGAAGTTGCATCTAAAACACGAATTATTTATGGAGGTAACTGCACCTTTCATTTGTATCCTTGAATGTGCTAATGTCAACTTATAGCCGAAATCAATTTACTTGTGTGAACTTTCTTGTTATTGTGAAGTCCATGTTTCTTAATATTGCCATTGTGAATAACAATCTACAGTGGCTCACATGTCTACTGAATGATTTTATTGTTAGGATCTGTGAATGGAAGTAATTCTGCCGAGCTTGCAAAAAAAGAGGATATAGATGGATTTCTAGTCGGAGGTGCTTCGTTGAAGGTGCATTTCTCCTACCCCTTTTGCTATTCTTATGTTTTCTATCGAACAATAGAAGAAAATTTAATGAATCAAACACTCGTGTTCCACGTTGCAGGGTCCTGAATTTGGAACAATTGTTAACTCTGTAACTGCCAAGAAAGTCGTTGCTTGAAATTTTTTAGGAGTTCTTGGTGTCAAGCACAAGAGTAGAGGGTGGCAATGTTTTGTACTCATAGCAACATCCCTTGGTTTCTTTTTTAATGCTAATCAAGTGTTCAGTGTGTTTCAGGTTCCTTCAATTAAGGCAAGAAAATAATATCCTTCTTCTGTTGTATTCCTGAGGCTACTTTGCTATAGAATACTAGAGCACATAAAAATTGTATTCAAATATGTCCGCTTAATAAGAGTTCTAGACATCTTTCTCGATTTTTAAACTTTGATAACATCTTGCAGATTGCTGCCCCTGATTTACTTTTGGATCGATAGACCAACCTTCTAAAAAATGTACGTCTAGACAGGCTAGGATTTATGGGGTAGAAGTTTCAAATTGATATCTAGTTTGGTAATGTTCCCATTGTTCGTTTTTCATTTCTTATTCACCTTCTAGATTTAGATTCATCAGTAGTTCTTAGATGTGTTGGAAACTTGGGAGATGGTTAAAAAAGTTTGCCAATGAAAGTAAAACACAGGCCATTTGAGATATGCTGCCATTTTTGGTATTGGATGGCATCAAATTTGAACCATCTGTAATACTACTTGAACAGGAAGATCTTAAATCACATTTTCTTCAACTCCATTAGTGAAAGGATCTTAAATGTAGATTTGGCATCAAGAACTTTGAGTGTCCAATGGGCATCATCAGTCCACAACCAAGATTTCCTTAACTGAGGCAACACTCAAAGAATATATCCCAAAACCAACATAAGCCAAACTCATCTCCCTCTGTATGTATTTCATGGCAGTGTAGAATTTTTAAGTGAGAGAAAGGAAGAGGCTTAAGGAGAGAGAGAGAGATGCAGTGGTTCCCACCAAAGAGGAGGGGTCCAGAGTGGAAGCAGGGATGGGCTGGCCAGACCTTAGGCTCTGTTTCTCCTCCACCACCTCAATTGCTCATCATCTTTGGCATTGTCATTGTCTTGCTTTGGTTCTCTCAGTACACAGGCTATGAAGCTCAAATTCATCGCTCAGCTGCCAATTTTCAGCTGGTTCTTTTCTTGTTGCCCATCTTGGTGATTTTCTTCATGTCTTCATATTCCACCGGTGGACTGATCAATTTTCGATTCCGGCGACTGGGGACTGAGTCAACTCAACAAGGTGCGTCGCCATGGACCATTGCCATTCTGGTCCCTCTCATCCTGGTTTTGCTTTATTTCCAATCCTCGTTCCATTGAAAAGTAGATGGAACCATAAATAATAATTAGAAGTTCTGGCGAACCTTGCTATGTTTGTGACGACATGTAATTTCGGCTTTCTAAAGGAGTAAAATGCAGAAAAAATTTCTTCAAACGTTTGGTTACATTTAGAACTTTGGTCTTTAGTGTGTGTTTGATAACTATTAACTAGAAAAAGATCCGTTTTTATTTCTTAATATGTTTGTCATCTAAATTTAAGAGGTAAAAGATAAGTTTCCCTTGAAAAAAATGATAGCAACACTAAAAAGGAGATGGTTAAAAATAGATTGTAATTGATGCTTTATCTACTAATCGGATTGGTAGTGTCAAATTATTTGCTAATAAACTCAAAGAAAGAAATAGGAATGTAGTGAACATTATTTTAAAATAGAATTATCCCACATTATTTTTCTATTAATTAAAATAATATTCCAAAAACTTAAATTGCAACTGTTTCTTTTGAATGAAGATTCGATTCATAGCTAGATGTTTGCTTGTCTAAACTCTTGAATTATGTTCAGACTCATAAATACAATGAGATATTTTGTTAGCATAGGTCATTACTTCATATTTTGTCTTTTTTTAATTATTTTTTTCTCTTTATAATCAAGATCCTTGGAGCGAATTATATTGAACTTAGTAAGGCGTATCAATTTCATTAAATTGTATCTTGAACTTTGATAAGTGTTGCAATATTTACTTTAAATTGTAAAACAGGTTTACATTTTTACCCTACAAAAGATTTTAGTTCGAAGAATTGTTGAAAAAAAGTATCCTCATGACGGTTCAATAAATTATAAAACATATATTTATGATGAAATTGATAAGACTTGCACAAAAATGAACTAAGATTTTTGTTGAAATTTTTAAGTTTTGGCAGAGTTATTAATGATCAATTTTGTGTATCAATCAAACTTAAATTTGTGTAAAACTTCATTTTCATTTTCATTAATATTTTTTTAGTTATATATTTTTTTTTTGTTAAAATTAGTAGAAATTGAATAAAGAGTAAAAATTTACATACTTATCTAAGTTGAGAGTCAATTTGATGAATAAATTAAAAAAAAAAAATCAATTTGATAAGATTGAAAGTTTAGGATGAAAATTGATACTAGCTTAACAACAAGTTTAGGGGAGTAAACATTGGTTTTTTCTGAATAGATTACTGTTCTTGCAATTAAATTTTCTGATATTTTCGAGTTGCATTTCCGATATTGTATTAATTAGAAGAAAACTTTCTATGAGCCACTCAAACGTTACCACCATATCCATTATTTTTAATGCCTGTTGATTCCATCCACCACCCACCTTTTTTTAATTTTCCTTTTGTACATACCAACTTTTCTTTGTTGAATGCGACTGAATTGACTCATTACCAATTCGCTTCAATTTCAAGTTTAACATAGCCCTTCCATGCTTCATAAAGTTATAATTATGTTTATCTGTCCTATCGAGCATAATTCAATTGGTTAAAACATATCTTATCGATCAAAAATTCGTGAAGTAAAATGAAGTTTTCAAAATATTATATTATGAAATAACGTATAAAATCGGATTGTAAAGAACGAATTTGTTAATAAATTAATAACACAAACATTTTCATAGGTTTTTTTTCTGTACATTGTACAAAGGTGCAAGTGAATAGAAGGATTTGAATTAAAATCCCAAATCAATTTTATTCTATCAATTGAGCGAGTACTCATATTCTATTCAACGAAACAGTCCAAATTTAATAATGTATTTTTATCCAATGCGTCACTAATAATAACTAAAGTATAAAATGTACAATAATATGCTACTCAAATCTTTTGGTTTCTCTTTTATTGATTAGATTATAAGTTTAATTTACTGTACTTTTTTTTTTTTTTACAGTAAATTAGATTATAAATGTAAATTAGATTATAATTTAATTTACATTGTACCTATTTAATACCTAATTTTAAAAAAGTTTGAATTATAATTCTTAAATTTTAATTATGGCTCGAGAGTGAAGATCGAACTTTCAACCTCAATAAATGTAATAGATGCTTTATTTAACTATATTCAAATTGACACCAAACAGAGCCTATCCCAATTGAGCATATCACTTTGAGTAAAAGGTTAGAAGTTCAAACTTCTTCCCCACATGTTGTTGAACTAAAAAAAACTATGTTCAAACTGACTAATTCAATCTTTGTTTTGGTAACATCTTTCAAATAAATGTCACATAATGTTGATACAAATTTTATTAAATAAAATTTAATTTAGTAGATGAGATGTGACTAACCATTGGTCATGTTTATGTTAATTGAATTGATTACAAACAAAGAATTGGAATAATTTCCACAACTATGTTTAGAGCTGATCCTCTTTTATATATTTACCTACCATTTTTCAAATTCAGATTAAAATCCAGAAAGTCGAAGGTCTAAGAGGTGATGAATCATCATCTCTAAACCACACAAACCAAGATGAACTGAGCAAATAACTCAATTTAAACTTTCACAACCAAACAGGAATTCCATAAACAATTAATCGATCATAATTCTTCAGCACGATCCATCATCAGCACAATCTCATCCTCTTCCACAACCAAACAGGTATCACATAAACACCGAAAAATAATTCACATGACAGTGATAAGTATGATAAAAACGAATTTCAATTTAAATCGAGGTTACCTTACCACGAGCCATGGCCGCAGCGACAGTGCATCTTCCAACCTCGATCGCAAGCGCAGGCATGGTACCTGGATGAAGAATCCATGGACGACAAACAGCGAACAAGAACAAGTAAAATAATCGGGACGGCGAGAAGAGGCCAATTGATATGGAATTCGGAGAAATCGATGGGCTCGGAAGGAAAGAGGGAGGACAATCCGATCAAGATGGCGACTACGGCTAGAGGGACAAGGATAGGGTAGGGGAGTGGACCGGAAGGGCGGGGTTTACATCCATAGCAATAAGTCATTTCACGATCTTCTCTCTCGATTCGTCAACAATGGCGATTGACAGAAGAAAATTGAAGGTCTGAAAATGGAAGATAGACAGAGAGAGCAGGCCAGTGGTATTTATAGCGGAAGACTGATGCCGTGAGTGGACCGCCCATGGAATTGATGAAGTCGCTTCCGCCATTTCTCATTTGCTAATTCTTTCCAACAATAATTGGCTAAACTCAACAGATGTTATGAATTTTTAGTGACTCAATAATTTTAATCGGTTTATTTATTTATTTTTAATTCACCAATGGTAAGATTGAAAATCCAACTATCAACTTTTACCATAATAGTATATCTTTTATCCACCAAGCTATACTGAGATTGACGATCTACTTATTTATTAAATGTAATAAAAATAAATCGATAAAATTTACTTTTCACTTTATAACATAAAATTAACTTTTCATTTTTTTTCCAAATACAGCATAAGTTTAATTTTTTTTTAAGCTTGTTTTATATAACACAAAGTTTGACTTTGATCTAAATATGTTGTTTAGGTAAAATTATAAACCTTTGGCTATATTTGTAAATATATATTTATTTTATATGATTTGTATAAATGCCCCTTGGAAAATTAGTAAGAAAACTGTTTGTGGTTAAGATAAGTATTATTCTTTGGTTTGCTTTTTTCTAGGAAACTTCTGGTTCTTGTTTATTATTGGACATTGGCTTTGATTTGTAAATGACAATCGACAATGTTCACATCACGTGGGCATGGGGCATGGGAGAGAATTAGGACATGGGAAGGGTTCGTCAATTATAAAGCTTCTAGGAATGTAACATTTTTTTTTTATATATATATTTGTTTATTTGTGATCTACTTACTTTATCATATATTTTTTAAAATTTTTAGGCACTTGTTTCTAAAAATTTATAAAATATAATGGATTATTTGTTTTGAGAAATATAATGGATGTTTGGACGTAGATTTTAAATAATTTTAAAATATAATAATCAAGTTATGGCTAGAAAATAATTAATGATTGTACGTGAAGGATAAATTTAACTAAACATAAAAGAAAATGCATAAAACGGCAAAATACTATTTTTGTTTTTTTCCCTAAATAATTAAATAAAATTTAAATATTATTAGATTATAAATGAATGAATGTAATTAAAGGAACTATAGCAAGATCGTTGCGAAGATTATTTATTGAAAGTTGACTTTATTAAGAAAATTTACAGGTAATTAAATACTTAAATATATGTACTTCTACTTCTTTGGGTTAACTCGTATACTTCTATTTTTTAGGTATGGTTGGGTTCAGTTCATCCAATTAAACAAAATGAAAGAAGAAATAGAGCCAATTTTATTTTTATTTTTATTTAAAAAAGAAAAAACAATAGTCTGGTTCATTTTGATTTGACTATCAATTTGAATTAGTCCATACGCCCTTTAAGTTGAATATATATATAAAAAAACAAAAAAATTAATGATATACACTATACATAAACATAATTGATGGTTTGTTAGTAGAAATTAAAATTAGGCTTACCGACTATTTATTTTGATCTTTATACATACAACTTTGGTCCATTTTAATTCCGACATTTTCAAAGTGTCTATTTTGATTCTCATAATTTTAAATAAATGATTATTTTTATCTGTTTGTAAAATTCTACCACAAATTCTATTCATGACAACAATTCTTTCATAGAAAGTTATGACAACCTTTCAAGAACTTTAGAGCATCATATCGAGTTGAAAATGGGATCTAAAAAAATGAAATAAAAAATAAAATATAAAGTGAACCAAATGCTCACTTTTTAAAACTACAAATACAAATATAAAATAGCATTTTAAACCTTAAAACTATATTCATAAACTTGTGGTCAGAATCCAGATCTGTGAAATTGAAAGATTAAAAACAGTCCACCCTAACATATTTTGCAAAATTAAAAATAATTATGAAACAACTGTGGAATTAGAAAAAAGCGATTTTGACCCTCTAAAAGTCTTACCATTAATTACATCCGCGTAAAAAAAGAGCTATAACAGAGAAATCAGAGACCGGTGACAAAACCAAGTAGGTATAAATTATAATTAAGCAACACCGCAGTAAAAGCTGCCCTAGTTTTTTCAAAAAAGAAAAGGGCTAGAGATCTATACTATTCAATTTATTGACACAAAAAAAATCCTTTACCTCAGAGTTGGATAAGGTGCCGCAATTAGAAAAAGAAACGAACCGATTGAGTTTTGTAGCCTGAAGAAGAAGAAGACGAGAGAACTTGGAGAACCATGTCTACCGCTACTGTTCCATTATCATTCCTAGCTAGTTCCTTTCTAAGCGTCTCTTATCCAAAGCTTCGTCATCGCCCACAACTTAATTTGCCGGCAGCCACTTCAAGTTCCGGCCGATACTCTCTTGTTGTCGAAGCCAAGGCTACGACCAGAAGAGAGGACCGGGCAGCTCGCCATTCTCGCATCAGGAAGAAGGTTGAGGGAACAACAGAGAGGCCAAGATTGTCTGTATTCCGCTCCAACAAGCATATCTACGTCCAGGTTATTGATGACTCCAACATGCATACGCTTGCTGCAGTTTCAACAATGCAGAAATCAATCTCTGAAGGGTTAGACTACAGTTCTGGCCCCACCATTGAAGTAGCAAAGAAGGTCGGCGAAGCGATAGCGAAATCTTGTTTAAAGAAAGGGATTACAAAAGTTGCTTTTGACCGCGGTGGATATCCATACCATGGGCGTGTGGAAGCGCTTGCTGATGCAGCTCGTGAACATGGCCTTCAATTCTAAAAATTCTGTCTTCTGCTTGGTATGCTGTAACAGTGCAATCAGATTAACATATTTCCTGTTAGATTAGACGATAATTGTAGTTGTTTAACTTGAAAGGAAAATTATTTGTTGATTCAGAAAAAAAGAAAAGGAAACGAAAAACTTTACCTCAGAGTTGTGTTAGGCAGTGTTCTCCAATCAAACAGTCCTTTGAGAAAATTTTCTTCCAAGATATGGATGTGATCTCTCATTTCTCATGAACATAGGAAGCAAAGAGTTCTGCATCATATCAGAATCACACTTTTCCTTCATACTGGAAAAATTGTTTATAATCCTGTTGCAAGGTTGCCATACTGGAAAAGATGAATTTAATATCAATAAGTCACATAAAAAAAGGAAAAACTTACATTATTGATCTAAGTAGCTCAGAAACTTCTATTATATAGGGTCCAATGGCTCTAATAATCCTATTCATAACATCATCGGTAAAAGAAAAACTACCTCATTCGCTATGAAACAGAAAAAAAATTGATCTTGGAAATGAAACAGAAGAATTACATAAATGCCGATGCTATTCAGACTGCAGAAATAAAAAAAAATGCAAAATTATTAAGAAATATAGATGGAAAGATGATAAATCCTTCGGAGGAAACAAGCACATTTTAGTCCCTCATCTACTTTCCATGAAAAGTAACCACTTGTAAATTTCG
>JAOANK020000013.1:2323248-2352022 GCA_026257165.2 Telfairia occidentalis
TCTAATGTAGAACCTTAAAATTAAAATTCAACATGAAATTTTCTATAATATTTACGTACAATCTTGGGATGTTACAAAAAGGCACTCCGACGACATGCTCGATCAACTCCCAAGTTAGCATCGACACCAAGTTGAGGGCCCAACAGAGGGAAAGGCTCATCAGTTTCCTCTGCAATAGCGCAGATATTTTCACATGGTCATACGAAGATATGTCGATAATAGACCCCAACATCATGGTGCACCAACTTAACATCGACCTGATTCATCAACCCGTCAAGCAAAAGTGTCGACCAGTAGACCCTACGTGAAGCACGATGATACAATCCAAGGTGAAGAAGCTCCAAGATGCAGGCTTCATTAAATAAGCATATTACTCCGAGTGGCTCTCTAACGTTGTCTTAGTAAAGAAAGCCAGTGGAAATGGCGCATGTGCGTAGATTTCACCAACTTAAATAAGGCATGCCCTAAGGATAGCTTTCCGCTTCCAAGAATAGACCAACTGGTAGACACCAAGGCCGGCACGAGCTTTTGACTTTCATGGACGCCTACTCTGGATACAACCAGATCAAAATGCACTTGTCAAATCAAGAACACGCGTCCTTTATCATCGACCAAGGCCTGTTCTGTTACAAGGTGATGTCTTTCGACCTAAAAAACTTCGAGGCAACGTATGAACGCATGGTCAACAAAATGTTCGCCAACCAAATCGGCCGCAACATGGAGGTCTACGTTGATGACATGCTGGTAAAAAACGTCACCTCGAATAGACATGAGGTCGATCTGACCAAAGCTTTTGATGCCCTCTGGATGTACTATATGAAACTAAACCCCGCTAAGTGCGCATTTGGTGTCGCGTTGATAAATTTTTAGGATTCATGGTCCACCAGCGTGGAATCGAAGGAAACCCTAATAAAATCAAAGCAATCTTAGACATGGAAGCTCCTAAAACTCTCAAACAACTATAAGGCCTCAAAGGGCGAATCGTCACCCTCGTGTCTTGGACCACCGACAAGTGTCTCCCCTTCTTCAATCATCTTCCCCCCATCCGTCATGGATCACGGCAGATGAGGCTGGATTCTCCATCAAGAGACCACCCTCATTCAAGTATAAATAAGAGGCAGAACAAGATAAGAAGGTAAGCATTGAGATCTTGAGTAAATTCTCATTCATTTTTTCTGACTTACTGACTTGAGCATTAGAGTGTGGTCCTCAACACTCTACCTCATCTCATTCTCCTCTTGCAGATTTGAGGTCATCTTCTACTCAAGTCTATGTAATCCTTAGGAATTTTCATGCATCAAACATATGGAAGAATCTTTCTTTCTTTCTTTTTTTGAATGAACAAAATCATCTTCTACCATCTGATTTTATAGGTTATTTTAAAAATTATATCTTGAAAGAACGATTTTATAAACTACAAAGAAATCTAATTAACTTTTTATAATAACTTGTTCTTTTTATATCCTTTTTAAAGTATGATATCTATTTTTGCATAAACACATTTATAACTTTATGAAACAAGGAATAATTCACATGAAACTTGAAATTGAAGTTAATTGATAACGAGTCAATTCAGTCACATTCTATAAAAAGAAGTTGGCACACTGAGCATAGTTCAATTAAGATATATCTCTCCGAATAAATGGCTCGTGGGTTCGAATCCTCACCCCAAAAAGTTGGTATGAAAAAAGGAAAATCTAAAAAAGGTGGGTGGTGGATGGAATCAAATGGCATTAAAATAATGGATATTTAGGTAACGTTTGAGTGGCTATAGAAAGTTTTCTTCTAGTTAATACACCATCGGAAATGCAAATCGAGAATATCAGAAACTTTTATTGTTAGATTTTAAATCTGAGATTATAATTAATGTGACTCATGTTTCATTTATTCTACTAATGTTTTAGACCCATGTTAGTAGATTAATTAATTAAAAGGGTAATTTCTGTAATTTACACCTTAATGG
This sequence comes from Telfairia occidentalis, assembly GCA_026257165.2. NCBI lineage: Eukaryota > Viridiplantae > Streptophyta > Magnoliopsida > Cucurbitales > Cucurbitaceae > Telfairia > Telfairia occidentalis. The sequence continues at coordinate 2,325,212 of JAOANK020000013.1, forward strand.
AAGTGTATACATAAAGATAAAACTCTAGAGATTGGTCCTCGCTCTTTCTCTCCATCAAGAATGGCTAATAAAGCATTAAAGAAGGCTAAGAGAGAAACACAATCCTCATCAATTACTTTAGAAAATTCACATTATGGATTAAGAAAATCGACATCATAGATTAAGGTATGTTATCTTAACTTATGTTATTGTGAAAATCATCTTGTTTAAAGATCTAGGTAATTATTGTATTATACAATGTTAGAGTTTTATTATATAACTATGTAACTTGAGAATTTACATGTGGTGTCAGAGCCTAGTTGAGAATATGTGATTTTCCATTGATGTTTTAATGTATGAATTTATGTTTCTGCTGCAAATAATTATGTTTGGATTTTTTCTATATTAAATCACATGCCCTTTAATTTTAAATTGTTGATTGCCATCGTTTTAATAGTTGTCGGCAATCAAAAGAATTCAGCTGCACTTACCAAATTAAACTATTTCTGGTGATTTACATCTTTAATTATGTATATATATACACATACAAGAAGGATAATTTTATTATCGCGAAAAACCGAAATTCCAAGAAGATTAACGTTTGTATGATCACCCCTTACAACGTTTTTTTGTTTTCCGATTTCCCAAGATCGGGATTTGAAGTTTTTTTTAATTAAACTCAATAAATAAATCATGTTCTTATTTTATTATATGTTTTTTTGTTGTATATTAATTGAATAAATTAAATTATTTATTTATTTTATTTTATGTATCATGTATTGAATAAAATCAAAAGTATGTACTGCATATGTACTTATTTTATTTTATGTATTGTGTATTACATAAAGTTTAAAATATAAATTGTATGATATAAATTATTTTTCACTTTTTATTATGCTATCTATATATTATGTCTGATTTGTTGGTCACCGAAGTGGTTAAATTAGAAAGTTTTATAGATATTAAATTATCAACCAATTTTTATTTTGATATCTATATTATGTATAATTTATTAGTCACCAAAGTGACCAAATTAGAAAGTTTAATAAATATCAAATTAAAGTTAAATGTTCACAAATTGTATTTTGATATCTATATTATGTATAATTTGTTAGTCACCAAAGTGACCGAATTAGAAAGGTTTATAGACATCAAATATCTACAAATTATATGATATATAATTACTTGCCAATTTTATTATGATATTTATATTATGAATAATTTGTTAGCCATCAAAATGGCCAAATTAGAAAGTTTTATAAATATAAAAATAAAATTAGTTCAATTGCTCATGTTTATGTGATGCTTATGAATGAGATGATATTATGAAATATTAAAGATTTTATCATGAGTATATTGATATTCATTATTATAAAACATTATGAATCGCCCAAAGGTTGATTAGTAGTTTTATAAATTTGAATCTTATTGTGGTTAATTGAGATGCTTAGTTAGGTATATTTAATGTATCTAAAGATAGCTAATGTATCTGATTTGAACATTTTAGTTATCAATTATGTGAAAATAAATTAAGCATCAATTATGTACGAATGTTGAATATTGTAGTATCTCCCAAAGGAGAACTTCAATGTACAATCGATTAATGTTTGTTTGATGTTTTTTGAATCTGTGTTATAAATTATATTTATTTTTCAAAGCAATGATGTATAAGCAGATTTTCTATATTTACAATTACCTTATGTTACTTTTCATTTGCACACCAAATGTCTATTATTATGTTTTAATAGCTTCAATTTTTCTAATTGATGCAAACAAATCAAATTTCATCTCGGTCTTCTGGATTTTGATTTAGCATTATTAGGTGAGAAATATGCTACACTTACTAATTCTAGCAGTGCTAAGAAGAGATCTTTCTATAAAGCTTGGAAAAGATCAAATAGGTTGGGCTTAATGTTTCTGCAAATGTAATTGTAATAAGCAATATCAAGTCCACAATTACAAAACTGAGAGTGTTAAGGAATTTATGAAATTTGTGAAAAATTGTGCTCAGTTTGAGTTGACTAATAAATCACTTGCTGAGACACTGATGAGTACTTTAACCACAAGTTTGATGGTTTCTGTACGATGCATAAGCATATCCTAGAAATGAAAAGCATAGCGAAAAAATCTAAAGATCATGAGAATAAAAGATAATGAGAGTTTTCTTGTAGCGTTTATCTTAACTCCTTACCTCAAGAGTGTGGTAAGTTATTTCATATGAACTATAATTCTTAGAGAGATAAATGGAATGTATATGAATTGCAAAATATGCTAATTTAAGAGGAAGCAAGACTTAAGAAACTAGTAATTCATTATGCTAATCTCATGGGTCTTAAAGAAGTTGGAATTATGCGGAAGACTTGACTGGTGTCCATATCGTTATTTGAATGTTTTAAAGTATTTTTGAACTAAGTACTTATGTGGGGTGTGAACTTGTTTATTCACACACATAGTTAGTTTGTTATTGTTTCTTTTAAAATTGGGATCCCAACGTATTTTAGTTATTTGAAATAAAGTTATTTTCTATTTATGAAAATAAATGTTTTTTATGTTTGGAAACCCTTTTAACGAGCATGCATGCTAGTAGCGACCCCTAGGTGGTCTAAGTCTAAAAGTCGGGTCATTATAGATGGTATCAGAGCTCCACATTTATTCGATGTCCACACAAACACAAAACAACACATCATGCTTAACAACAATATCACAACATGCTTGAACATCCTCAATTACAAAACAATATCACAAACATCAAACAATTTATCTAACCTCCGCCCGAAGGCTTATCCAAGAGTGAGGCCACCTACTCATTTTCCTTACGCAAAGATACACAATCTCATGGAGGACCTCAGTGAAATACGCACGCAGAGATATACAATCTCATAGAAGATCCTCAATATAATATTACGCAAAGAAACACATTCTCATGGAAGATCTTAATATCATAATATGCAGAGAAACACATTTCATGGAGGACCTCAATATCATATCATGCAAAGAAAAACATTCTTATGGAGGACCTCAATACAGTATTCACGCAGAGAAACACATTCTCAACTCTATTATCTAAGGTCCCAACAACATCATACAATCGAGCTCATTAGTGCGATCTTGTAACCTAAATGGGGGCATGTAATTTAAAATACATTGTCGTTAAAGAAGATGTTCAGAAACGAAGAGTGTCAATTGGTTATCACGAACCTTATGATTCCGAATTCACTAATGAAGGGATTGCCACCTAAGATATAAAAGGAACATGTCGAACTTGTCCAATTTGTATCCATTTTCACCAACTTTTAATCATCAAATTGGTCCTTAAATTTAGATAAGTATTGTCATTTTTACCTTTAATTCAATTTTCACTAATTCATCCACTAATTTTAACAATGTAAATAATTGTACAAATAAATTATATATTAAAATCAAATTTTAAACCAATTTAACTTTGATTATACGCAAAATTGGTGGTTTATAACTTTGTCGAGACTTAAAATTTTTTAAAAAAAAACAATACTTTCATTTTTGTTGGAAGTTTATCAAAATTTCATACCAAATATATATTTTATAATTTATTGGACACACATAAAGAACACTTGTTTTCAACTATTCTTCTAACTAAAACCTATCATAAGGTAAAAATTAAAACTTTTTTTACAATTTAAAGTGAGGATTGCAATTCTTGTTAAAGTTTTAAAAAATAATTTAATGAAATTGGTAATTTAAAATAAAAATTGATATACCTTAGAGAGCTTGGGATTGAAGTTAATGCTTTCTCATTTCTTTTAGATAGAGTATGAAAAGTTCTTATAAAGATTTCATCTGAAATTATAATATTATCGCTACAAGGATCTTGATAATAGAAATAAAAACAAATTTTAAAAAAAGGACAAAAAAATGTGTAATAGTGACCTATGTCAACAAAATATCTGAGTGTATTTATGAATCTAAATATAATTCAGGAGTTTAGAGTTGTGAACCTCTAGGCATGAATCAAATCTTCATTCGATATAATATTTTTTAAGAGAAGAAATGGTTGCAATTTAAGTTTTTGAAATATTATTTTACTTAATTAATAGAAAAATAATTTGGGATAGTTGTATTTTAAAATAATGTTCACTCAAATTCTTTCTTTTTGGAGTTCATTAATAAATCTGAACATACATCTACTATTATTTACGAGTGTTTGAACAGAAAGACAAATAATCTAACACTTAAAATTCTCGATACCCCTCTCAACGATTAAAATAGAACATAACAAATATTCTTTAACCTCTTAAACATTTTATTTTCCAAGTGGAACTTATGTTTTACATCTTAAATTAAGATGAGAAACATACCAAGAAATAAAAAGGTGTGTTTTATGGTTAAAAACAAGATAACAAAAGAAAAGAAGCATAAAGACGAAAGTTGTAAATCAAATCAAGTTTTGAAAAAAATTTCTGGATTTTACTCCTTTATACGATAACAGAGTGCCAAGGATAACCCACTTGCAGGTTGCACCCTATATCTTCCAATTCTTCAACACTGCACCACACACAATATTTTAACAATATTTTAAACAATGCTAACATCTCACATATATTATTTGTAAGCACAAAAAGACAGACATATTTACACAAAAATCCAAGTATGAGTTCCAAAACAGAAACATGACAAAAGGCACAAAAACTAGCTCAATCATACCATTACTTCCCAAAAAACTGAATTGTGAACTATTTAAATTAAATAAAATCATAAGCTTAAGCTAGCTTAATTTATAAACATCCATATTTCTTAGGAAGTCATGTATTTCTAAAACTCTTCAACTTTAATTTGAGAAAGAAAAATTATTAAACACTACAATTAAAAGCAGCTAATTAAAGATTTTAAGTATCATCACATAGAACACTAGAATTCTTGTATTTAATAGCTTATCATTATCTCACTTGCTGCTTGCAGATATGAAATAAGCAGACTTAAATTATCATCCTCGTGAAATGGTGCAAAATCAAGAGTTTGCATGCACTAAAACTAATTTTGAGAGAACTTTATACATGCTTAAAGAAATCCACAACAATAATAGTTGAATTAACATAAATACATTCTTAAATTAAAGGTCCTCGAGAATTAAAATGTGATTATTGAGGGGAAGTGTAACGTCCCTTAATTTTTCTTAATTAATTCATATTATGAGTTGTTTGAATTATATTAAGGGACTAGTTTTTTGAATTATTTATGTGTGGTGGAAGGGAAACTATTAAGTGATGATGATTAATGAAATTAAAGGAAAATTCTTTTAAGTAAAAATTGGGAAAAAATTTAAGTAATGACATTTTTGTAATTAGAGGACTTAGGACTAGGGTTTCGGGCTAAGCTGAACCCTATAAATATAATATATTATTAGGGACTCTAGCCACCAAAACTCTTTTCTTATTCAAAAAAGATAGAGGTCATCACAATTCTTCTTCTCTTTTTCTCCCTTTTCATGACAACACTTCATTCTCCCCCTCGAAAATTTTCTTCCTCTCACACACACCTTCCTCCCTCACGTGCACCCAGGGGCGGATTTATGAAAGGACCAGGGGGGCATGTGCCCCCTTGGATTTAGAATTATTTCATTATATATATAAAAAAATATAAATTAATAATTAATTCAATTGGTAGCACAGTGGTAGAAATGCCTTAAAAAAGTCATTGTGGCCCCCCTAGGCATGGGTTCAAGTTCAACTGTGTGCTTATTTCTAAATAATTTTATTTATTTTATCCTTGGTGCCCCTTCTGACTAAAAATTCTGCATCTGCCTCTGCGTGCACCCCTCTCCCAGAAGGTAGTAGCAGCGGCAGCAGAAGCTAATCGGTGATCGGGATCGGCGGCGGCGACAACAAGGTGTTTATCCTCGTCCTTTTCGATTAGAACAGTTTCCTTATCATAGAACAGTTTCCTTATCACCTCATCATATCCCAACCAGAACAGGTAAGCCAACAGAGTCCTCGAACTTCGTGTTTTCTCTAGTTTTTCTCGGTTTAACCACCTTTTCCTCTCTTTCTCGGTCTTTTGAAAGGGCGATTTTGGAAAACAAAGGGTCGAGAAACACCAGGAGATCGAGATCTACACGTTGGTGAAATCGGAATCACAATCAAAGCAGCGGTGGAGGCTCACGCGCGGCAGGAAGAGGCGGTGGCGGTGGAGCGTGTGATACACGTACGAAGAGTTTAGGCTGCGGTGGCGGCGCGTCGAAGGTCCGTTGAGGCTGATTTCGGCGGCGTTGAACTCCTGACGGTGATTAGATTTCGAAACTGGTCCCTGTTCACCAATCCAAGGTGGCGCATGGACGACACGTGGCGATCCGACAGCAGCGCGTGGGCGTCTCTTGGACAATAGCGTGTTCTGACTCTCTCGGTAGTATTCGCTCCCTAAAAGTCTTAAGTTGCCTATACCATATTAGGATAATAATGAATAATTGGCTGATAGGACGTTATGGATGTATATGTGTCCTAGGTTGCTTAAAGAATCCATCACCGTTTTCCTTGGTTTCACTTGTTGTTTTCCTGAGATTTAAGGTAAGTGACTTCGCTACTTGATAAACAATTGGGCTAGGTCGGTAACTTATTTGAATTGTGTGATGTATGTGTTAATCTTGGCTATCTTATATAGTTTGTGAATTGAGCATGATGATGTGTTAGTGTGATAAGCATGTTGTGTATATGGTCGTTATGTGATTGTTATATGTCATGAGTATCAGTTGTATGTGATGTATGGATGCTAGAGGCATTGTGGACTATTGTATGTTGGATGCCCTGAGGATTTTAGATTATATGATATGTGTTTGGAACCTATGCATAATTATGGATTGTGTGTTGTTGTTCATGAGGTAGGAGTTATACCATCTCTGTTTAGTGCTATGTTTGAGGACTTCTATGAATGTATTACTGATTTGTGTTGTTGTGTGCTTGAGGTGTCTCTATGCGATAGTATATCTTTGCTTAATGTTGAACGAAGAACCTCGTGTCTCTGTGGGATAATATATCTTTGCTTAGTGCTGAACGGAGAACCTCTTTGAGATACATTATGTGTTTTGTGCTACTGTGTGCTTGAGATGGTATACTTCTGTGAGAGTTAGGAAATAGGTCCCACATGAAGTGCATAATTGTTTGTATTTGCATGTCCGACCCTAAGGATCAGAGTTACTTACTGGGTACATTTTATATACTCAATCTTTTCCTTTTATTTTTTTTAGGTAAGAGCAAGGACTACTTGGGTAGATGACGAAGTGCAATTGCATAAGGGCCATGGTCGCACATTTCAGTCTTTTACATGTGTTTGCTTTAGAAGTTGCATTGTTTTAACTAAATGTCGTACATTTAAGCTATAATTTTATTTGTTTTAAATTCAAGATCCCAATTTGTTTTCAATGCATTTTTTAAAGTACTTAAATTGTTATTTCTCTATTAATAAAAATCCTTTGAAATGAATTATATGAAAATCTTTGTGTCGAGCATGTATGCTAGTAATAGCCCTAAGTAAGGTATGTCCAAAAGTCGAGTCGTTACAAGAAGACAGATAACCTGATTTCTTCCATAAAAGCGCCACCCTTGCCCACCCATGAGTTTTGGGCAGAAATATAATCTCAATCCTAAATCACAATGAGCTCTTCACGTGATCAATGTACACAAATGGATGTGCTACAGCACCCATCTGCATTTCTCCACAAATATCCAAACTTCCTTTGTTCAAAACAATGTACTTAAAGAGTAGAATAATGAATATGAAAAGAGTTTTTTTATTTAAAAAAAGAACCCAACTTTCAATATGAAAAAGATTATCAGAATTTTGAACAAATGTCATTCATTCTCATCAACAATTCAGATGTAGTAATAATTGAATGTGACCACTGACCAACCAACTACAAAATTGATTAAGGTCTTAGAATAAGTATTATTTAAAAAAAGGAAACCGCTTCACATAATAAAGTTAAAAAAAAAGCTTAACTTGCATGCTAATTGAATGAGCTGGTGTCAAATGCAACCTTGGTTTCTAAGTAAGAATCATATACATTGATTACCAAGTGAATACAAGAGAGGGAAGATATGCATTCTCAAACCTGACTTTTTTTCTTTGATAAAAGAAGAAATACAATATTTCCATTAAAGCCAACAACTAAGTTGAAATTTCAATAATCTAAGTATTAAAAAAGACTGTCTTTCAATGGCTTTAGTTTCAGAGAATTACATGAAAACTATATATTATTGTAAATGATGTTTACAGTGTAAATAAATCGTGGATTCAATAACCTAAAATTCTTGGACAGAGTTCATCTCCGAGCAATGTCAATTTCCAGCAATCCCATTGGAAAATAAACACAGAAGATTTCTTTGGCACGACTGCAAATCCAAACCACCAAACGAAGAAATTCATGGTCATTTGTTGGAGGAAGCTGAGCAAAATCTAGAAATAAGAAATGAATACAAAAATCCTCCTCCTTGAAACTACAAATTTCTTAGCAGATTAAATGTGTAAAAGAAATTGCTGCATTGTTCTTCTATGCCATCAAAGAAATAACATTTTTTTATGCTTTGTTCTCTCACAGGCAATAGAAACTGAGCCCAATTCATAGAGCTTAATTGATTCACACGAACAACTCAAGTTTGATCACAACAAATGCAATAGCCATGAAATTCCAATGGAAGAGTTACCTCGAAACTTATCAATCTTTCGTCACAATCTCAAACGTTTGTTCCGTCTCTCAAATCATGATGTTGCTTATTCCAGTAAAAGTTGGTATTTTACAATCGACCGCTGCAATGATATTGACCAATGAAATAGCTAATATGAGAGAGAAAAATAGTTGTACAAAATCACATACTCTTATTCTAGTACCATTTTAAACTAAGATTACTACCTTAAAACAACTGGAGGATATGTATAGGTAATTGAAAAAGCCATTCTCCCATGATAATACTAGGTGTAAGCTATAAGAAACCAATAGTGTCACTTGGATATTTCAACAAATTCTTTAATAAAGCGAGTTCATCATTATAATTTGATAAATGTGTTGAAACCTAATGTTAATAGAGTGTGGATTGAAATATTATACATAAATCATGTAGAGGAAAGAAAAAAGAAAAAGAATCCCTCAGCACCTAGTCTACAAAAATATCGATACCAATACATGCTGATGTCTTTTATTTTAATTTTTATGGTGCTACAGATCTACAAAATTCTCTAATAGTTATTGTTTTGGGCTTGTGTTTTGTGCAACCTCTTTTTGTGCTTTCTTTCATTGAATAAAAGCTGATTCGTTTGTGTTTGTCCTGCTGTGAAGCTTAACAAAAAACAGAGGAGTTAAGCAGAGAGAAAGAAATAACAAGAGCTAAATTGTTGAGGATTTTCTTAGTGTAGTATTATTCATCTCAAGGTTTAAATATACAAGAGAAAAATACTAAAGAGGAGCACAAAGTACAGTAATAATGAATGATGAGACACCTCAACATGAATTAAGAAAATTAGGTGTACCGCTAATGTAAGACACAAGCAAAGAAGTACAAGAGTCAAACACTCAACCAACGACAAGTCAACCAGAGAAGCAGATGGCTGTTATGTCATAAGATCCCCCGCTCAAACGAACCCCGAGAGTGCGAACAAGGCCGAGTTTGTAGCGTAAAAAAGAACTAAAAAAACTGAAATCACAAACCAAAATAAACAAAAGTCAAAAGTATATGGATAAAATAATATTTGAACTTTAAAACTATATTCATAAACTTGTGGACAGAATCCAGAGCTGTGAGAACTTGCCAAAATAAAATTGAAAGATTACAAACAGTCAATCAAGCATATTTTGCAATTTGCAGAATTAAAAACAGTTTTGAAACAACTCTTGATTTTCCATAGATTACATAATGAAATAAAATCTGATTTTGACTCTCTAAAACTCTTACCATTGATAACATCTGCCTAATCTAAAAAAAGAGCTATAACAGAGAAGTCAGACGGGTAACAAAACCAACTAGGTATGGATTATAAGCAAAACCGCAGTAAAAAACTGCCCTACTTAAAAAAAATAAAAGACTAGAGTTAGAAATAAATTACATTTACTAGAAAAAAAAAGGACGATATTTTAAATTTATTTACACAAAAAAATCAATGATAATTTTGAGCATCAACTTTACCTCAGAGTTGTGTTAGGCAGTGTTCTCCAACCAAACAGTCGTTTGAGAAAATTTTCTTGCAAGATACGGATATGATCTCTCATTTCTCATGAACATAGGAAGCAAAGAGCTGTGCATCAGATCAGAATCAGACTTTTCCTTCATATTGGAAAAATTGTTTGTAATCCTGTTGCAAAGTTGCCAAAGTGTTTCTACATGGACCCTCTGCAGAAACAACACCAAAATAAATATGTTTAATTTTTTGCATCTTCATCTTTGTCCTCTAAGAAAACCATATGAACGCAGCAATACTTACCGCCAAATACAGTGTGAAGATACTGAAGATCCTCTGCTGAACAAGCATCTATTAGAGCATAGATACCAGGCCTTAATGCTTCATCAATTTCCCTGCAGCAGAATCGTCAAATTTTCGATCAGATCAGGTTAAATAACTAGGGATATAGCCTTGACTTCCTTAATAGTTATCAATTTTAATAAATCAGCCGCTCTTCATGTCATAACAAATGGATACATTATACCATCATATTTATAAGACTGTTGAACCATAATTCACTTTTATAAAATTTTAAGGATTCAAACCTTCTAATCCCAGATTTAAGGGGACCCTGTCCTGAATAAACCCATATGTAATTTGAAAGAAACAGGGAGCAGTGTCGCCCTATGATATCCCGTTGCTGTCTTATCTGTGTCATGAAAGCAGAAAAATGGCATCACTTGGACAGAGAAAAGATGATATGGATGAATACAACATTTAATATCACAGTGGGACTTCGAATAGTTTGTGATATTAACGAGTCACATAAAAAAAGGGAAATCTTATATCATTGATCTAAGCACCTCCTATTTATAGCTAAACTCATAGGAAGATTTTTAATCGTGTAAACGACCAGAATTTCATTCCTCTATCTCGGCTATCCAATGTAGCTCAGAAACTTTTATTATATATATATATATATATATAAACAATGTTTTAAAAAGCTTTCGTGGTTTACGCCTTGAGGCTCGCCTCGAGGCAAGGCTATAACTTTTAGCCTCGAGACTTACGCCTTCTTTGGACCATAAAAGGCTTATGCCTCTCATAGAAAAGGCTTATGCTTTCATGAAAATGCACTGAAGCTACTCTTTACGCCTCGTGTAATGATTAGAAGAATAATATTGATTTTTAAATTCTATAAAAAAATAAAAAGGTTCCTTAATGTATGGAATGCTAATACATGAGTTGTGACTACTCAATCTATTACTACTTTTACTACCAAAGCTTTAAAAGCATTGAAGATAAAAATTTATAGAATAAGTGTAAGTCACATCTATTAGTGATAATTGTAGTGATGTTAAATACGTCCTTTAGAATTTTTATGAGTGGTAATTGATAGAGGTTACTTTGTTTATGCACCTATATAACTATTACATTTAGCAATACTAAATCACATAAATTTAAGATTTGTATAAATTTATTTTATTAAAATTGAGGCTTACGCCTCATACCACCTTGAAGCTTATACCTCGCCTCTTCAAAAAGAAAAGCCTTAAAACCGCCTTTAGCATTTTAAAACATTGTATATAACGCCCAATGATCAGCAAAAGAGAAACTATAGCAGCCAGAAAAAATTGGACACTCATAAAATCACATGAAAGAATTTGTTCAAAAGTAGTTAAACATATGAGACTTGATTGCCTAACTCGCTATGAAATAGAAAAAAATTGATCCTGGCAATGAAACAGAAGAATTACATAAATGCCGATGCTATTCAACCTGCAGAAATAAAAAAAAAATACAAAATTATTAAGAAATATTGATGGAAACATCAAACCTCTTCATAAATCCTTCGGAGGAAACAAGCACATTTTACTCCCTCATCTACTTTCCATGAAAAGTAACCACTCATAAATTTTGGATCTGGACCAACTTTTTCAAGAGAATGAAGAAGAACCGACACTGATGCTTGTAGTTGAGCAATGGAACGCTTGCACTCACTATGAATAATGAAGAAATTAGTTTGACCGTATAGAATTAAAGGTTTGAAGGGAAGTCAGTATAATAATCAAAATTGCTTCCCACACCAAATATCACTTTGATTCAAGAAATATAAAACTCACATACACGTGACGGAAACAGATAACAGCAAAAGGCTATAGAACTGTACAGAGATCACCACGAATTACAAGAAGAGGAATATCAAGATACTGAATTTATTTACAATTAGCACTTAAACATCAAAAAGCAACTCTTTTCATGCCGCGAACTTGACAAGACAATATTAGAAGTAAACACCACTAAATTATTAGGTTCTGCCCATCAATTGTTCAAACTGGAATAAGTGATGTTTCACGTAGTTAAATGGACTACAACATAATTGCAGTGAACCATCAACTAACCAGTCCAGTTTCCAATCATCAGGCAAGAATAACTCACCAAAACATAATGATCAAACACGAGAAAAATATTAATTTCTCTGAAGAGACAGATACAAATAATCGCCTTTACGATTAAATTCCCAATGCTAAATCATACCTTTTATGATGCTTCACAACAGTATATAATAACCGGCAGCTAGCAGCAAAAAGATCTATTAAGAATTGTCTGTCCACGACGGAATTACTGGTGGTTACAACTACAATGGGGCCTTCCTGTGATGAGATTAGAGAATTTTCTGCTTGAATGGGAACTCCTGGGAGCTTAAGAGAAAATTCTTCAAAAAGTGCTGCAGGAATGTGTAAACATTGTGCTACATGCCAAGCATTCATTTGGAAAAGCGCATGCTTTCCCGAAACTCTTGTAAGCACTTCAACAGACATAAGAACGACTGATCCAGGATCTGGATCACTCTTGTTTTTCGTGTCAATCATTTTCGCATAGAATATTTGTGGACTCTGCAAGTGCAGAACTATGCTAAACAGACCAGCAATTAAGCCCTGAATGTGTCTTTTAACCACACCTAAGCATTTACGTCCTAAAAAGGAGAGTGAGAAAAGGCAAATCAAATTCAATTAAGACTGGTTAGTAAACCCCGGAAAGGGAAAGAAAAGAAACAAAAACTTAAGTTGCATTGCATAACAATTATTTTGAAGAAACATCAATATGATTACTTCAAAATAGAGACAAAACTAAAAATATCAATTAAAAGATAATCTTTAGGCTTCATTGCTCTCACAAACAGGTAATGCAACGTATGTAACCACAGGAAAGTAAGATACAACTAAAAATGATTCATTTTCTCTCAATAAAAGTTCAGTTTTCAACTAAAAAGAACCATGCAACCAAAACTGCATAAACCCTGTGCTACGTGCTGAAAACAGCTTATAAGACAGTTCATTTCAAACACTGGCAAAATAAAAAGAAGAAGAAGAATTTGTGTTGACTCCACAAGGAATACGTCAAAAGAACACAGCACATGGTTCAGATTCATATTTGATCTTGAAACTACCGATTTAGTTTTTTGATAAGATTGAACTCCTGATTTAAAATTACCTGAAACAAATTCAAGAACCAAATCCAAGCATTCAACACCAGCCGCAACAATAGAGGAACACCTTCCCCCATCTTCTCTTCCAAAATATAATTCATATATCGCTGTACAACCTTCCTGCACTCCAACTAGGGCTCTCTCTATAGCCTGGATTGCAGATAAGAGATGCAACTCTGAGGCATTCCTTATGAACACTTCGAATGACATTCTCAATGAAGCCTTAAATTCATCCATGCAGTAGACTCCAGGAAAAGATGATTCTTTGAATAGCTCCCCATCAAGAGTCTTTGTAGTGGATTCTGTCTCATGGGATGCTAAAGTAGCTCTTTTTCCCTGGGTGGATATGCACTTTCCTGTAGCTTTCAAATGTAGATTTATGAGCCCAGAATATAAATTTCTGGATTGCACAGGATCAGCAAAAGGAAATAGATGGCCTAGCTCCTCCAGATACTTAAGAACACCATCCAAGCAAGCAAGCAAAAATGGTTGTGGCACTTCAACCATATCCGCAAATTCTAGTAACAAGAATCGTGAAATGCCAATTAGGATGGCCATAAAACTTGATGACAAAGGAACAGTATCATATTGCTTATGCAATCTCAAAATGACTGAAGCAGCAAGAAATAGCTGTTTAAGGGCAAATGTTACTTCAGGGAAGGAACCTTTCAGCAGACCTTGCAAAAAGGGTTGGTTCAAGGATTGCATCTCAATTGAGTTAGCCTCATTGAGAATAGAGGCAACACTGCTTTTATTTTCCGATTTCAACCTTTTTCTATTTGTGCTAGCATTTTCACTAACATCATCACAATGAGAAGATTCCACATCGTGATATTTACTAAATGAAGTATCAGCCTCAGAATTAATAGGGAGTTCATTCACAACCCCAAGGTCTTGATAAGTTTGATAATCACACAATTTTGTCAGCCATTGACATTCCCTATCAAGAAACATTTCCAAGATATGACCTAATAGTTCCAAAATTGAATTTATACAAAGGTTCAGTTGGGAACTGTATTCACAATTCAACTTCACTGATCTCATGTGACGGTTACCATTCCTCAAATCAGTGTGGTCCAAAGCAGATGCTAGGCCAAACAAAAATCCATTAAGGCAAGAAGCTAGAGAATAAACTTTACACATATTGGCACTGTTTTTACCATCTCCAACTGCAACATTAGACTTCTTTAGAGAGATAAGTTCACTTTCCACATGTTCCTTCATACTGATAATCATTTGAATTGCACTATTGCACGTTTCCACAGAGTGGCTGGAATCTAGACATAGATCATCTTCATCATTTAGTTCATGGCAAACGTTCTGGTGTTGCTCCTGGCCGGGTTTGTTGTCAATTACAATTACGTGGAGAGCACTCTTAAATTGATATTTGCTAGTTGTTAAAAACAAGTATGATGTATGATCCATCAATGAAACGATGATATCCTTAATTTGTCTGTTGCTACCTCCTGGAGAAGCTTCTCGAAGATCATTAACAATTGATAAAGACTTGAAAAGCCATGAAACAGAAAATTGATTTTCAGATAGAACTGTGGATGAGCTTTGTCCATTGCCCGCCTCAAAGTAAGCCATAAATATATATTTCAAGGCCTTCCGGCAAGATGCAAACAATTTGAGGAGTTCAAATTGATTTGGAGAACATAAAGTAGTCTGATTATCTAGTAAAGCACTCACCAATTGCCTGGAAAACAAAAGAAAAGTAAAATGAAAATAAATTTCAAAGGCTCTTGACTACACACTCCAACAAGAACTACAAAACAAACCAACTTCCAAGATTCACTGAGAGATAATTGTATTGTTATTATATCATTTATTGTCTAATTAATAGCATCGATTTAAAAAGCCATGACAAATAACAAGAGGCACCTTGCCTTACTCTAGAATAGTGAAGTTTTATATTATCCTGCAAACTACGAAACATCAAATCCGATATAACGTACAAGATTCGAAAAAAACGTTTTCAGTCAGACACCATTAATAAGAAGAGAGTGCAAGGAAAGGAAGATATAAAATAAGTATACCTTTCAAGTTTGAGAACATAAGTCGTATAAAGGGAAAAAGACCTTGAACTAATGTTCCCTTTTGGCATCCAACATAAAAGATTAATCAAATGCTGACAAGCTCTGAATCTCACATTGCTATGGGGAGAATCATCCTTCAACTGGTAATTGTCTGTATGCAACATGTCAGGTGAATGCTTAACTACTCTTGCAATGGGAGAATTATCATCAGGTGTACGTTTGCCACTGCAAACACCTGTCGTTAAGCGCTCAAGAGTGGCTATCACCTCAATCCAATTGGATGAGCTTGTGTTAATATCATGAAAAGATGGTAATAATGAAGCCTTCAACTTCAACTCACGACAAAACCTTGATGGCATAAACCTGCAGACAAACTAATAGAACAGATAGTATTGTCATCATCTGATCAAACAAACTTCATAAACAGTATGAAATTTGAAAAATAAATTAGACAGAAAGTATTGGCAGCAATGAAACCTTCAAAAGACATTAACTACCACGTTCCAACCAAAACTAAAGGACAAAAAGTCCTTTTTTTTTTCTTTATGAGAAACAGAGAGACAGAGGAGTAACATTTATTTCAAAGACTTACTCTTTGTTCATAAAAGATGGGGTCACTCAGAACAGCTGACGAAATTTGTTGCAGAGACACTTTCTTTAGCTGCTGCCATCCATTGGTTTGTTGTGTTCCAATCTTAGTATCATTGCTTGTTAAGAAGGGATGGGAAGTACGAATTAAAAAAGAAAGGAACATTTTTAACTTCTTTTTAGCAGCATGAATGGCCCAAATATCAATATTTTGGCAAACAATCCACCAAACTGCTGTGGGCAATGACCTTTTATTTATATTACAAATACTAAAGTCCCAATCATCAATCTCACTAAGCACTGCAGTAGATTTATCATTTGAAGCATTTTTTTCAGTGGAATTCAAGATTTGGCATTTAGCTACTAAAGATAAATGCCTCATCATGAAATCAGTAAGATCTTCGGCTTCTTTTCGCAAAATAGAGACAAGCCTTCCAAACTTTTTGCTCTTTTTCTGTAACGCTGACAAGCCATCATCTCCAAGCACCTCAACCTTCATCAAATTCTCATTTTTCTGGTGCAAATATTCGAGAGAGTCTATTTGCTTATTCAGATCCACTAACCTTTGAAGAGCCATGGTAAGCGATACATAAATTGACGGGCACCAATCTACATCGGTATCTTGATGATAAAGACTACAAACAGATTGGACAACAACAAGAACAGAAGCTGAAGGTCGAATTATCCATGAAAAATATCCTTTATCGCTCCAGTCAGTCCTCTGCATCCAATCACAAGCAGAAGACACTATGAATGAGTCTCCAATTGCTGCTGACATCTTTCTAGATGAACTTGGGGGCATCAGACTAATTGCTTGCATGTACAGGCTCCGACAGGACATGTACAAGCGAAAGAATAAAACAAAGACCCAATGACAGGTAACTCCAAATCCGAGACAATTACCTACATCGACAACCATATCATCACATGTTTTCCCCATGACAGCAACGGAGAATGGTTTGGCACCATCTGACTGCAGTTCAACCAAACTACTCATGCAAGGACGTATCACTGAAACCAAGTTCTCAATTGAAGTTCCAATTTGGAAAGCATTGCCAGATGTGACATTCAGTGAATCCAACATCAGAGCATACATTTCAGACAACCCTCTCCCAAGAAGCACATTTTGCATATTCAAGCCGCCTGACTTGTTCCTTATATTCAAGTTCATATTACAGAGTCTCAACCATCCTAAAGTCTCTGTCACATCCTCAGTTAACTGCTGAATAATTCCGCTAGCTTGCCCTTCTGGTACATACTTAATAGCTTTATGAATTGCAAATTTAATTTCTTGTGAAGAAAGTAGCATCCTAACTGATTTTTCATATGCTTCATGACATAAAGAAGTCATAAAGCTGGCATAATTTTTTTCAGTTTCATCCTCATTTGATATCACTGTCCTCATTGCTTTACATAAAGCAAAAATACTAATGTTGACCTACGATAGCAAACATATAGAAAAGGAATGATCATGGTTTGGGACATTAAATTTCAGATTGAGAAAAAAAGTATAGCCGAGCAAGTTTTATAAAACAAAAAATATTATGATAGAAAAATAAAACGACAGAAAAACCCAGACAAATTTCAGATGGTAATCCCATGACTAAATACTAACCTGCCGTAGTTGACCATATAAAACAACCAGTTGACATCCAAGGTCTTGAGTCTTGAAAGTTAGCAAGTGTTGTTTAGGTATGCCTCTGAAAGAAAGATTAATAGCAGAGTAAGAAAGGATTACTATCCATAAGCTCACCAAGTCATTCCCAATCACATCATATTCAATTTCTAAAAGATAACCAACAGTCACCAATATCTCATTTGCGGCTAAGACAAAAACTTCCAGGTCAGTATTGTTTTCAATCTCATGTCTTGATAATAATAGCAAATGAGAGGAAACCAACATTACTGTATCATAAACCTTTTTTAAGAAATTAAGGTACGCCCCTTCAGAGTTATCCTCTGTTCTAATATACACATTTTCCTTTATAAAACTTGCAAGTACATTATTTATTGACTTGAGTAAGCAATGAACGTCTGACAAGCCTGGTCCCAGTTTAATTTCAGTGCTAATCTGTTCAATGGTCTGAAGCAAAGGATCCAAAATCTGTACAAAAAACTCAAAAAGAGACTTCCTTATTTCTGTGCTCAAAATAGTCTGGTCATTGTCTTTATCTGAGAGTCCATCAGCACTTCCTTGAAGCGAATAAGATGCATGACTTGCTATACCATCCCACAAAGGCCTCAAACAACCCATTTTGTTATTCAGTTTGGTGTCCTCAAACAACATTGAAGCTCCTTTCACCTTTTTAACTCTGACAACAAGCATGTGAAACAATTTTCCTACTGCACCCAATGCCAAAAACTTCTTTCCTGCAACTAATTTTTGCACTTTATCAAATAAATACCTATGATAGCTCTTAATATGTGTATAAGACTTTTCTAATTTCTCATCATGGGATTGTATAGCCTTCTCCAAACCATGTAAGCACAAGAATCCATCGATATGCACTGTGTGAAACAAGGCATGAGATACAACTTCTTCAAGTAACTTCATCAATGTTCTTGTCAAACAATGATTAGATCCATCAGCTTTGAAGCTTAACTCATGCAACAATTGCAGTAATGGTTCCAGAAGTTCATTGACAAAATTGTGAAATCCATTTTTCTTGGTAGGATGAATCCACAAAAATTTAGAAAAAGGCTGAAGCATCATACAGGAAAATTTCATAGCAAAAATGCCTACATCTCCACCTTCAAGGCGATTCACATGAATTTGGTGAAGAAACTCGAGCACTGCATCAATGGTAGAAATCCAAGTGTCTAAATTCTCATTGGATAGACCCAAATCAGATGAAAATACTAAAGAAACACAATCAAGCACACAATTGTACAACTTCGAACAATCTCCTGAAAGTAGCTCTTGTTTTGAACACAACGATGCAGCTAGTAAAGACATTGCATTCCTTGTAACAAAACAAAAGGCATTTAAAAGGTTTCTTGAGAGATTCAAACTAATGTGCATTTTTACTGATTCTTCCAAACAAAATTTAAAAATTTCCCAGCATCTATTATCCAAGCACGGCTCAATAGCCATGTTAAGACATTTTCCACCATCATTCTTTGCTCTCTTTTTGGATGAAATCAACAATGACTGTACCCAATCACTAAGAAAAACTGTCAAGCGCGACATTCGTACCATATCACGATACCCATCTTTCACTTTCAACTTTGAGTTGACAAAACTGAAAACTGCTTCAACCTTCCTGCATTGAAGTGTCGAAGAATATAAGAGAAAAACTCACACTGCTTCCAACCAAAACCAAGGAATCTAATTATAACACATATGCATAAATACGGCGTGAAAGAAACAAACTTTTGTTGGTCGAGCTCCTTGTTCTTAATCAAGAAAATCAATTCCAAGTTCCTCCACGGACGACCTTCTTCAAACTCTTGAGGCAATTCTCGGTGTTCCAACTTCTCCACTCGTTTTGGTTCGTCTACTATTTCCTCTTCTGGTGAAATGGGAACCCAAGCAGACTTGGAAGGCCTCTCAGTTTTTGGAGGACTCTTTAGCTTTCTCTTCCTACTCTTCATCTTTGAATTCTTCTCTTTAGTCTCTACCTCGGAAACTACCATTAACGACTTCCTCTAAATCAGCACTAGATTTCCTGGTTTGCGTTGTGAGCGAAACGAGGGCTCGATACCAAATCCCTCACGCGCCGCCGCCAAATCCCGCTCTTTGTTTTCGACTCCGCTGACCCTGTCAGAAATGTATTCCAAAACTTCACGCGCCAGAAAACCGCCCCGTCAGCCGTCGTGGCGCACCCGAGAGCTTCCGTCGATTTTTTTTCCTGCTGTAGACGACACCGGTGGTGACCAGCTTCACCTCAGCCGCTTTACTCCGCCGCCTATACCCCTTGGTTGTTGCTATTCGCGAAAAGAAAACCCCCACCGCCGCTGCCGGATTCGTTTCACCGTTCTCTATGACCCACCGTCGTCAACGTCCAAACTCGCCGCCGAACCCCAGAGCTGCTGTCTGCCTCTGTTGCCGGAGAAGAAAAGCCGCCGTTAGCGAAAGAGAGAGAGACACACGGGAGAGAGAAAGGGAGAGGGAGAGGAAACAACCGTCGCCGCAGCCGTTGAACGCTTTCCGTGGAGAAAGCTGCGTCGCCGGAACAGCTTGGGTCGCCGGCGTGAAGGTGAAGATGCCCGTGGGAGAGAGGGAGCAAGCGTGAGAGATGACCGTGGGAGGCACACTAGGGTTCTTTTTTCTTTTGGAAAACTAAAGGAAAAAATGTAGTCAGAGTTTATTTATTTGAAATTCTGCTGAATCTTCTTTGAAAAAATAAATGCTATTAAATCTTTCCTCTATTTATTTGAAAATTTAAAACATAAAAAAGGAAAAATAAAATAAAATAAATAAAATACATTTTTAATTACTGAAGTTTGGACTTGATGTCTATTTAGTCATTGAAATGTAAAAAAAAAGTATTTTAGTTTTTGAAGTTAAAGAAATAGTTCTAAATAGTACTTAAACTTATTCGACCGTTTGTTGACTAACAGAAATATGAAGTGACAATCAAATTACTATGTATTTTACTATCCACTATTTTCTGTACATGTGTGCTAGTGTACACATTACAAGGGAGGACGAGGAACAGAACAATAACCAACAATTAGGAACCAGAAAGGATCAAAATAAATGGGAAAAATAACTTGTGTAAGAGTTTAGCTTGGAATAGCGCTTTCTTCACTAGTGCAGGTATTCTTTTATTTGCATTTGAAATATGACTTTATTTTTGTCCCAATAACCAACAGTGTTGACACTCGACGTTCCACAATAGGTTTTTGTATTTTTTTTGGGCGATTATCTTATTTCATGGTGCGTTAAGAAGTAAACGACAGTCTCACGTTCATCAGTAGAGGGTGAATACCGTGCACTTGCTATAGCCGTTGTTGAAATCTTATGGCTTCATCAATTATTCTGTGATTTGCAAGTTACTCCCTCTTCTCATGCTCTTCTCTTTTGTGACAATCAGGCTGCTATCCACATTGCCTCCAATCTGATGGTCCATGAGCGCACCAAACATATCGAATTGGATTGTCATTTCATTAGAGACAAGGTTTTAGATGGCACTGTCAAGCTGCTACCTGTGAAGTCAGCTCTCTAATTAGCAGACGTTTTACTAATTCTTTGCCTTCTCCTTCTTTTCTTCCACTATTATCCAAGATGGGAGCTACCAATGTTTTTGCCCCATCTTGAGGGGGAGTATTAGAATTCAAAGTGCTTAGTTAGTCTGGTAGCATAATTAGTTTAATTAGTTTCGTTAGTTAGCATCAACAACCATCATCAGTTCTAATCTTTTGGCTTATTTATAGCCTTTACTCATCAATAAGAAAAGCATCTCTGAGGCATTATTTACCTCTATGACTCAATAGGTGGGAACCCAATTATTATTTTTCTGCTCGTCTTTCATTGCCAGGTGGCTTTTGTGTTTCCCAGTCACCCTTCCTGCTTGTTTGTGGAGTTTGTGGAGGACTGAGTTGGCGTTTGGCACATAAGATTACCTTAAGTAGTTTGGGCTTGGATTTAGTTAGGTTTGGATAAATTTCGAGAGTTAGGTAATCTAAGTTCAATAAATTGTACTGGGAGGGCAGACTAATGTCCCAGTATAGAAATTTTTTGGAGGTATAAGTTTAAGAAGCATAGATTTTTTTTAGTTCAACAACATGTGAAGGTGGAGTTCGAACTCATGACCTTTTGATCATGAAGATATGCCTTAACCAATTGAGTTATGCTCAGGTTGGCTAAAAAGCACAGATTTACATAGGCTAAGTTTTTTTTTTCATAAAATATTTGATCTGAGGTTTCAAATCGACATGATAGATCATCTACAGAAGTCTAACACTAATGTAATGTTGTGTGAAAAACACTTTGATACTTAAATTAGTATTTAGACCGAGACAATGTTGAATTGAGCATGAGTAATTTTGCATACTTGTCTCTATGCCTACATAAATAATCTTGCAAAGAAGTCTAACACTCTGGTATGTCTATTAGTTTTCTCAACTTACCTTATAAAAAAAAATAATACTTTTATTCAAATAAATAAATAAAAAGGCAGCACACTTGAACTTTATCTAATCTAAGTGGGCCAGTTGCACAGATAACAAATTAACCAAAATAATTAGCAAAAATGGCAACATGTTATGGGTTTTGCAGATATAACAAATTTTGATGGGCTGGTCCAAATTATGTACCCAAAAAGACAATTAAGCCCTTCAGTTTATTGATGTACTAAGTGTATCAGTGGTATGTTGCCAATAAGATATATCACTGATATACCATATATAAGGTATATCACTAATATCAATGTATACTGATTTATTTTGTATGCAGGATATCATCCGTCATTGATATACTTCTAAATTGGTATATCACTGATATTTTTTATATACTTTATATAACGTGTATCATTAATATAACATCATATTAGGTATATTAGTAATATATCTCCACTATTATGTGACTAATTTCATATTAATTAAGACTGAGAAAAAATAAAGCTCAAAATCAAGGAAATAAGGATGATGTGAACAACATACATCCAAAAAGACGACCAAAACCAACACCAAAGCCTTGTCTTTGTACAAGCCTAACAAGATGAATAAAATTTCTCTAAAAAAGACCTTCCAATCTAGTTTTGTCCTCAAAATCACACATGATGAATGAAGTTGGACTTTCATTTCTTTTTGGTTTGTATTAGGTATATTACTTATATCACTAATATCATTGATATACCTAATATGAGGTATATAATTGATATATGATAAGTATAATAGTGATATACTTTTATAAAAATTTATCACTGATATACCTTATATAAAATATATCATTGATATACATTACAGGAAGCATATTACTGATATATTTTGTATTAGGTATATCATATGAAGTATATCACTAATACACGTACATCTAATAAAACAACATATAAATTATCTATTTTATATTAGATATATCACTATATTTTTTTTGAAAGGTATGTCATGAAAATACCTAATAAGAAGTATATAAGTTATACACTTTGTATTAAGTATGTCACTGATATCACTGATATACCTAATATGAAGTATATAGTTGATATATATAGAGTAAGTCTATCAATGTTATACTTTTGTATAAAATATCTCACTAATATACCTTTATATAAAATATATCACTGATATATTTTGTATTAGGTATACTATTGACATACTTAATATGAATTATATCATTATATATATAGGTAGTATATTTAGCTATATCAATGATACGCCTAATATTGATATATCTTATAGGAAGTCTATTATTAATATATTTTGTATTAAGTATATCGTTGATGACGAACTGATATACCAAATATGACAAAGTATATCATTAGTATATCTAATATATCTGTAGGTAGAATATCAATGATATGCTTTGTATCAGGTATATTAGTGATATATTGATATACTTAAAAGAAGAGCAAAATTGGAGCATTAAAAATTTCGAAAATATCATTTAAAAATTTTGCTGTATTTGCAAAATCTAAAGGTTGTTGCTATATTTGCAAATATGCTAAAGTATTTTGCTACCCATTACAATTATCCAATCTAAGTAGGTTGGTTAACTATACTTAACTATTGCTTTATTCTTTCATACACATCATGATATACTCATCCTTATGGCGTGTTTTGAGCAATAATTATGCCAAATGTTCATCGATCAGTACTCCTACGACTTAGAGTTCAAACCAAAAAGATTAGAAAATTGGCTCTAAGTTAGAAAGGTGATGAAAGATCTGCTTGGTTTTATGATAAAATAATAGAAGAGTATAAATCTCACATCGAAAAGGTTCTATGAAGTGATGAGTTAATTTTTACTCGTCTCGGTTAGAAACACTTTAAGTTTGGTGACTAACTCTAGATAAATGATCTTCTTGTATTCTCTTGCTCGAGAGTGGGGAGAAGGGCGTGATTTGTATAAAACTTTGAGAAAGTTTTTTTTTGGGTAGTTGGGGTCAGGGAGAGAATTTCTATGTGATTGTAATAATTTTCGCATAGTGAAATTTCTTTCTGGTGGGCTATAGTTTTTCTCCGATTTTATAGTTCTCCACATAAATGCTTGTACTTTATTTTTCTTATTTTCTTTTAAATTTCTCAGTTATTTTTCTAATTATTCCTCCTGTAGAAGTGAGATTTTTTTCCCTCAATAGTAGAATCAAAGCTTTAGGTTTGTAGTTTCTTAAATTTCTAAGTATGCTCTATTGTTGTAGCATTGTTTGATCTTCCACATGAGAAAAGATTTCTTAAAACGGGCTATGGTAGTGTGAATAATGTAGGTTGTTTATTATTTTCAGATTTTCTAGGAGCTAAATCAGATATGTCAAACTTTATGAGTCCAGTAAAGTTTGATGTAGAAATTTATTGAAATTATTAACTTTGGCTTGTGGCAAGTGCAAGTCAAAGATATGCTTATATAATCTAGGTTACACAAGGCCTTGAAGGGACATCTTTCTAGTAAAATCTAAATGTCAACACCTTTAAAAGAAATTTTCGTATCAAACATGTACTAGAAAAGAAAACACATCTAACTGAATTGGAAGTTATAAAAAAATTCCATATCCTTTTTGGATCATCACAACTTTTTTTTAATAGGAACATTAAAGAATACTGAAAAAATGAAAAGAACCAGGAAATTGAATTTTCCATTCGAAGAGGCAGGGCAGTTGGTGGGTGGTTAATAGCGCATAAAACGTGCTATCTCTAGGTTGTAATTTAAGCTAGTTTGTGAATTAAAGTCAGTACTTTTACGAGTTTATTTGCCAATTTTGTAGGAATCGACCAATTAGAGCAACAATGATGATTTAGACGAAAAATAGAGATAAATAGAGCAAAAAAGAGCACTTTGGAGCTAAGAAGATATAAAAGAGAGGGTTGCAGGAAGAATTTTAGAGAGAATAGCGTTGAGACGCTGTATGAAGCGTTTAAATATTGAAAACACATGAAATCAGGCCAGCAGACCCGAAGTGGTTGCGTCTCGACGCTACGAAGTATGTGACAAAAATGCAATTTGGCGTGGGATAGCGTTGGGGACAGCCTCTCGACACTATGAACTTTTTTACAGAAGTTCTTGCGTGCGTTTGTGGTTTTTATGGATAATTTTATAATTTTACGGATCAACGTCGAGATGTTGTCGAGGATTTTGGTATAAATTCATCTTTTTATGCTCGAATTTTGGAGGTCATTTGGAGAGAAAAGTTCCAACCCGATTATGCTAGGTTTTGAAGGTTTAGGGAGTGTTCTTGTGAGCCAATGGAGAGATTCATGCCTTGAGATTCTGGGCTTCACAATGGGAACAAGTGTGGCACATGTCGTCGAGAGTACTTTCTTTCCATTTTTAATTTATTAGTTTTATTGTTAGATGTTTTAGAAGAGTTTCTATTTTTGTATAATGATATTGAGTGGTGAAACTCTATTTTAGAGATTTGATGTAATATTTTGGACGTTTTTATTCTTGATCAATTTGTTAGACTATTTCATATCGTAATGATTCATTCGTGCATCTGTATCTTAATACTTTTTAGTCTCCTGATCAAGGATTAAATTATTTAGTTGGTTCAAGTTCTTAGCTCGAGAGAGTAAACATTTAGATTAGAACAACAAATGCATGACTATTAATTAGTGAAATCTTGCACGAGAATGATGATTTTCTAGTAGAAGGTTTAATTATGCAACTAAAGGGATTCCTGGGTCTAGTCTCGATCGTGATAGTCGAGAGGAGACTTTAGGATACTTTTAGGAGTAGTTGTTAAAAAAAGTTTTGTTAATGCCTTGCTCATTTGTTGAAAATAGACCAAGAAATTGATTTTACAAATTAGTGGGAGAATTAACTGAGCTCGAGAGAGGAAGTAAATAGCATTAGATTTTACTTCGCTTATGTTCGTTGCATGATAAAAGTTGGCGACAATGCAAACTATGAACAATGGTCGTCAACCCACACCTCTTCGTTTCTAGACTCCAATGTCAATTGTGTGAGAAAGTTGGCGACAACATTGCCCTCTCTTTGGGTGAAGCTGCAACTGAAACTAGAAGTGGAGCTTGAAGAGGTTTTTATTGTTGAAACTAGGGCTCCCACCTCAAAAATGTCTTCAACATTTCCTCAGAAAAGATGGAAGACCCGAGATGAATCAGTCTCCACCTGGACTGGATAGATGTCAAGTTCATGGGCAAGATGTAGACTTCCTTAACTGCTAGAGCCAACAAATCTCTAATTTTATTTTTTTAATTTATATATAAAATCAATATAGTAAGATGAATGAGACTAAAATTATTATGCTATTAAGTGAGATCTACACCTAAGACATTGGCCAGGTACTTAGTTGGTGTAAATATTACATTTCCTTGAAATTTTCGAATGATTATATCGAATTTTGTCATCTGTGAATTGATATATGTTGGGGATGATGCCCTATTGTAATTTATCCAAATTATTTTTTTTAATAATATAAGAGTTATTTTATTCGACATTTAGTGTGCATAAACTCAATCCAATAAACTAAGATCCAAGGTTAT
>JAOANK020000013.1:2357873-2370269 GCA_026257165.2 Telfairia occidentalis
ATATACTCTGAGACTCCATTACTCGAGCTTGAAGTTGCTTCGTGCTCGAATACGTGGGCATGGAACATGCCTGTGCAGTAAGCTTTTCATATAGAATGATGAATAACCGTTAATTTCAATAATAAGTTGAGAGCTGTAGCAATTTTTTTAGTACTCTTTTGAAATCTTAGTATATGAACTAAATGTCAAGCGTAAAACGTAAGGGACTCGCGATTCTTACGATCTTACCGCACAAATAAGTTCTAACCTTGTTTTGGAAGATTGTCTAACCCAATTTTGGTAGAAATTGAATCTAAGTTAGAAATAGTTTATAATGTATTATTATTTTTTTTTATTTTGTATCTGTGTATGTATCGTGTATTAACTATTAAATTTCTGTAGAAAATTCTAAAACGTTGTCACAAAAAATACTAAGAAGGCTTTATGACAATATTTGGGTTTTTTTTTATCATTTAACGATTTGGAAATCTTAAAATATTTATTTCTGAAAAACGTGAGGCAGTATGAATCACACGTTGAACTTTATGAACCACAAGAAGAAAGACCAATGAGTTTTTTTTTTTCGTAGGAAGGACTGATAATGTTAGACTTGAAACTTATCATAATTTTTAATACAACACAGAATATGTGTGAAAATGAGATGGTAGTGCTGTAAGGAAGCTTCTTTTTTCTAAATAAATAAATAAATTATTATTTGAATTTGAAAATTTGGAAGTTCATATTTGATGATGAAGAAATCCGTTTAAAAAAATTGTTGTGGAACTTCTTGTGTATGGATATATCAGTAAAACACACATTTCTTGACGATTGGAATTTTTTTAATTCATTGGAAGAGAACAATTTCTTTAATAAAAATGTGTTATTTAATCATTTAAAATACATTATATTGTTGTTTTTATATATCTTGAATGTAATCAGTGTAAAATTAAAGAGGCTTTGCTTATTCTCTCACGTGCAATTTTTGTGCTAGCTCATAGACTTAGGTTTAGTCGTTTAGATAGGGTAGAACCAAACATTATTTTATAATAATAATTAATAATCCTCTTAAAAGAGAGACAACGAGCAAATGGGAGATTAAGGGCATCAACAGAGACACGAGACAACAATTCCAATGCGGAGAATTGCCTTATCCAAATCGAATATACGCACATATAATATTATAAGAACATTTACTTTGTTTTGGTCTATTTTGAAATGTTTTGTTCAGATAGTTGCTTCTATAATATATACTTTTTTAATTTGGCTTTTTTTTTTTTTAAAGAATATAACACCACACAGATAGGATATAAACTTTTTTTAAAAAAAGTTTAATGTAGGGTGTGGCCAAATCGAGCATAACTCAATTAGTTAAGATATATCTCTTCAATCAAAAGATCATGAATTTGAATCCTTATCCCTACATGTTCTTGAACTAAAAAAAAAAAAAAAAATTTAGGGATGTGAAATTGAACCTTTCACCTTTTTATCAGAAATACATGTTTTAACTAGTTGAGTTATGCTTAGCTTAACAGATTTACTAATAAATTAATCAATTAAGTTCTACTCATATTGACATATTAAATATAATTTTTATTTATAAATTTAATAAAATATTTAATATGTATGGTTTAAGACACTAGTCTTAGTGTTATCATAAATATAGCACTTGGAAGGTTGACTGGTAAAAAAACATACCAGTCGAATACAAAATTAAAGACAGTTCCTTGCTATTAATAAATCTGTGTGGATGAAAGACAGTTCTCCGTGGACTAATTCTGTTGTTGTTCTCCAGTTTTTCACTTTCTTGTGCTAAAATAAAGCATGATTTTAGTAAATGCAATTCATAAATTCACCCATAAACAAAGACTAAAATGAATCTACATGCAAAAGTTAATAACCAAAACTAAAGTATTAAAAAAGTCAAAATAAACAAGAGACAAAATTACATCAGGAGAATAGTATTTAAAACCTGCAAAATTGATTGATCAAAGCAATGCATTCTTGTTTGCAAGAGAATAATGAATATTCTATGCTAAAAAATCAGCCATAGCCTTTGTCACTTTCTGTTCAAATTTTCGACCTCCACGCCCAAAACAAAACAAAGGTTATCACTAATAAAAATTTCAGTGCAATTAAAGCCGCCAGCCCACAGAAGCTTCATTCATTTAAAAAATTTCCTCTCCTTAATTTGTTCCTTTTTTTTTTCCTGCCTTTTGAATCCTACAAATCAATGGCTTCCACCGTCCTCCATGGACCTGCTCAAGAGGAGCTTGCTTTCTCAGTTGAAGAAGAAAATGGTGACCAGAATTTTACTCAAACTCCCTCTTTTGTTTCGAGACTTCTTCTTTACATCGGTGTCCATGAGTTTTACTCACGAGAGGTTCGGTTCGATTCGATTCAATTATGTTCTTGTATCTTAAAAATACTATCTAGTTAAATGTTATATTTTCATCATAGAACTAACAAATTTGACCTTAAATTTTAATTTTCATTTTATTTAGTCAATTTGAGCATACCTTAACTAATTAAAACATATTTTTTCAATTAGAAGGTTTTAAAAAAATCAGAAAGGTTTTGGGTTGGAATTCCTACCTCACATCACATATGTTCTTGAACTAAAAAATAAAAACAAAAAATATTCATTTTATTTTTGAAAATTGATTTCTTTTTAATTATTATTATTTTTTTCTTTTCTAACCTGTTTTGTTTCCCTTTTCGAAAATTTTGACAATATTTTAGAAACATTTTTATAGTCTATTTGTTTTCTTTTCCACTATTTTATTATATCTACCAAAGTTATTTTTTTCTTTTTTGAAATGTGAACAATAAAATAAATAAATGGGTAATCAAGATTCCGATAATTCAAAACATAACTTAGTGAATAAAACATTTGCTATCATTATAAAAATTAATGATTCAATTTCTTACCTCTACCATTATTGAACTAAAAAAACTAGTATATGATTATCATTTGAGTTTTTTTTTTTTTTTAAACTATAAGATTGTTTTATTTTGAAATTATTCTATGCAACAAATTTTTATATTAACAATTACGTTTTATTTATTTAACCTAATTTTAAAGATAACTGAAAAAAAAAAACAAATAAATCACCAATAATTTTATTATTATTATTGTTTTATGTTTTTAATTGTTTGTTTACGCAGATGTGGAAAGCGGCGATGACAGAATTAATAGCAACGGCCTTTCTAATATTTTGCTTAACAAGTTCCATCGTCTCTTGCTTGAACTCGAACGAATCAGATCCAAAGTTCATAATCCCAATCGCCGTTTTCATAATCCTCTTCCTCTTCCTCCTCGTAACTTTCCCTCTCTCCGGCGGCTTCATGAGCCCCATCTTCACCTTCATCGCCGCCCTACGAGGCGTCATAACCTTCACACGCGCCGCCGTCTACATTTTAGGGCAATGTCTCGGCTCCATCCTCGCTTTTCTGATGATCAAGGACGCAATGAGCCCCGATGTTGCAGACAAGTACTCGCTCGGCGGCTGCACCATCCGCGGCACCGGCGCCACCCCCGGCCTCGGCCTCACGACGGCTCTGGTCCTGGAATTCGCCTGCACGTTCGTTGTGCTCTACGTCGGAGTGACTGTGGCGTTCGACAAGCAGATGAGCGAGCGGCTCGGTTTGCCGATGGTGTGCGGGATGATCGCGGGGAGTTCGGCGGTGGCGGTTTTTGTGTCGACGACGATCACCGGACGGCCGGGGTACGGCGGCGTGGGGTTGAATCCGGCGAGGTGTCTAGGGCCGGCGTTGTTGAAAGGGGGGCGGTTGTGGGAGGGGCATTGGGTATTTTGGGTGGGGCCGTTTGCGGCGTGTGTGGCTTATTATGGATTTTCGGTGAATTTGCCAAAGGGGCCGTTGGTTGGAGCGGAGGGGGAGCTTGGGATTTTGAAGATGGCCGGAGGTTGTTGGCGGAGGATGGGGATGACGGCGCCGGAGCTTGGAGTGAAAGCTAGTGCTAGGGCAAAATACTGAACTCTGAAATTGAATGGGAGATATGGAGGGGGTAACCAAAAGGTGTATTGTGTTCTCTTGGGTTGTTTTTGGACTTTATTGAAAGAAATGAAGAAAAACAACTCTGCCACCCTTTTTTTTAGTTTAATGATTGGAAGAATGAGATCAAATCATGACTTTTGAGATAATATAGTTGCTTTATCTACTTTATATTAACATTTTTTTTAGCTACTCATGATGTGAAAAATATATATTAATGGTAACTTTTGAGTATTAAACCGAACATATCTCAATTGGTCGATATATATTTCCTTAATTAAAAGATTGTGGATTCGAATCTTCAATTCCAAATGTTGTTGAACTCAACAACAAAAAGGAAAAACCTTATAAGTTATTTGAATATTCATCTCTATATTATGTGACTTTATATTCTTTAAAATAAAGTAAGTATAATATAGAAGGATGATTTATTTTTTTAGTATAAAAAATAGAAAAACAATGATTTTTAAAAATATTTTTACTTATTTTTTTAGTTAAATTAAGTGGACAAATTTAGTGAAATTTGAACAAAGGTAAAGATTGAAACTCTTATTTAAGTCTAGAGTTTAAATATAATGAATGAAATTAAAAATTTATGATGTAAATTCATACATCACACCAAATTTAGGATATAAACTATTTTTTTTCTATTTTTCAAATGATGCACAGTTCTGTAAGAAATATTAAAAATTCTTTTGCGGTGGAAGAAGGTTTGAATTTTTAATATAAGTTAAATGTAGAGGTTGTTGAATAGATGGATATTTTGTTTGGGTAAAAGTTAATTCCTTTTCCATAAACTTTGCTTCAGTTTATCTTAATCCCCACCTTAAACTTTCAATCTTATTCAATTAAATATTAAATTTAGATAAAGTGTTGTAATTTCACCCTCTATTAAATTTATGCTAATTTACCTATTAATTTTAACAAAAAAATAATGTATAAGATTTTAAAAATTCTTTAATCTCTAATGTCATTTTTATGTCTCTATTCTATCAAATTTATATAAAATATATGTTATATAATTCATTAGACACACATGAAAAAGCTTTTTTTAACGAGTTTTTGAACTGGAATCTACCATAAGGTACAAATTGCAATACTTCTTAAAAGTTTAAGTTGAAGATTGCAATACTTTCTAAAGTTTCAGTTGAGAATTGAACATTTATCAAAGTTTAAGGTATAATTTGATGAATTGAAAATTTAGAGTAACAATTGATACACCTTATCAAGTTCAAGAGTTAAAATTTGATGCCTTTTCATTTTTTGTTGGATCTTCACTTAAACTATTTTTTACCTTACTGTAAGTTTTTTGTTTAAAAAATTGTTGAATGAAGTATTTTGCATCTTATGAATTAGAAAGCATATGTGTTAGTATGAAATTGATAAGATTGAGATAAAAACAAGTGTACTAATTACATTAAACTTAATTTTTTGCAAAGCTTGAGTTTCATTAAATCATTGAGCTTTTAGAGTTTTTTTACATGTTTTTTTTTTTTGTTAAAATTAGCGGGTGAATTAGAGGATATTGAATAAACGGTAAAAATTACAATATTTAATTAAATTTAAGATTAAATTTGATGAAATTAAAAGTTTATGGTGAAAATTTATACAAATTGTCATGTTTAGGAGTAGAGAAAGAAAGTAGAGAGAGAGGAAGGAAATGTGAGGGAGAAAGAGAATAAATTAAAGGACCAAATTTTTTCATTTATGAAAGTTTATTAGGTTTAATTTTTACTATTGAAGTTCATGAGTGTAAAATTTTAATTTGTGAAAGTTTGAAAGTTTAATTTTTACAATTAAAATTTTATTTGTGTAATTGTAATAAACATTATATTTCAAAAAGGTTGTTTGTGCAATTTATCCAAAATAATATGTATTTAAAAAATGTCACAACTTTTCCTTTTTTTTTAAATACAATATTAAGTATGACTTTTCTTACTATATTTTACGTTACATTTAAGTTTGACTTTGATTTTGATTATAAACTTATATACTTTTTGCTATATTTGTAAATCCATATTTATTTGATGCTATTTATATAAATATTTATTTAGTTTAACAATTGCAAATGTTTAGAACAACTATCAAGTTAGGATGATAATAGATGCTTTATTCTTTAAATTCACTTAAACTCATATTTATTTATTTATTAAAAATCAAAGAACAAAATTAAATATTAATTGACCTTCCCAAAAAAAAAAATCAATTATATATATAAAAAAAGAAATAAAAAGCATAAAGTCATTTAACCATACATTCTTAGAAAATACAACTCTTTTTTTTTAAGAGAAGAGAAAGAAAAATGATTAGAAGTGATTGGTTCAACATCATTTTCACTCAAAAAAATGCATAACTCATTAAAAAATAGATATATTTATTATTATTATTATTTTGCGGAAGAAATGGCTCAA
Source organism: Telfairia occidentalis (assembly GCA_026257165.2). Lineage (NCBI taxonomy): Eukaryota > Viridiplantae > Streptophyta > Magnoliopsida > Cucurbitales > Cucurbitaceae > Telfairia > Telfairia occidentalis. The sequence goes on from JAOANK020000013.1 coordinate 2,364,278, forward strand.
AATTGAGGTTCAATATCATTTCCACTCAAAAAATGCATAACTCAATAAAAAATAAATTATGCGGAAGAAATGGCTCAAAATTGAAGTTCTATCCCGTAGCTTCCAGAATGTGATCGCTTTGTTTTGTTCCGTTTGTTTTCCTCCCAATCTTTTGTTGTGGACAAACAGACACAGAAATACAGAATAATTCTTGGAAACAAAACCGTTTTTTTTTTCAATTTCCCCAAAACAAAAAAGAAGGCAAAAACAAAAAAAAACGAAAATTCCACGTCAGCACCAAGTGGATCAGCCCAAAAAAACCAACCAAGCGAAAGAAAGATGAATGCTACCACTGGTAATACTCCCACACAACGACCCATCTTCTTCCTCTCTCTATCCTCAATTCAATTCAGCCATTCCATTTTCTCTGTTCCATGGAAGTCTCCTTCTCCTCCAAGCCTCAATCACTAACGTTGAATCCATGTCTCCCTCTCTCTTCCTCCTCCTTCTCCTACTCCAGGCTCCGTTTCGTCCGCCGCCAATTCCTTGGCTGTGGCCACAATCTCCGCCCGCCTGATGCCCTGCGCTCTCGAAGAAAGTGCCGGAAGGTCGGCCTCCTTGTTCAGTCTCCAAGATGCATCTTCCGAGCTACTTTGAATTCGAATCCGGTTCTCATCGTTGTTGCTGTCGTTACCTTCTCCGCTGTCTCCTTCATCTACTTGAACTTCAATCGGAGGAAGAAGAATGCGGTTGAGGTACGGTGGAGTATCGATTCTGGACTTCGTTGTTGTTGTGGTTTTCTTGTTCGCAATTTAGTAAACGCTTTTTTTTTTGTTGCTGCGCTAGGATAATGCATGGTGATAATCGAGAGAACGATTCTTGTTGTCTATCTCGCATTGCGTTTTTCTTTTTAAGTCATGTTTTCTTGTAAGAGAGGTATAAATTAGGATAGTTCAATTGAGCGATAGATGTATCAATGTACTGGCTGCAACCAAGGTTGTGCAGTTGGCAATTATCTAACTGGAACCAGCACTTCACCGTGAGGCTCATTGCTATTATTGTGTGATGAATTTGACTGTACAACCGTCCCTGATATTTGATTATGTAAAGAGCTTTCTATATGTTTGATTAGATTCATACATACAACGATTTACTTATTCCTTAATTCAACTCTTAGAAGATGCTTTAACTTACGTCATAGAAATTTTGTAATATTTAGTACATTACGTTTGGAGTCATATCGTTGCATTGAAAGTCTCATGCATAAAATATGGATGTAAATTGACGTCTGTGATTTTCATGGGTTTAATAACTTAGTGCATTTGATTAACTCGCCTGTCATTGTATTGTGGATATAACATGTATTCTGGCTTTTGTACGAATCACAGGGTTCCCGATCTCCAAAGCTTGCCTTATCTCAACTAGGTAGAGGCATCGACTGGTCTGTTGATGATCGGGTAATGGGCTTTAGGGATCACCATGGTGACTTTTTAGAGCAGAACATAGTCATAAAGGATAGAACTGAAGAGAGAAGTTATTCTGGTGAAGAAGAGACTGTTCTGCAGGTTCCAAAATCTGTTCTGTCACATGAGGCTAGCATCACCGAAACATTGCAGCCATCTGTTTCTGAAGTTACTACTTCTAGGGATAGTGATTCTCTGTTTTCAGATGAACGTGAAACAGCAGATCCTTCTCTTCTTTCTGATATCTTTGAATCTGGCGTCCTGCAGCCTCTTATTTTTGCCAAGGACATGACTGACTTGCAACTGAACGTATCTCATGTCAAATCCCACTCTGACTTGCCCGCTATGGCTGATACAACTGACCTTCCACCTGTTGCTGGTCCTTTATATGGTTTATATAATCAAGGGACTCAACATTTCAAAGCAGATGGTGACCTTCTAAAAGAGGAAAAACTTATCAATTCCAACTTTCTAATTGAAGAACCGGCTAGAGAAGATATTTACATGTTCTATGAAGATACAAAGTCAAGTAGTCAAACAGCAACTTCTTCTCGTACTTCTCATCCATACAACCGAAAATTTTCTTCAGTGAAAGTTAATGGTGTTTCAAGAGGAGCAGAATTGGTGTCAGAGGATTCTGTTCAAATTGCAGGTTATTACTTCAATAGGTTCATGATGACCTTACCTTGTTTCTTTGAATTTGCAGAAAATATAATTTTTATTTTCTAATATCCCAACATTATTTTCTTAAAAATCTTTGCATCTCTTTATTCCATATTTCAATTCATTAGCGAATGTTTTAACAACTCAGGATATGTTGAAAGAAAAGTACATGTTGCAAGATATAAAGAAGGTTCTTCTGGGGACAGAAAAAATTCTGGAGGAGGCAACGGTATTTCAATCCACGGGGAAAGAAAAGAACCCAGTCTGCATAAAGGAAAAGTTGTGCATGGGTTATCCTACCCGAATGGGAAGCATGTTCATAACAAACATCTTCCTGTAGATCAATTTAAAGCCTACAATCAATGTCTAAAAGGTGGAAGGTAAGTCTGTTTCTTCTTTTCATGTATCATGCAGTCAATATTTCTCTTCCGCTGGATCATGTTGTATGGTTGGAAATATACATTAAGATTATTTTGCAATAAATAAAAGTAGGAAAAAAAAATCTCCTGGACACCACTCACTCCCCAATCATGATAGGCGTCTGCATTCATTTGTGTGTGTAACCATTTCTGAAAATCTTTGTAACTTAATGGGTGCTTGTAATATTTGCGTGTGAACTAATTCTTATTTGTGGTTTCTCAGGTTGCACGAATGTATCAAGCTACTTCAGGATATGGAAAGAGATGGCTTATTGGATATGAATAAGGTAAAATGTATATGATTTTTTATTATAGATTTTCTGATCTGAATTACAAGCAACTAATTTAACGAGTTTTCTGGTTGTAGATTTATCATGGAAAGTTTTACAATATTTGCAAGAGTAAAAAGGCTGTTCAAGAAGCTTTTCAGTACACCGAACTTATTCCAAACCCCACATTGAGTACATTTAATATGCTCATGTCTGTGTGTGCAAGTTCTCAAGACTCTGACAGTAAGTTAATATATTATTTATTATCATTTAACTGTTTCTGTCTGGAAACAATAATCTCGAGTTTTCTACTATTTACTTCCATCATTCTTTTAGGGTGCATAATTTATGCATTGTAAATTTAGGAGCTTTTCAAGTTGTGGGGCTTGTCCAGGAGGCTGGAATGAAAGCAGATTGTAAACTATACACTACTTTAATCTCAACATGTGCGAAAAGTGGAAAAGTGGATGCTATGTTTGAAGTATGGTATCTTTCATTTTGGTTACTTGTTCTTAGGTTTCAATAATGCTTAGACTATCTCATCAGGGCTTCCTTAATTGACTTTCTATATGTGTTCCTTATATGTAATGAAGTTTCTTTTGATGTATTGATATGTCATCTAGAGCTCTTGAATTTGGCATAAATGTTTTTACCTCCTGTTAACGTTTTTTTTGCCGTTTAACTTAACTATATTTGGAAAGAAAATGTACTAAAATTTTTCATTTCTTTAAACTATGAGTTGAAGCATCCGTTGTCTTTCCCGTTGGTCTGAATTTCTGCTAGCAGTGAATGTGAACCTCACACATTCTTATCATTGGTCCATCCAACATCTTAACTACTTCCTCCAATACCAAACAAGAATTTATTTTTTTACTTTTTCAAAATTAGGGAATAGTGCTTCGAAATCTACTCCTCTTCCATTTTCGAAAAACTGAATGAAGCTTTTTATGTCTCAATATGAGTTTCCCGTTTTCGTTGAATTGCATGAGATTGTTGCTTCTAGGTATTCCACCGAATGGTTAATGCAGGAGTGGAACCTAATGTTCACACATATGGGGCACTTATTGATGGTTGTGCAAGAGCAGGTCAAGTGGCCAAGGCATTTGGCGTGTATGGAATAATGAGGTCAAAGGTATGATCATATCTAGTCGTTCCTTTTTTTCTCATGTTATATGGAATTTGTTACTTGTATATATGGATGTGCAAACAAAGGCATGCAACACTTCCTATCATAAGACTGAATATTCAAGTTGTATTCTAACAAAAAATAAGGATTCTTGCTGATAAGATATTCTGTGCAGTAGAACGTGAAGCCAGACAGAGTTGTATTCAATGCACTTATCACTGCATGTGGTCAGTCAGGAGCAGTGGATCGTGCTTTTGATGTGCTGGCAGAAATGGGGGCTGAGATACATCCTATAGAGCCGGATCATATTACAATTGGTGCTTTGATCAAGGCATGTGCAAATGCTGGTCAGGTGTGTTTTCTTTAAATTTAAATTTTTCTTGTAGTCATTCAATTCCTCTCTATCTTTCTCCGATTAGGTTGCTGATATCATATTTTAAGAGTAGAAAAATCATGCATTTTTTACAGGTTGATCGGGCTAGAGAAGTGTATAAGATGATCCATGATTATAAGATTAAGGGCACACCAGAGGTTTACACCATTGCTGTTAATTGTTGTAGTCAATCTGGTGATTGGGAGTTTGCTTCCAGCGTATATCAGGATATGACCAGGAAAGGAGTACAACCTGATGAGGTATGTAATATTGATGGTGTTAACTACATCTTGCTTGGATTGTGAATGATTCAGAATAGAGACAATAAGTTAGGGTCTAAGATTCTCTCCTTTTGAATATTTATGTTAGAGCGGTTTTCAGATTATTAAATCGACTTGATTCGGCTATAAAATGTTAGAAAGATAGAAGAAAGAATTCTTTAAAGCTTTTGGAGTCTTTTGTATGTACTATTGTATCGGCTGCCATGGAGGTGCTAATTTTATTATTTGATCTTTCATGCAGATTTTTCTCAGTGCATTAATAGATGTTGCAGGCCATGCTTGTAAGCTGGATGCTGCCTTTGAAATCTTAGGAGAAGCCAGGACACTAGGGATACGTGTTGGCATTGTATCATATAGTTCGTTAATGGGTGCCTGTAGCAACGTGAGTATGATAACTGTCTTGTTTATGTTCAATATTGACGAGCATGCTGGGAATTTTTAGATTCATGTAAAAAGGTCTGATTTTATGCACGTCGCTTGAATGCTTATTTCTGCTTACATTGGTTCTCTCTTTCACTCCCTGGAAATGCTTAGTTTTCAGTTTTGTTGTGTTTTCACGCATTTTTGTTTTTTTAAAAAAGAAGTTTTAAATAATACGAGTTCTATGCTGGCTTCAAAAGCTTCACTTTCGGTTCATATAATCATTTTTTTTCCACATCTAATAATGATTAATAAATGAATGCACGAAGTGTGGATCGACATAGCATGGCTCATCATTTATTGCTGTTTTATTTATGGAAGTATGTGTGCTGTCTTCTCACCGACATATTTTTTTCCTTAAGGCTTTCATTTTTTACTTCGGAGTGAAATGAAGTATGAAAATTTTCTGTGTTACAGAATTAACTGTTACAATAAAGAAAAAATTTTCCAATCATTGTTTCAGGCTAAAAACTGGCAAAAGGCGTTGGAACTATATGAGAATCTCAAGTCAATGAAATTGAGGCTAACTGTTTCCACTGCGAATGCAATAATAACTGCACTGTGTATGTCCCTTTTCTGCTTCGTTTTATGCTCAATATTCCGATAGAAGTAAGTTATGATTATCATTTTTAATCATAAGCCTCATATCATCACTTTTTCCAGATCCGGTTTCATTTTTTTTTTGTCAAACTGCAGTTCTAGTCTTTGTATTTTGACTTTTGGTCCTTCCTTATCCGTTTTTTATTTTTTGTAATGATTTAATATTAATACTTGCATGACTAAGTTCCCGGCATTGAAGAATACTCTCGAATGAATCAATTTACCCCTATCTTGGTTGTGTATGTTGAATAACCCTCAATTAATCTTTTTTATTGCATATGTGTACATCTTTTGTTTCTTGACTCATTGGAATCATCAATCCAAAAAACATATCCGTAGATTACTCCATACCTTTTAATGTCAAGGACTTAATTATTATATTAATGAACAATATAGATG
>JAOANK020000013.1:2371602-2381892 GCA_026257165.2 Telfairia occidentalis
AAGAATGTGCATTGCTTCTAAAAGATAACATTAGAATTTCACCTGTAGGTGATGGGGAACAACTACAAGTGGCTATGGATATTCTGACTGAAATGAAGGGATTCGGACTCTACCCAAACAACATTACATACTCCATACTTATGGCAGCAAGTGAAAAGTTAGTACAACTGCCTTAGTTTTGTTACAATGATATTAATTTAATCCTTATTTCAATTGCATCTTTCTCTCAATTGCTGTAGGAAGGGTGATTTAGAAATCGCTCTCGTGCTCCTCTCTCAAGCCAAAGAGGATGGGATTGTGCCAACCTTAACTATGTACAAGTGTATAATTGGTAAGTTAATATGGATTGCGTAGTCTAAACCTTCCATTTTTTGTCATAAAAAATGCTCGTCCTTTCTATTTATAGTTTCCTGATTGTTGTATTGTGTCTAGACCAACTGTTCATAAATAACATGTGTTTCTTTTTCAGATGGTTTTTCTTGATTGTAAAGAAGAATAAAAGAATGCACATCTTTTCAACTTATCATGAATTTTAAATACTTTTTCTGTCTCTGATTCCGATGCCCTACCTTTCCGAGTTTCAAAAGTATTTTCTTGCCTATATCTTCTGAATACTTTTAGTTGGTTGGCTTTATGTATTTTTTTTCCGCTAATCTTTAATATGATCTATTCAAAGGCATGTGCTTACGGAGAATTGCAAAGCCCTCTGCACTTGATGGACCATGCTTGTCTCTTGACTTTCGACTGCTACGAGTCGATAGTAAGTGGTATGACTTCGACTTGTGTAATTCATTTACTAGGCTTGTTCTGTAGTCTACTGAAATAGCATGTGGACTTCATATTTAATCATCTCATGGTACTGTAATATTAGCTGTCATAAACCACTCTACCTATTTATTGATCCTTCATACTATAATGTAATTTGTGGGATTCACTATACAAAGTATTTTTCCTCAGGACAGCACAAGCCTTAATGGTGTACCGGGAAATAATTGAAGCCGGAATGGTTCCAAGCATTGAAGTTTTATCTCAAGTTTTGGGGTGCTTGCAAATTCCTCATGATCCCGCCTTAAAAAATAAACTCATAGAAAACATAGGAGTAAGTGCTGACACATCAAGATCTTCAAATCTCTGCTCCTTGATAGATGGCTTTGGTGAATATGACCCTCGCGCATTTTCGCTGTTGGAGGTTTGTGCAGATATGAAGCTGGTTCCATAGTCTTACTGAAAATTTTCAAATTCTTAAATCGTTGGTAAGATCTGATAATCTAATTATATTTACCCCCCAACAAAATGTAGGAAGCTGCTTCACTTGGAGTTGCTCCATTTGTATCTCTCAAAGGAAGTCCTATTGTTGTAGATGTCAAGGAGTTGCAGATTCATACAGCTGCGGTAAGATGTTTCCTTTACCTAACAATATTGGAGCTACCAGTTATTTTTAGAGTGTGAGATAATTGGATACCTTCATGTATTGTACAATGTTGATGAAATTACAACTTCAATGTATTTGTGTTCCAAAATTATTTAACCCTTTAGAATATTACATACTAGATAAAATTATACTTTCTGTATGGAATTGTGTCAAGATTCAATTGATTCTCGAGTTTTAAAAAGCAACATTTTAATTTTTAAATTTTAAAATAGTTTTAAATGATCCTTAACATTCAGTAGTGACCTGATAATTGAATGTATATATATGGTATATTCCAGTACTGGCATTGGGAGTACTGGAGGTGGAAGAATCATTCAAAATTATTTTTTGAAACTTAAAAGAGCCAAATAGCTCCTTGAACATTGTATCTTTTTATTTTTTTAATGAAAGATTGTTTCTTGTTCAAAAAAAGAGCCAAATAGAAATCTTGAATTTAAAGTTTAAGAAACAAAAATATGATTTTCCATATATTATTACTGATTTATTTGCTCGGCAGCAGAGTCTGTTATCTATGAATTGCATGCTTTTCTTTTTGTGTGGACTGAAGTGGTACTGTTCTGCTAGTAAAAAAAAATTATTTTGTACACTTGCCCACCAACGGAAGGTTGTGAACTAGCTATAGTCTTAATTAAATCACTATTCAATCTTCAGAGTTTTATCTTTCCGTTTTCTTCTCATAGTAATAACCAACACAAACTTATGAGTAGAATATGTTCGACATGTGAAAAAGAATTCACAGATACTCTCATACATGACTGAAATTGTTATTAAAATCCTGCCAGGTTTACCTCTTGACAGTTTTGAAAGGTCTCAAGCATCGGCTTGCTGCTGGTAAATAGCATACACATTTTTAGTCTTTTATCTTCTAATCACTAATGCACATGGTTGTTATGTGTAGTTGTTGACAATACCACGAATTCATCCATATTTTTTTTAACTTCATGATAAGATTGTTACTAAATTAAGTGAATTTTACCCACTTTGTTCCTTCCTAGTATTACTGGCAATCAAATGAAAAACTACCATGACGTTGAGGCTAAATTTTAAGATATTTTTCAAGGATTTTTTTTATTCTTTCCTAGAAGTTTACTATTTTTTTTTTTTGGATTCGTGCATCTTCTCATATATAACTATCTTAAGTCTCTGATTTAAATATTGTAGTAAATGTCTCTACAACTTCATTCTTTTTGGTCAATAATAATTTATTTATGTTGAAATTGCTGAATGAGATCTTATTGTATCAAAAGGAAACAGTTTTTTTTTTCTTTCTCTCTCTGAAAAGGAGATACTTAACACTACTTGGTGACGAGGGCTAACCATTTTTGTTTTCTGATTAAATTTCTTTCGTTCAGGTTCGAAGTTACCGAACGTAATGATCTTACTGCCAATTGAGACGACCCAAATTCTTTCTTCCAAGGGGGAGAGAACCATTAACCTTGCGGGAAGGTGAAAAGATCCAATCATACTTTGTTTCTTTTGTCTCTTTATTTTGAATTCTGTGCCCAAGAGTATTAAAATAGTGTGCAGCTTACCCATTTTTACACCTAAATGGAAGTCTCAGCTTGTTATATTCTCTGGGGTGACTTTTTTTACACATATGAAATAATCATAATACTTTTAAATCTCATTTTGGTTTCTGAACTTTTAAGTTTGTTCTATTTGAGGCCTTAAACTTTAAAAATGTCTATTTTAGTTTTTGAACTTTCAGATTTGTTCTATTTTGATTCCTAAACTTTCAAAATGTTTATTTTAGTTCCTAAACTTATAAAAAATAATTATTTTGGTCATTGGTATATAATTTAGTCATGTAATATTTATTTATTCGATATTTATCTTTAACTTATGTAGTTTAAATACATGCTTATTTTATCATGTTTATTCATATATTTGAAGCTATATCATTAATTTGTTAAAAATAAAACAAAGATAGGGGCCAAAATGGTTATTTTTTAAAAGTTTAGGGACCACAACATACATTTTGAAAGTCAAGAGACTGAAATGGAATAAACTTAAAAGTTTAAAAATTAAAATGAATATTTTAAAAGTCTAGAGACCAAAATAGAATAAATTTGAAAGTTTAGGGACCGAAGTATGAATTTTTTTTTTTTAGTCCAAGTACTAAAATAGGATTTAAACTAGTATTATTAACCCAAATATACTGGTCTACAGGGTTGGACAAGCAGTTGCGGCATTGTTGAGAAGACTTGGACTTCCCTACCAGGGAAATGAATCATATGGAAAAATCAGAATCAATGGTTTAGCCCTGAGAAGATGGTTACGACCAAAACTTTCGGATTCTCTAAGTGGAAAACCAGGAGAGTTCAGCCCATTTCAGTCCCGTCTAAGAAAAGGAATAAGCCATCAGCAGCGTAGTATTCGCACTGGGAATCTATCATTGGATTAAAGAGGTAGGCAATTACAATTACATTATGACCGCTTAGTCTGATGCATTTTGGTACCATTAGCAGATGATCGGAACTGTTGAAACCAGTGACCTTCACCGCCATTTTTAGATCTTCATCGTAAATGTTAGAATAAATAGAGGCTATCGGTTCTCTCAATGGCAATGCTAGTTGAGGGGACAATTGATATGGTATAGAGCTTTTGGTTTCGTCACAAATTCATGGGAAGAGATGATCGATTTGCAAGTTCATCACCAAAATACGTACTCCAATTACGTGAATTGAATTTCCCCTGCCCTTTCCTGAGGTAATTTATATTTTATATATACGAAACGGTTGTCAAATTTTGTAATGCCAAAACATATGACGAGTTTATATTCATCTTTCTTTCCTTCTATTTTTGGAATGAGATGTAAAAATGTAGACTCTTACCAAAAAGTTTATAGACCCATGAGTTTGTTCACACATCCCCCGCCCCCCATGTGCGTACCATTTCGCCCACTCAAAATATTGGATCCAAACAAGAAATTCGGGTACAGTAAAGTGAGGAATTGGAGTTATAATTCTTGTTTTTTTGCATCATTTAGTGTAATTTTTAGTTCAATGAAAGCTGCACCTATTCTCCATTGTGTTCGGTAGCCTTGAAGTGAAAGGGATTTCAAATGAACTCTTATCACAAGAAAGAGATTTCCAATCATTTTTTACACACAAAAAAAGGACTAAAATGATAGGATTTAGAAGAATTTCATGAGATTTTAGTTAAATTACTTATTTAATTTTGTCGTATTTTAATTTTAATTAATAAATTAATATTAGAAATCAATATTGGTATTTTTTTTTCTTTTAGTGAACCTCTTAACAACAAAATTTAAATACATTCATTTCAAATCTTTTTCTTTTTTCTAAACAAAATAAAGAATTTTAAATTATTTTTTGGATTTCAAATCATAAAATTTAAAATAATTTTTTCAACTTTTTTTTATGCCAGGGAAGAATCAAGAGTTTCGATTACATAAATATTGTTCGTTTTCTCGTTGGGTTTTGTAGTTTGGAGCAGCAAAACTTTGTGGTATGTGTTTAAAAAGGCATAAGAGAACGAGTTATGAAAAATCTAAGTTTAGGCAGTTTTGTGTTTGGCCTGGAAATATGCCATTTATCAAAGAACTTGGCTAGCCTAAAAGATAAATTTCTAGATTTAGTTTGAATTTAAATAATTTGTCGAACTAATAAACAAAATCATAGTTTTAATGTAGGCCCAATTCACAATTCCAGGCAATACAAACAGCTCCTTATGGTTTGATTTACCCAAAGTTTGGTTGAAGAAAATTTTCTCCTTCCTCAAGTTTGGTTCTTTAAAATTCAGTACTTTAATGTAAGAATTGTATATTCTATGAATACTAAAGCTTCGTGCAATCAAGTGAATTTAAAATAAATGCCTAGATTTCTCTAAAGTAATGTTATGGGAATGAGACAAATAAAAATATTCTTAATGCTTGCCTAGATTTTCCTTTTCATGACATCCAATTCATTCTGGTTTCAGAACCCACCAGCATCATAAGCATATCTTTGCAGGTGACCAGCCATTTCTTTCGTCTTCAAAATGATCTTCTTCACATTATTAAAAATGTGTCCAGAATTTCAGAGGATTGTTTCTAGGTTCATAATTAATTGTGTTAAATCTTTTTAGACATGTCAAAGTAGATGATATCATCATTCAATAATTCCAACGGACCTAACATAAACCACAAAATTTGAAAATAAATTAAATTTAGGATACATACTAATATATAACAAATAAAAGAATGAAATATTTATGAAAAGGATCGTCCATTACATTCTACCCATTAATGGATATTCTAATTAAATATCTTAATTACTAGGATTCCTCATGTTTTGTATTGAAATGGAGTTCTACATATAGCCTCATGTATAATGCATCCCCAACATGGACAAAAAAATATTAGCCCTCAGTTGTCAAGATGAATTAAAAGATGAAAAAGAAGAAAAAAAAAGGAATCTACTTAGCCTTGTCATGTAAAGTTAGGAAGTTAGTAACTGTGCTCCATTTTGGCCTAAAGATTTCAAACTTTCAACTTTCTTGATGCAATATTTCAGCTCTTGTTGGATGGCTATCCTTGAAGGTGACAGCACAATGTCTTTCCAAACTGATCCAGCTTCACAAGCAGGGCTAGGTTTTTTATAAAGTTCATATATGTTGTTTGCTTCCTCATTTAAGCTCCCAACAGTTCTTAGACACTTTATTTCTTCTGGATCAACCAACAATGTCTTGTCTTTGTCTTTCCATCCAATGAACTTCACATACAAATGGTTTAAGTCAATAAACACAACATTAAATGTTCAGAACAGAAAAAGGCTTAATAATACAAAAATACCCATTTTCTTTTAAAAGTTGCAATAATACCCTACATCTTTGTTAAACGTTTCAAAAGTATCCTTCAAGAAAAGTTTCATCTGCTAACATATGAATTAAGTTGATACAAAACAACCTACGTAGTAGCTTAGGTGCAAAAATGCAGCATTTTAGGATTGAAATTAAGTAAATCTTTTTAAAAATCAAAATCAACATTTAGAAAAGTAGTCCAAAACAAAGGATTTGCGCTTAAGTTGCCATATAGGTTGTTTTGTATCTACGTATTCAATCTAATAGTGGCCACACAAACTCTCTGTTAAACATCTAATGAAATTTGTTTTTAAGGATATTTTCGAAACATTTAGTGAAGGTAAAAAATAGTATTATTACAACTTTTGAAAGAATAAAAATACTTTTGAAACAGGAGTATTTTGGAGAATTAAGCCAAACAGAAGAAAAAAAAAAACAAAAACAAACTTGTAAGAAACTATAAGGTACCTTTGGTGGGCCTTCCAAAGCATTGGTGCAATATAGCCTTGCATTATCAACATATTGGCAATATGTTAGGAATGCATTTGCAAATCTCTTATGGGATTTCAGTTGAGATTTTACTCTTACAGCTCTTCTACACATGAGAGCTCTCCTGTTTACAGTCAGAAATTTAAACTTTAGACAATTATTATCTGAAAAGAGAAGGGGAAGAAAAATCTCATCTACAAGTTCTAAAGTTGGACTCTTAAAAGTTTTTTATGTACCTTATGCCTCTTATGACAGCTAAATAAGCATCACAAACAACTCCAACGAGTTCAATCCTGTATGGTTTTCTTTTCTTGCCTCCAATTTGTTCCGGTTCTTGATCTTCTATTCGCTCCCAATAATTTTCAGTTACTGTGCCATCATCACCAACCTTATAGCCAGCTCCCATTCGATAACGTCGGCGATGTACGTTCCTAGCCATCGTAATTGTCTGCACCACAAATGGTACCCACGAGAATGTTCCATCCATGATTACATCTCGTCCTTCATTCAATGCCGTCACCAGAAGTGATGAAGCTGCGTCTGTGGATGATTGGTGCACCTGTTTGAAATATCAAATGGATTTTAAGCACTAATCCCATGGCTTAAAGAAACAAACAATAAGTTGCCTTCATAAGGACAACAATGAGAAGCGAGCATCCGCAGAACAATTTTTCATTGCAGATAATTAGTTTTTAACAAAGTCATACAATCTTATGAACTTAAGCCACAAAAAGCAGAATGAAAGAGTTTATGGATATATTAGATAATCACAAAGCTTGGAATGATTTTGGATGAAAATTTTAAAGGTGAAATGATACCAGTTCAGCAGTTTGGAGCATGTCATGATGGTGACCTGTAGAACTAAGAGCTCTATAAATGACATCTGATTCTTTAAAAGCATCTGCCTCAATTATAACTGCATTAGGTGCTGCTCCTGCCCAGAATGGCCTGTTGAATATTTCATCCAAAAGAATGAATTAGTTCATCTCTTCTACTGATCTTTTGCTTTCACCATCATCCTATATGCCATTCCATATGCTTAAAATGTTTTGTAATAGTTGGTCCAATAATATGTCTGCAGAAGATATTGAAGGACATTGATATTGTACAAATTTACTTGGATAAAGCTGATGAAGTTTGACATCATTTCTCTTGAAGTATTGATATAAAGATTAAGTTTACCATAACCCAGTGGCATAAGCTTTCTGGTTGATCGGTAATTTAATATGGTATTAGAGCAGAAAGTTCTCTGTTCGAATTCCTGTGATGTTATTTTCTCCTCATTTAATATTGATAACGAGTTGTTGGGCCTTGTGCAATTCCGCCCGCATATAGAGATTAAGTTTACCATAACCCATCAACTTAAGCTTTTGAGTTTGATTGATGATATAACAAATTTCCATAATCCAAGATGAAGATTCTTACTCTTTGAGAATGTCCTTAAGCACGGTACTCTTCCCCGCCCCCATTCCGCCGCCCATGAAGAGAAGCATTGGACTTCTATCAGCATGAGCCATTGGAACCATCACCTCCGTGCATTGAGAGTCGTCGGTGGATGCGAGTCCCATTGCTTTCATCTCCTCAACTAAAGTTGTAAATACTCTTGCAACTTTCAGGTTCTTTGTCACCCTCTCAAACCTCTGTTCCCTAACAATATCACAAAAATGATTTAGGATGTAAGTGACGGTTGTTCGAGAATCAACTGTTTAGGCATAATAGTGATTTAAACTTCGATAAAAGGAGAAGAATTCAAATCCTACGAAGTCTTTTTTTTCTTCTTTCCATTCTATATTAATATTTGGCTTGTTAATTCATTCACAAGCATCTAGTTGTAATCTAACTACTATAAATGTAGTTAGTAAAATATAGTTGCCAAGATCAAGTTAGTGGCTGATTTTCTTGCAATTTTGGTCCACCTATTTCTTAAATTTTATATGATCTCATGTTTAATTCAATAGCATCCCATAAAATAATCCTAAAATCCCATTTCATTATTGCCACTTTTCATTAATCCCATAAACATAATCAAGGCTCAAGAGATGCCCACCTGGTTGCAGCCATTACAATGTTTCTGAGTTTCTTCTTGGGCTCCTGATGGTCAGAAGTCAAAATCTGGACCAAAAAAGGAAGAAGAAGAAATACAATCAAGAAACGTACTCCATCGACGACGCCATTGATAAGTTGAAAGCATTTGATGAAGCATCTTTATGAAATTTACACTTTACCTGGCTAATCATAATATCTGTTTGGTTCCAATGGAATGCAAAATAACTGAGAATGCATCGTTCAAATTCTTCCACAAGTTTCACAAAAAGTGAATCTGCATGCTGCTCGGTACTTGAGAAAAAGGAATAGATATCATCTTCACATTCTTCTGATTTCGCTATGTACTCAGATGCCAACTTGCAGAGATGTGGGCACTCATTTATGTCTTTAAACCCCATTTGCCTTGCTGATCATCAACAACAAAACAAATCATAATGATAAGATTTCTATTACTTTTTTTTTAGGTCAAAAGTTTACTCTCTTATTTATTTTTTATATATTTGTTAAATTCAAAACTAAAATAAAATAGGTAGATCTACAAATTTAGAACTCAAAATGACATTTATTTCCTTTTAGTTCAACGACATGTGGTGTCACGATTTTTTTGTCGTAAAGATTATGCCTTTAATAATTGAATTATATATCTAATGAAGAAGTCTCATTTCTCCCAACTCAAGAATCTAATTCTTAATTTATTGGGAGACCATGAGTCAATAATAATTTTTTATTTCAATAAGAAAAAAAAGTTTACTAAGAGAGCTTCTCACATTATTATGTGGTTTACTTTCATCGGTTTGTTTATTACAACTAAGGACCAATAATATAAATTACATATTATTCTTAATGTTTTAAAAATATTCCAATCCTTATTTTGTAGTGAGCATAGTTCAACTGATTAAGTATATATTATGTTAGAATTTCCACCATGCATACTATTAAGTTTAAAAAAAATAACTTTTTGTTTCAATATTAATGGAAGGATTGGAAATAACAATGATAATAAATGTCTTATCTATTTATTCTTAATCTTTACATGTAGGAATATAGTTGAACTACAAAATGGTTAATTAATTAAGTTATATATTCTCAATGTCCTTACATATTGAACTTAAAAAAAAGAGGAAAAAGTTAATTTTGAACACTACACTTGTTAAGTTGTATCAATTTCGACCGTAAATTTTTAATTTCATTAATTTGGACTCTAAACTTAGATAAGTGTGACAATTTTAACTATTTATTCAATTTTCGCTAATTCATCAATTAATTTTAACAAAAAGTAATGTGAAAATTTTCGTAAACTCACTACTTTTAATAAAATAAAGTATTGAATCAAAATTAAGTTTGATTAATGCACAAATTAATCTTGAAATAACTTTGCCAAAAACTCATAAATTTCAATAAAAATTTAACTTTCGTGTTGTTTTTTTTTTGTTTGTAATTTTATCAATTTTGATTTTTTATATATATTTATGCTTCATATTATAAAAAATTTTTAAAAAAATTAATTAAAAAAAAGATCG
>JAOANK020000013.1:2393416-2405205 GCA_026257165.2 Telfairia occidentalis
TTATGCTCCATCTGGCTTCATTTTCAACATTCATCTTCTTGTCCTCTGTACAATGTACAATCCCCTTAATCGTTTACCTCTATTCAGTCTGACCTTTAGTCATTGGAGTGGTTAAAGTCTAGCTTTGGTAACGAAGATAACCAAACAGAGTAAACACCATTTCCATACTGATCATTAAGAGCACTAAATGGCAACCATTTGACAATCAGGAAAATTTGTTCCAGCATATCAGCATATGTTCCTCAGCTTTTTCCTCAACTGAAGATTGTCTACTTATCTCTCATACAATGCATATGTAGCTGCTCAGCCTTTGAATACTTTGAATACTTACTAACTCTAAACACTTTGGCAGAATTTGGACAAAACATATGTAGCTGCTCAGCCTTCAATCATATCTAACTAACAGGCAATAACTCTTGAATCCAAGTAATGATACCGGCTGTGGGATGCAGCAGATCACTGATATGATCAAATCTAAATCTATGGCATGACCAAGCAACCTCTTTTAACTGTTGATCTCCGGTAAAAAATTTGTGATTTCTGCTAATTAAATTCCCAACTCATTCCATTTCTTGGCCAAATTCCTACCTGAGAGACCAAATAGCTCTTGCTCGCTTCCATAGACTTTATACAATATCTTAAGGGCAAAAGATGAGAAAACATGCAAAAATTTGCAAGAAATAAAGAGTAGAAGAGAAACTATGTAGCTGGTAAATCCAATCTCTTAACGACTCTTCGTATAGTATCAGAGCATGAGATGCTATTAGCATAACATATCAGGAAAACGAATGAGTGGAGAGAACGGACATGGATAGATCAATCTAGACAAAGATGGCCGATCAAAATCGATAAGTCAGACTTACAGAGAAACATTATGCACACCTCTTATTACACCTAGGCAAACACATAATGAATAATCCTGAATGATAAGCCTCTAAGATTTTATAGCATGCTTGAGACAGTTATTTTCATTATGCCCGGAAGAATAGTTTACAAGTGGACTGGCATTTCATTTATTGTTTGATTGGTCGTTTATCATGATCTTATTCCAGTTTCAGTATCCACTAGTATATATTTTATCTCTGCATTAGATCAGAGAGGCAGCCCATGACCGGTGATGAAAGCTTGTCACATGGGTCTGTCATCAGTTGATCTTTCACGACATGGCATTTAGTTTTGAAGTTTTCTCGACCTCTTATTTTGGACTCTAACAGCACCTCATTAGAACGAGTGGGGCTGCTCAACAGTCGTTAGGACACATGATGAAGTGTGTGTATTCAAACCAAACGAGCAACCCCATGTGAGCATTTATGAAGTAGGCCCCCTTAAACACCTTCTTGATACTGTTTTCATCTCACCACTTCTCGATTCTGAATCCATAAATACAGCTCAAATAAACTTCAATCTCCAACTCAAATTCCAAACACATACTCATTCAAGTGCTAAACTTCCCAACTTCTTTATCTGCATGAAGTAAAAAGCCTTTCAAAATTCGACATGGGAATCAGACTGCCTTCACTTCTCCTCAATGCCAAGCAAGTTGTCAAAATGCATACTGTTTCTTCTAGAAACCAATGTGGTGTTCCCAAAGGCCATATTGCAGTCTATGTGGGAGATATCGAAAGGAAGCGGTTTGTAGTTCCAATATCATACTTGAACCATCCTTCCTTTTCAGCTTTGCTCAAGAGTTCTGAAGAAGAATTTGGATTTAAACATCCCACTGGAGGCTTGACAATTCCTTGTAGAGAAGATGTCTTCATCAATCTCACATCCAGGCTGCAAAGTTCCTGAAAGAGAAAAAAAAACAATCCTCCCCGCAGTTTTGCCAGATTCCCTCCATTTTTCCTCATAGTTAAGAGTAGACAATCGATGTATAGTTAGTTTCGACATGTTAACGATCAGGTTGCCGAAAGGTGATAACATGTTGCCTATCCACCTGAACATCATTTACACAACTTACAATTACAGAGCTGTAAACATGGAAATAGAAATATAGAGTCACATTTCGGCTGCCCGCCTTCATGATTATTAAGTCATCTAAATTCTTCATGTTTTTCCTTTTCATATTCATTAAAAACTATTTGGATATATCTGAGCATAAAACTTCGGCTGGGAGGTGAATGATTGCGAAAATTAGAAATGTTTCTGTCATTACCTGATGATATTCGTAAGAGATATAATTACTGTAGTGATTGTGATAATCCAAAAATTGAAAATGTTCTCATTGAACTGTGACCATTTGCTGTAGGAATCATCCTAAATTGAGAGGGATGAACGGTTTTTGAATAAACTCAAAATTCCTTTACATTAGAACTTCTGCTTTTCATACTCCTAAAATTCATGAAAACTCAAAATTTAAATAATTCAAACCTAAAGCCCATTACCATATGCATCCATTTGATATTTATCGATAATATTCTTAGCTTTACTGATTTATATTAATAAAAATGAAACTAATATTCTTCTTTAAGAATTTTATTCTTCTGGCTTCTGTAGATGGAAGAAAGAGAGTCCTAAAGTTTGAGGGAGAGAGGTGTAAGTGTGAAGTGGAAGTAGGTGAAGAAAATAAATTGCATTGTAAATGGTGTCACCCTTTCAAGTCCAACAAATCTGATATTGGATACAAGTTCTGACATTCTTTGCTTTCTGCCCAAGCAGTCTGGTGTCAATTGCAAGAAATAAATGGCTTCATTTCTGTTAATTATGTATTAGTTAAAATTTCAGCTTAATGTCATTCATTCACTTTCCGGAAGGCATTGTTGTTGCGCTTCCTAAAACATTTTTCTATTAGTTTAAAATGAGTCAAGGAACAAAAAGAATGTCAAAACTTGGTAGTTTCCCTTTTGCTCTTCATTTTCTACGAAACTTGCAATCTAGAAGTGAGATCAATGAAGGCATCCTCCTTGCAAGGAATAGTCAGACCCCCTTGAGGATGTTGGAAACCAAACTCTTCCTCGGCATATTTAAGCAGCTGCTGGAATGAAGGATGTTTCAAGTATGATATTGGAACCACGAACCGTTTCCTTTGCATCTCTCCCACGTAAACTGCTACATGACCTCTTGGTACATATAACTGGTTTTTGTTGAAACCTGAAGGCACTTTTAGAATTTGTTTGGCCAAAAGAATCCAGAATGGCAAATAAATCCCCATTACCAAGCTTGCTTGTTCAATTGGTGCAGAACCAATTAAAAGAGAAAGTAGTAAATGAATGTATTTGAGTTTAGTTTGTGGTTTACTTGATGTCCATATTTATAGTATTAAAGAAAATAGTTCTGCTGGTGGCCCGTGCTTTTCCAATGGGCACTTTAAGACTGGCGGTTAGGTATCTGAGAGGACTATTCGGGATCTGCTCAACTTCGAAAAGATTTCTCACCTCCCTCTTAGATGTATACAACGCAAGTCCAGTTGTTTGATTCAATTCATTGTTCAATCCAGAAACCAAGCTTGGTTGGCTGAACTGAATGCTTGAACAAAGAATGCATTAGATAAAAGAAATAGCAAGATATCGATAAGATCACCTTCCACAGCAAGAGAAATGGTTACATCATTGGCACAATGTACTGGTTGAATATGGACAAGAGAGACACCAAATGCATCAGATTGTAAATCAAAGGAGACAAAAGCCAAGTACATGTACGCCTTGTACATCAAGTCATCATTTAATAAGGATATAATAATATTTTTCTTCCTCAAATGTGGTAGTTTCATCAACTTAAAACAACTTCTATAGCTGGAACCAGATGTATATCGGTGTGGGAAAGATGTATCCAAAATCTTGTCTGGTCTTGTTGACATGGTTACTGTTGTAGGAAATTCAGATGAAAGTTCTATATTTTTTTTAAATTGGATATTTACAAAATTTTCCCCTTTCCTGAACATTAGACAGAAGTGGAAGTTTCGCTTGTTTCACATCAATGATCGAAGCTTAATCTTATTTAATGACGCGATGACAAAACACAAGGAAATTAGATATCTCAAAGTCCATGAATGGGTAAACTTTATCTATGAGAAAATGTAACTTCTATTACTCTATATAGTTAAGTCAATTCAACCTATTAATGTTAAGAAGAGAAGCAATTGATAATTTTTCTATCCCTCATTTACATGAACTGGCTATCTAGTCGTATTCTACTTTGACTAACTAAAAAGAAGAAGAAAAGTTTGGCAAAACTTGGGAGGGGCCAGCACAATTCTCTTTGTCATAATCTTTCAAGAACTATGCAGCCATAAAATCCGGGTTAATGGTGTAAACTAAAAGCCATTATTTCTGAAATATGGTTAGAGCTAATAATAGAATTTTTCAGAGAAAGAGATTGTTATGGTTTGATTGTTTCTCTTTAGCAAAACTCAAGGCTTCTCTTTGGTGTTCTCTTTCTAAACTTTTCTTGGGAGGCATTCATCCTTTCCTCTTGATCTGTGTTCTTATTTGTGGTTTTTTTTTCTTTTTTCCTTCACGACGTTTGTATCTTTTAGCATTAGCCTCTTTTCATTTATTTCAATGAAAATTTTTGTTCCTTATTTAAAGAAAAAAAAAAAGAAGCTATGCAGCCATGAAATGAGATCAAAGAAAGCCTATCCTCTACAGCGAATTGTCAAACCACCCATGGAATGGTTGTATTCAAACTCTTCCTAAGCGTTCTTAATCAAATATATAAATGTTGGATGATTCAAGTGTGAAATTGGAATTTTGAACCAAAAAGTGCTTCCTTTGAATTTCTCCAACGTAGACTGCAATGTGACCTTTGGGGACATCGGCTTGATTTTTAGTTGAACCAGCCTGCATTATGAGCATCTGCTTGGTATTGGGGAAGAACTGAAGGCAAAGAGATTTGCATGACTAAATTTGGTTCAAGAGAGAATGAAAAGTAACTCAGAATAGGTTTTGGCCTAGTATGAATATCCAAGCAGGAAACTGGAGTAATTGGTAAAAGAATGTGTAACAGTTTTCTCCTGTTAAAATCTAAGAATCACAAAAGATCTCAAAACTGATAAATCTATTATCTCTCACAGGACCTTTTTTTCTCAACCATATTTGCTATAAAGAGTTGGCACATGGACGGATATGGGATTGTGTTTATTAAATCAACCAAGAGTAGTAGTTTCCACATAAACTCATAATTTTGCATAGCAATCCCGTTTTCTCTGAATCTGTTTATGTTTGAACTTTCACTATACTGTTCAGTTACTTTATTGGTATATAATAATTTGGCCACAATTTTTCTGAACAAATTTTCTTTCTTCCCAAAAGCTTGAATTATCCATCACAGATAGAGCAGCAGTGAATAAGCTATATAGAAATTGAGGCTGAATTGGTCTATTTTTATATTAATCCTGTTGATAAAAGCTCCTTTACAATGCAACTCATTTACGGGCAGTGAGGTATTCCGCTCTACAAAAGTCTAGCATGTGTCAAAAATCAGACGAGTTGAAAAAAAAAACAAGAAAATCTTGTCAAAAATGGCAGTGCCCTTTGCTCTTCATCCTTCAACACACTTGCAATCTAGAAGTGAGATCAATGAAGGCATCCTCTTTGCAAGGAATTGTTAGACCACCTTGTGGATGATGAAAGCCAAACTCTTCCTCTGCATGGCTGAGTAGTTGCTGGAATGATGGGTGGTTTAAGTAAGATATTGGAACCACGAACCGCTTTCTTTGGATCTCTCCCACATAAACAGCCACATGGCCTTTTGGCACATCCAACTGACTTTTGATGAAACCTGACTGCATCCTTAGGATTTGCTTGGCATGAGGAACCAAGGATAGCAATCGAATCCCCATTTGCTCGAGAAAAAGACTGTTGAAAGGTCTAAAGCTTTGATCTGATTGGTTTAGAACCAACTGGAAGAGAAATCAACACTTGAACTGAGTTGAATTTGGTGTTTGAAGGCTCATTTGATGTTCATATTTATAGCGTTATGGAAGAAAGATTTATGTGTGTGAACGGTGGTGTTCAAATGGCCAAGTGGGGTATTGAAGTCTGATAGTTAGGTATTTGAGTAGGGCACTTCACATGGTTTTGTACAACTTAGAAAAGACGCACCAATTTCCTTCTCTCACCCCCCACATTCTCTACAGTTTACACCACAAATTTCCATTTTCATTGGCCAAGTTGTTCAATTATCACAAGTCAAATCATTGTCCAAGCTTTTCACTCTGAATTAAATGCTTGCAGACAGTGCATTATATCGAAAATGGAAGAACAGAACGTCCATGTGATTGGCTTTCCACGGAAGAGCGACCAGCCACATTGTTGGACTCAATGTTTAGGTCAAAGGACTCCACTAGCCTTATATGTATCAAATTGTAGGCCATATCACATATTGGTTCTCATTAAGGACGACGAAATGTCTAAGTCGAAGTACATAACTAAGTCAAAAATGTTTATTCTTCGAGATTTATTGACAAAGTTCTATGATCATTTGAGAATTGCCAGGTCAAGCAGAAGAAGGTCTCTCATATGATCATCTAGCGGGGTGACATCACAATACCATGCAGCCAAGACATATTTCGTGATCTCACTCTGGGCATGCTTGAGAAAATGATGAATGGCTAGAACATATAAAAAAAGCACAAATTTGAGACCAGATGGTAGCAGATTGAACAGAGATCTCATGATTATCGTATGCAAATATTGGTCGTGTTAAAAACGTCCAGCAAAAAGGGCTGTTAGTCATTGGAATGAAGTCTCAGCAGGCATTAAGAGATGCAGAATATCACGAACAATGATTTTGAAAGAACTTGGACTCAAGCTCCAAACATAGAGAAAAAAGCTAAATCATTTACTAACTTTGATACTGTCATATAGTAGACCTTCATAACGATTTCTTGGGAATAATTTTTGGATAAAAATCTCTTACACCTTTGACAGATTGCTGCAATCTATACATTGAACACTTGGGAAATATGCTGTACGAAGCATGGTTGCTCAAAACCAGAGGGCTCTTTTCTGTCGTTTTCAGCAGTGGACTTAGACTTTCCAAACTATGGGATTTGGTTTCAAATAAAAAAACATCTCTTCAAACAAATAACCTTAATTTTTATTTCTTCAGTGAGAAGAGCTTGGCCTTGACACCACCCGGGTACCCAGGAAAACATCCCTTTTCAGCTCCAGGGTCAAGTTGTCTTTTTTAT
The DNA here is from genome assembly GCA_026257165.2 of Telfairia occidentalis. NCBI lineage: Eukaryota > Viridiplantae > Streptophyta > Magnoliopsida > Cucurbitales > Cucurbitaceae > Telfairia > Telfairia occidentalis. Next base: position 2,400,549 of record JAOANK020000013.1, read on the forward strand.
TGTGACATAAGCTGCAGATCCAAATACTATAAGATATAATATATCAAGTTTTACACCAGTCCACATATCTTGTGAAGTTTTTGAGCCTATGGATGAGGATGGGCAACAGTATATGAGTTAACAATTTGGGTCTCCCATATGTGATCAAGTAGTTTGCTCTTAGTTTTTCTTAATAAGCAGCTGCACTGCCTCATATTGCATTCTTTGGTGAAATGTATAACACGCTGACCAAATTCTTGATAGAAAATCATTGATGCTTCTTCTGGCGTCATCCTTCATATTCAAAATTCATTTCCGCTGTACAATGTATAATCCCATTCATCATTTGCCACAACTCATTCTTTCCTTTTGTCATTGGATTGGTTAAAATTTAGCTCTGGTGATAAAGATATCCCAATTTAGTATTTCCTACTATGTAAGACTTGAGAGTGCTTAGTAAACATTTTCTTCATACTGCTCATTAGGAGCAAAAAATGAGATCCATCCAACTTAGCTTTTCCTCAACTCAAGAATCTCTACCTATCTCTCATACAGTGCTTTGGCTTCTTCCTCAGCTTTGAATACTTACCCACTCCAATCAAATTGACAGAATCTAGGCAGAACATATGTGTAGCTTCACAGCGTTCAAGTAAATTTAATGGTCAGTTAATAACTCTTCCTCTGGACCGAAGTAATTGTGTTCGCCTCAGAGAGCAGGTCACTTCATCATCAATTTTATCAACCTATTTCAAGTCTCTTGATCTGAGATTCCTGCTATGTAAATTTCCAAATCATTCCATATCTTGGCTGAATTCCTACTTGAGTGACCAAATACTAAAGAGCCGTTGGTTTATGAGTGAAACTTGAATTATGAACTACCTCTCTGGTTTTCCCCAAAAATTACTCTTGGCCACTTCCATAGACTTCGAAGTATTGCTCCTTTCTACAAACGGAAGTCACATTTGAATACACATAAACTGGAGAAGGCCCCCTGATCTTTTGGTTTCCCGTAGTGTGGGGGGGGGGTGGGACACGTAAACAAGAAGTTCTCAGGACAGTAAGAACAGAACAAAAAAATTGCAGCTTGTGAATCCAATCTTATTGGCTCTTTATATAATATCAGTATGGGATGCTACTAGCAAAACATACCAGGAAAACGAAATGAGTGGAGAAAAGGGACGTGGATCGAGCAATTTAGAAAAGATAGTTGATGAGTGAGGACATGAATTTGATTCTTATAATAGATAAGTCAGACCTATGAGGAAACATTATGCACATCTCTTATTATACACAAGTAAACATGTATTAGACAATCCTAAATGATAAACCTCTTAGATCATAGCATGCTTGAGACAAGTATTATCCTTGTGCCTGCAAAAACATTTTACAACTGGACATGCATCTCATTTATTGTTTGATTAGTCTATTATCAACGATAATTTTTTCCTATTTCAGTACCCTCTAGTATATATTTTTCCTCTGCATTGGATTAGTGATGCAGCCAATGACCGATGATGAAAACCTGTCACATGGGTCTGTCATTAGTTGATCTTCCACCACATGGCATTCGGTTTTGAAGTTTTCTCGACCTCTTATTTTGGACTGTAATTGCACCTCATTGGAACGAGTGGGTCGGCTCACAAGTTGTTAGGGCGCATGATGAAGTGCGTTCATTCAAACCAAATAAGCAACCCATGTGAGCATTGATAAAGTAGGCCCTCTTAGACACCTAATTGATACTTTTTTCTTCTCACCACTTCTCCATTCTTAATCCATAAATACAGCTCGAATAAACTTCAATCCCCAACTCAAAGTTCAAACACATCCTCCTTCAAGTACTACACTTCTCAACTTCTAGATCTGCATCAAGCAGAAAACCTTTCAAAATTAGACATGGGAATCAGACTACCTTCACTTCTCCTCAATGCCAAGCAAGTTGTCAAAATGCGTTCTGTTTCTTCTAGAAACCAATGTGGTGTTCCCAAAGGCCATATTGCCGTCTATGTGGGAGATATTGAAAGAAAGCGGTTTGTAGTTCCAATATCATACTTGAACCATCCTTCTTTTTCGGCTTTGCTCAAGAGTGCTGAAGAAGAATTTGGATTTAAACATCCAACTGGAGGTTTGACAATTCCTTGCAGAGAAGATGTCTTCATCATTCTCACATCCAGGCTGCAAACTTCCTGAAAGAGAGAAGAAAAACAATCCTCCACACAGTTTTGCCAGATTCCCTCCATTTTTCCTCCATAGTTAAGAGTAGAACATCGATGTATGGTTAGTTTCTACATGTAAATGATAAGTAGCAGAAAGGAGATACATAGAGCTGTACGCATAAAAATAGAAATAGACAGTCACATCTTCTTATAAGAACACTGTGCCTCTTCATGAATTTTAACTCACCTAAATTCCATTAGTTTTCCCTTTCCATTTTCAACGTCTCTTGGATATTTGAGCACAAATTTTTTTCCTGGATAAATGAGTGATCATGAAAATTTTAAGTATTTTCATTGTTCTCTAACGATGCTTATAGGAGATGTAAAGGGATAAACAGTTTGGCATAAAATTTAATCTCTTTTTATTTTTCCTGAACCCTCTTTATGTGAACACCCAATTTATCTTAATTGAAACCAGAAGCCCCTTATCATAGGCATCCCATTTTATATACATAATATTACTGTTTCAATTAATAACAACTGTTTCAATGTGACACTAAATCATGATTATTCTATGCTTTCTGCCTATTCAGTCAGATGTTAATTGCAAGAAAATGTTTGGCAGACGTGAAAGAGAATTTCTGTTCCTGAAAGCAGGGGTCACATATGGAGTACTACAAGTAAGCCACCAAAACTTATCATAAAAGAAATAGCCGCATTTCTTTTGATCTTGAAGTATCAGAATTTCAGTGCCATGCATTTACATTCTGGAAGGAACTGTTCTTGGATTTCCTAAGTCATGAAACAAGAAAAAAAAAAGTCAAAACTTGGTGAATTTTCCTTTGCCTCTTCATCTTTAAGAGGCTTGCAATCTAGAAGTGAGATCAAGAAAGGCATCCTCTTTGCAAGGAATTGTTAGACCCCCTTGAGGATGATGAAATCCAAACTCGTCCTCAGCATGTTTGAGCAGCTGTTGGAATGAAGGATGATTCAAGTATGATACTGGAACCACAAACCGTTTCCTTTGCGTCTCTCCCACATAAATTGCTACATGACCTTTCGGAACATATAACTGATTTCTGGTGAAACCTGAATGAACTTCTAGAAATTTCTTGACATGAAGAATCCAGAAAGGCAAATAAATCCCCATTATTAAGCTTGCTTGTTAAATTTTGAAGTTGATAGGGGTAGAACCAATTCGAAGAGAATGTAGCAAATGAATTTGTTTGAGTTTAATTTGGCGTTTGAAAGCTAATTTTATAGTCTTAAAGAAAGTAGTTTTGAAGGTGGCTGGTGCTTTTCCAGTCAGCTACTTTAAGACTAGCGCTTGGGTATCTGACAAGACTACTCAGGATTTGCCGACTTCACCTCTCTTTCTCAGTTTTATGTGCTTCCATTCCAGTTGTTTGATCCAAGTCATTGTCCAAGCCAACAACCAAGCTTGGTTAACAGAGCTGAATTCTTGAACAAAGAATGCACTACATGGGAAAAGAAAGAACTTGATATCAGAGATCTGTTTTCACTGCAAGAAAAAATGTTGCATCTTCGGCACAGGGACAAGAGAGATACCAAGTGCATCGAATTATAACCAAAGAATTATGGAGCATCACTGAGATTCCAAGAAAGATCATTTTAATAAGGACGTAATCATGTTTTTCTTTGTCAAATGTAGTAGTTGAATCAACTTTGAACAACTTTTTTAGCTGGAACCAGCTGTCAAACAGTGTGATGGAAGTTGGATAAAGTTATGATCTTTGAAACTGCCCTTTTTCTTTGAATAATCAGTTATTTATTTTCTCGAACACCTTACTGTGTCAAAATGCTGTTTGCTTTTGGTGACATGGTTACAATTGTCGGCAATTCAAATTAAAGTTCTAAATATTTTCTTTTAACTTGGCTATTTACTAATTTTGCTCTCACTGCATAGCATGATGACAAAACACAAGGAACTTAGATATCTCAAAATTGAGTGGAGGTTCATCTATGAGAAATTGTTGCCTCTATTACTCTATAACTCTGCCAATACAGCCTATACATGTCACAATGTACAAGAAGATAAGCAATTAACAACCTTTTCTATCCTTCATTTACATGAACAGATTATCTAGTTGTATTCTGCTAATCTACTTTGACTAACTAAAAATGAAAAAGAAAATTTGGGCAAAACTTGGGGGAAGGGGGTGCAATTCTCTTTGTCATCATAATCTTTCAAGAACTATGCAGTCTTGAAGTGAGATCAATGAAAGCATCTTCTCTGCAGGGAATTGTCAAACCACCCATGGGATGATTGTATCCAAACTCTTCCTCAGCGCATTCTAGCAAATCTATGAATGTAGGATGACTCAAGTATGACAGTGGAACCAAAAAACGCTTCCTTTGGGTCTCTCCGACATAGACTGCAACATGACCTTTGGGAACATTGGCTTGATTTTTAGCAGAAACAGCCTTCATTTTGAGAATCTGCTTGGCACTGAGAAGAACTGAAGGCAAACGAATTCCCATGTCAAGATTTGGTTTAAGAGAGA
>JAOANK020000013.1:2416299-2431297 GCA_026257165.2 Telfairia occidentalis
AACAATTTTTAATAATCGGGCAAAAATTTAGATAAAGAAAAAAAAATGTGTAATTTAAGCATTTAAAAAATTATTAATCTTAAAAAATACAAAATTTAAAAATAATAAATAATAAATAATAACCCGGCAACTCAACCCAACCCGAAATTATAAGGGTTAGGTTGGTTACAACTCTAGATAGGGTTATTCGGGTTGTCAATCCGACCAACCCAAATTTTTGGATCGGCCAAAAAAAAGTTCTCTAACCCGACCCAATTCAATTCGTGTACACCCCTACTTCAAGCTACTCGCAATCTTGAAGTGAGATCGACAAAGGCACCTTCTTTGCAAGGAATTGTGAGGCCCTCCTGTGGATGATGGAAGCCAAACTCTTCCCCTGCACGGCCGAGCAGTTGCTGGAACGATGAATGGTTTAAGAAAGATATTGGAACCACGAACCGCTCGCTTTGAATCTCTCCTACGTAAACTGCCACATGCCCTTTTGGAACATCCATCTGGTTTTTGGCAATACCTGACTGCATCTTCAAGATTTGCCAAAGATAGCAATCGAATCCCCATATGTTGAGATGAAAGACTGAAAAGGATCTAAAGTTCTAATCAGATTGGTGCAGTACCAACTAGAAGAGGAAGTCACTCTTGAATAGCTTTGAGTTCAATTTGGTTTTGAGCCTCGTATGATGTTTATATTTATTGAGTTATGAAGAAAGCGCAGGTGAGTGGTGCTTATCCATTAGCTAAGTGGGGTATCGGAATCTGGTGGTTCGGTATTTGGGTCATTGGGTATTTGAGTAGACCCTTCCACATGGCTTTGCCTAACTAATAAAAGCTGATCCAGTTTTCTCTTCGTCCCTCCATGCATATTCTGTGGTTTATATTTGTTTGTATAAAAAAAAGTTTTGAAGGCCAAGTTGTTCCATTCATCACAAGTCATTGTCCAAGCACGTTAGTTGTTGCACTGAACTTGATGTTCGGGTGAGAAAGAACCAAAAAATGGCATAAGCATTAAATGCTCAAGCATTAAAACATGTCAGTCCTAGCCTAGTAACATTGAGCATTGATTAACTGTAAAGCATACAGATTGGAACGATATTTTAGTTAGTGTTTTTCTTTGTCCTATGAAGTTAGTTGCATTGCATCCACTTCTGGCAGCTGATGTACATGGGATATGAGGTATACTAGAATGGGATTGAAGGATAGAACTATGACTACAAAATCACCACTTTCTTTGACAGAGATTGCATTACTTTAACACAGCAATCGATTACTGGGAACCTCAATATTAAAAATCATTCTCATTTTTTTCTACATGGAAGTATGTTAGATTTGCACAATCTTGCCTTGAAATCTGTTTGCGGTAATGCTATCTTCTTATACCTGCCCAAACTTTGAAGGGTCATTATAAGTTCAATCTTGTAATTTTAAGATCTCATTCTTTAACGTGTGTGATTGATCCTGGACTTACTCTTTAAGCATCAAAAAATCATTATCATATACGTGGGATATGGAAGATCGGAACTTTAATTAATAAATCATTCTCCTATTGATTTCTTTTGAATTGTTTTTTCTGCTGCTTAATATATTCCCATTTTTAGGTCATTAATATTTGTTGTCTTGGTCTTTGTTTGAAATGTTAGTCATTTCAAAACTTTGTATTTTCTTTTTTTTTTTCTTTTCTTTGGCTTCTTTTTGGAGTTTGTTTCCTTTGAATATTGGATGTATCTTTCCATTCTATCAGTGAGAAGATTGTTTCTTGTTCACAAAAAAAAAAAAAAAAAAAAAATTAAAAAAACCACCTTATCAATCCTTTGCAAAATATTAACAGACAAACTCTAAATCTAGTAATTAGTATCTATTTCATTTTACTTATTTTATTTACCTTTAATCCCGACATTAAGAAAAAACTTGTATTTAGTTTCACATTAGTGACGCAGAAAGTGTAACCATAAATAGATTGAATTGCTTATGGATCAAAAGTTTAAGTTGATTAAGATTCTCGTTTGCTTATGTAGGAAACTGAAAGCTTTATATCTCTAATTTGTTAAATTAGGTTTTGTTTCCAAATTGAAAACGTTACTTTCATTGCAACTGATGTTTTTCATTGATGTTTAAGTGGCTTGTAATTCTCTGCCTTGTCTAAGCTAATCATCTACATACAGAAATCTCTTTTACAGTGACATTCAACTCTATCTCATAGAGACAAAAATGAAAAGAAAAAGTTGTCAAAACTGCAAGCAGGATTGCTCTTTGTTCTAAATCTTTCATGAAGTGTGCAGTCTAGAAGTGACATCAATGAAGGCTTCTTCTTTGCAGGGAATGGTCAAACCTCCTGTTGGATGGTTGAAGCCAAACTCTTCTTCAGCCCTACTGAGCAAATCTATAAATGAAGGATGGTTCAAGTAAGAAATTGGAACCAAAAACCGCTTCTTCTGAATTTCTCCCACGTACACTGCAATGTGACCTTTCGGAACATTGGAATGACCTCTCGAAATGGACTGTGTTCTGAGACTTTGCTTGGCACTAAAGAGAATAGAAGGTAGACGAATTCCCATGTCTAAATTTGATTGAAGTGAGAGAACAATGAAGGACTTTGAATGGTTGAGCTCTTGATATGGATCTGGAAATGATAAATTGTATTACTTGGGAATATGTGAGAAGATTTGAGTTGGATTAAGCTGTTTATTTGGTATGCATATATATAGGAGAAATGAGAGGAAATAAGAACAAAAAATAGAAGATAGGTGTCCAAGACAACCTGCGTCATCAAAGATTCACATGCGCTGCTCAAGTGGTTGAAGTACAGTCACTTTCAATTTTGATCCAACTTCTGGTACTATGGACCCACTTGTCCCAACTCCCAATAAATGAATTCATATGCAAACATATACTTCTGGCTGAAAAATATTAACAGGTATTGAGAAAAGGACTAGAGTCAATTTGAAATTTGGACTAGTCCAAAAGTATGTGGTATAGAATGGTGGATATTGCAACATCATCAGCAGAAATGGACATAAGAGTCTCAAGATGTTTACAATCTTAGATGTTTGTCACTAAGGTGGTTCTAATATATGTTTGCTTCTGTTCAATACTAAGTGGGCGAGGTGGTTCTGATCTCAACATACAAAAAATCCATTTCCCAACAAACTGCTTACCTGTTTCGCAACAAAATTTGTTTTATCATGACATCTCAATCCCTATTTATATATAGAGTCATTGGTTGTTAGAATGAAGTCTCGGAAGGGATCAAAAGAAGCAGAAAGAACATGAACAATGATATCTACGAGACTATAAACTCAACATCATTAACTCATAGGCCATTGGTCTATGTTTGGATTTAGGAGATTATTAACTGCTTATAGAAGTTCAGCTTAGAGAATGATATGTTTTATGTTCACCTTAGTGGACTAGAAAACTTCTGCATTCTAACAATCCTGTCTTTCTGTTCTCATGATTGCTACTTCTGAGCTGGGAAGACAACGGAAAAGATATCAAGTACATCATTTAATGAAGATAATTTTTTCTATCGTTTCCTAATCACAGAGAATCTTCAAAGATTGTTGTATTCAAGCATTTTGCAATTTGCATAAGAAAATAGTTTATTCATTGTTGTGGATGTAATATTTTGCAGTATGGGCACACAACAGGCCATGTTATTCGCTTCAGAACTGTAGTTTACTCGTTTGCCTTGCATTGCTGTTGATAAGCTATCGAGCTGTTATTGGAACTTTAACTTGACTTCAGCTGTCGGCTGACAAGTAGGTTCTGTAAAGGCATCTGCCTTAGGTAAGCAGAATCTTAAATGCTTTAGCTCGACCATGCTCAAATGAACTTTCAGTAAGTTCCCTCTAAGTTTGGACATGGTACCTCATTGGTTTCATGCCAAAGAACTCTATTGAAGATGATAATTCTGCCATATTCCAATAAAGTTGATTGACCATTTTTTCCATCCATTATCCTTTAATTTAGGAAGGAGTTTTGGTGGCACTTCACCAATAATCTCTAATAGTCCTATATCTCCTGTTTTTAATAACGAAATTCTCATTTTATAAAATTTATTCCCCCTCAGATCCAAATCCTTTTGTAATTATTTGTTTTCAGTCTTGTTGACCAATTGGAGAGCCTCCATGTAACTGGTCTTTACTTCGTACTTTCACAAAAGTCCAGTGTTATTACTGGAAAAAAAAAATCATTTTTCTACTCTCCCCTTGTATGACAAAAATGGATTTGCCTCCTTACTAATGAAAGAGACTTCGTCTCTAACTGCAAGGAGTTTAGTTCTGCGAGTAGAAAAAAGCCTATTTCGTCAGAATAAGAGAGAAGGAAGACGCGTGGGAGATGAAACGTGCAAGAGAGAGTAAAATTTTAGGATTTACAGTGAATTAGAGAAGGGACAAAGAAAGTTGATGCTGAATATTTCTACATATATTTAATTGTTATCTAAGTGAAGTTTGTAAACGTTCCTTTACAATGCCACTCATGTACAGGCAGGAGAGTGCTCCTTTCTAATACATTTGGTTGCGAGTCAAAAAGCAAATTGAATCATGAAAAAACAAGAAAATTTTGTTAAAAATGATATTTTTTCCTATGCTTTGCATCCTTCAAGATACTTGCAATCTAGATGTGAGATCAACAAAGGCATCTTCTTTGCAAGGAATTGTTAGGCCCCCCTGCGGATGATGGAAGCCAAACTCTTCCTCTTCATGGCTGAGCAGTTGCTGGAATGATGGATGGTTTAAGTAAGATATTGGAACCACAAGCCGCTTCCTTTGAATCTCTCCCACTAATTGGCACATGCCCTTTTGGAACATCCAGCTGGTTTTTGGTAAAACCGGACTGCATCTTCAAGATTTGCTTGGCATGAGGAACCAAAGATAGCAATCGAATTCTCATTTGTTTGAGACGAAAGACACAGAAAGATCCAAAGTTTTGATCAAATTTGTACAACCCCGACGCAAAGAGGAAGTCCCACTTGAATAGTTTTGAGTTGAATTTGGTGTTTGAGGCTCATATAACATTTATATTTATAGAGTTTTTAAAGAAAAAGCTGTTACTGGTAAGTGGTGCTTTTCCAGAAGCTAAGTGGGGTATTGGAGTCTGGTGGTTGGGTATTTGAGTAGACCTTCTCACATGGCTTTGCTTAATTCAGAACAAAACTTATCTAATTCACTCTTCCTCACTCTCCACACATATTCAGTGGTTTATATTTGTTTGTATCACAAATTTCTGTTTTTCTTGCCATGTTGTTTGTTCCATTCATCAGAAACCATTGCCCAAACACGTTGGTTGTTTCACTGAATTAAGTGACTGAAGATGATGTATCACATTGAAAATTGGAAGAATAAAATATCCTTGTGATTGTCTTTCTAAGTTTCTATGGAGTAGCCGATTGCTACATCATTGAACTAGACGTTCAGGTTGAGAAAGAACCAAAATTTGACTTAAGAATCAAATTATATGTTTAATTTCATCTTAATTATCATTATCAGATCTCCTCAGTCCTTGCCAAGTATATTTAGCATTGTTTAGATGATGGAAACTGGAATGGGATAGTAATAATTTTTTTTCTCTATCATGTGGAATTAGTTGCATTGCTACCACTCCAGGCAGCAGATGTTCATGGGACATGAAGTTTACTAGAATGGGAATGAAGGATAGAACCACGACACCATCTACCCTTTTTTCTACGACATTGCAAAAATTCTGGCCTAGCAGTTAATGACTAAGCACCTCAGCAATAAAAATCAATATCATTTTTTTTCTACTTTAGTACGTTGGATTTTCAAAATCTTGTGTTAAAATCTGTTTGATTGTGATGATGTTTTCTTCTCTTTCCTGTTCAAATTGTGAGCTGCCGTAATAAGTTTAGTCTTATAAGTTTAAGATCTCATTCTTTAATATGTGTGACTGGTTCGTGGAATACTTTTTTAACATCAAAAGACGATTATATTTTATAAGATATAAAAGAACCAACTCTAATTCATAAATCACCTCAGCAATTCTCTCCATGATATTAACAGACAACCTCTAAATCTAGTTCTTAGTTTCTATTTACCTTTTCTTGTCTCTTATAATGCCTTTAATTCGGACGTTTAGAAATAAACTTTGTATCTAATATCACATTAGTGACACATAGAGGATGTGTTTATAAAGAGACAACTGCTATGCTAACAGATCAAAAGTTTCGTTTGGTTAGATTTCTTGGTTAGTTATGTAGGTAGCTGAAAGTTTTATATCTCTAATTTGTCTTAATTACACTGTTAGCTCTTTCTTGATTACCAGATGACATTGAAATGATATTTCATCAATGAGGCTTTGTTTGCAAAATGATAATCTTAGTTTCTTTGAAACTGATATTTTCATTGATGTTCAAGTGGCTTTGTAAGTCTCCACCTTTTCAAATCTAATCATCTACATGTAAAAAACTCCTTTACAGTGACATTCAACTCTATCTCCTACAGACAAAATTGAAAAGAAAAGTTGTCAAAACTGCAAGCAGGATTGCTCTTTGTTCTCAATCTTTCATGAAGTGTGCAGTCTAGAAGTGACATCAATGAAGGCTTCTTCTTTGCAGGGAATGGTCAAACCTCCTGTTGGATGGTTGAATCCGAACTCTTCTTCAGCCCTGTTGAGCAAGTCTACAAATGAAGGGTGGTTCAAGTAAGAAATTGGAACCAAGAACCGCTTCCTCTGAATTTCTCCCACGTATACTGCAATGTGACCTTTTCGAACATTGGACTGACATCTCGCAAAAATGGACTGTGTTCTGAGAATTTGCTTGGCATTGAAGAGAACAGAAGGTAGATGAATTCCCATGTCTAAATGTGATTGAAGTGAGAGAATTATGAAGGACTTTGAATGGTTGAGCTCTTGATAGGAATCTGGAAATGGTAAACTGTACTACTTGAATGAGAATATGTGAGAAGATTTGAGTTGGAGATAAGCTGTTTACTTGGTATGTATATATAGGAAAAAGGAGGAGATAAGAACAAAATAGTGGAAGTTAGGTGTCCAAGACAACCTGCTTCATCAAATATTCACATGGGTTGCTCAAATGGTTGAAGTACACTCACTTTCAAATTTGATCCAACTTCTGGTACTGTGGACCCACTTGTGCCAATAAAGTAAGCAATATTCAAACATATCATTTGGCTGAAAAAATATTAGTAGGTATTGAGAAAAAGACAATAGAACTAGAATCAAGTTGAAATATTGGACTACAAAAATATGTGGTGTATATCATGGTGGATCAATTGCATCATCAGCATAAAAGGACGTATATGTCTCAAGGATGTTTATTATCTCAGAGACTTGTCATTTAGGTGGTTCTAATTGATGTTTGTTGCTGTGTAATGCTACATGGGCAAAGTGGTTCTCGACATACAAAATTCCATTTCCCAACTGACTAGTTACTTGTTTTTCAATTATTATACCATCTCAATCCTCATCTACATCAAGAGCCGTAAAAGAGCTACTGCAGATTAGAATGAAGTCTCAGAAGGCATCAACAGAATCAGAAAGAACATGAACCCAACACCAGTGATCCATAATCCATATCCATGGTCGGATTTAGGAGATTGCCAACTGCCTATAAACGTTCTTCTTAGATAATGATATGTTTCTAGTCACTTAGGGGACTAAAAAACTTCTTCTATGTAACAATTTTGTCTTTCTGTTCTATATGAAGCCTAAATAATCCCTGCATGATTTCTACATTTGCAGCTTATAAGGCAATGGAAAAACTTAAGAAAGAATATCAGTCATTGTCATGGCTCCAATGCGTTTCACTCGGGAAATGCATCAGGTCATGTTATGAGCTTTGAAGCTGTAAATTTGCTTTTGCCTTGTACTGTTGTTGGTAGGCTGTAGAGCTATTGATGGAACTTCAACTTTATTTCAGCTGTCAGACTGTAAGGACCAGCCTCATTCATGATTCAAGTTACACCTTTTTCCGCATCAATTATCCTCTAATCGAGGAGGAAACTTTGGTGGCACTTCACCAATAATGTCTCTGATAATCCAACATCTCTAGCTTTTCAACTGTGAAAAAGCACATTTAAAAAAAAAATTGTTCATTTTCTGTATTCTCTCCTCTCTCACATGACAAAAATGGATTTGAATCCTTCCTAGTTCCTATTGAAAGAGAGTTCATCTCTACTTGCAAGGAGTTGTTAGCTGTGATGCCCAAGTAGAAGACGGGTACATAAATGATTAACATCGGATCAAAATGAGAGAGATCTTGAGATTATGCAAGCATTGTTAAGAATGTCTAAAAATTTCAATAGTTACTATCTATACCAATAAGGTGCACATTCCTTTTCAATGACTCAATTATAAGACTCCAAAATTAAGTGTGCCTGGTTTGGAACAATCCTAGTTGAGTGACCTCCTAGGAAGCATGTGAGTGAGGACAAAGTATATTAAAAGGATTTTGTGTTGGTCTTAGGAACATTTTTCACTCTTGAAAGTAGCTCAAGTTAAATTGGAGGCGTGGCCAAGTTGCAAGGGCTATAAGGGAATGTCGGAGCCAGTAGGAGCCAAATCTAAATTTCGAAACCTGGTCTAAATCATGGGAAGAACTCCAAAGTTAAGTGTACTTGGGTTGGAGCAATCCTAAATTTCCTAAGAAGCGAGTAAGGACTAAGTATGTTGAAAGAATTTGTGTTGGTCTTAAGGAATGGGAGATGGAACGAGCAAGCCCGAGTTATTGTACTGTGAAAGTAAAATTTTGAGGATTTACAGCTAAAGAATAAGCTGCATAGAAGTTGATTCTGAATTGTTTCTGTATATATTTTGTTATCTAGTTTTGTTTTTGTAAATGCTTCTTTACAATTCCTTGCCACTCATTTACAGGTTAGCAATTGAATACATTCTCTTGCAAGTCAAAAAGCAAGTGAATCTGGAAAAAATTTGTCAAAAATGACAGATTGTCCTTTGCTCTTCATCCTTCAAGATACTTGCAATCTAGAAGTGAGTTCAGTAAAGGCATCTTCTTTGCAAGGAATTGTTAGGCCCCCTTGAGGATGATGGAAGCCAAACTCTTCTTCTGCGTGACTGAGCAGTTGCTGGAATGATGGATGGTTTAAGTAAGATATTGGAACCACAAACCGCTTCCTCTGATTCTCTCCCACATAAACTGCCACATGCCCTTTTGGAACATCCAGCTGGTTTTTGGTAAAACCTGTCTGCATCTTCAGGATTTGCTTAGCATGAGGAACCAAAGATCGCAATCGAATCCCCATTTGTTTGAAATGAAAGATTGTGAAAGGATCTGAGTTTTGATCAGATTACTACAGAACCAACTAGAATAGGAAATCAAATTTGAATTTGGTGTTTGAAGGCTCATATGATGTTTATATTTATAGAGTTACGAAGAAATAGCTATACAGGTGGGGTAGTGCTTATCTAGTACCTAAGTGGGGTATTGGAGTTTGGTGGTTGGGTATTTGAGTGGACCCTCCCACATGGCTTTGCTTAACTCACAAAAACTGATTCAATTCTCTCCACTTTTCCCTCCACACATATTATGTGGTTTATATTTATTTATATCACAAATTTTGTTTTGCTGTCCAAGTTGTTTCATTCATCACAACCCATTGTCCAAGCATGTTAGTTGTTACACAGATTAATTGATTCAAGAAAGAATGTATCACATTGAAAATGGAAGAGTAAACTATCCATGCTGGCTGTGGCTACCATTCCATGGAAGAGCCAATTGCTGCATTGTTGAACTCCATGTTTTGGTTGATAAGGAACCAAAAAATGGCATAAGCATCAGATTATATATTGAATTACATCTAAATTCTCATTATTAGAACTCCTGCTGCCTAATACATTGGATGGAATGAGAGTTTAATTAATGTTTTTCTTAATCATAGGGAGTTAGTTGCATTGCATCTACTTAAAGCAGCTGATGTACTTGGGACATGGATCATTAGCATGGGAAAAGGAGTTGCATAGAACTATGACTTTGAAATTGCCTCTTTTCTTGACTTATCTTCTTCAAACTGGTTAACTGACCAACTCCATTTTCTATGTTTTCAGACGGATATCGAACTTGCACAATGCCCATATGAAACTTCTCCATCACATGAACCTACTTGTGCTCTACCTTGGACTTGACTCAAGACTTTATTCATAGAACATGATATACTCTCCCACTTATACACCACCTTGCTAAAATACAACACTAACTATGATCTAGAAGCTTCTTAGAGTTTTCATGAAAATTGTAAATAGATATATTAAAAGAGGGTCTAGCAATATTTTGGCTTTCCCTTAGGCTTCAAAGAATTCTATAGAATTCTTTGGATAAGGAAAACTTTATCTAGAATATACTTTATTCAAGAGAGGCTAGGAAAATCTTTTGGCTTGGACTCCAAGGATTCCTTGTCTATAAATATGAGGAGAGTCTCCATAAATGAGCTAAGTTAAGAAAGTAAGGAAAATGAGAAGTGTGTGTGAGAGATTTCTCTCAAAAGAGTCCATCTTTGTAGTCTGTTGATAAAAGTTTCTTTCTTCAAAAGATTGTCTATTTCTTTTTGTGTTAATTTCTTCTATAAGTGGTATCAGAGCTAATTTTTTTTTACACCACCTGACCCAGCCTTGGGCCCACTTAGCCCCATATTGCAGTGTTAAATCACCAATAAACTCGAAAGCTTAAGCTGATGAGTTATGGTATCTTCCCTCACTTGTGGGCTGAAAATTTTGGATAAAGCCCAACAAGTGGTTATCAATATTAAATGGAGAGAAAATGATACTACAGGAGTTCGAATACATGATTTTCTGCTTTGATACCATGTTAAATTACCAATGAATCCAAAATTTTAAGAGGATGGGTAATGGTAAATTTAATCTTATATCAAGACTTTAATATGTAGAACTTTTGTCCAAGCAGTCAACTATCGATACCGAGCACCTCATCGATGCTAATCAAGTTAGGTTTTTGCACATGGAAGTATGTTAGATTTGCACAATCACATCTCTGAATCCATTTTCTTATGTCACTACTTTCTTTTCCTATCTTATTAAGCCTAGTATTTGAAATCCTAAAGTTTCATTCTCTAACATATGAGACTAGTCCTTGACATTCCTTTTCAGCATCAAAAGCTGGTTATCGTGTAAATAAGATATCGAAGATCGTCAATCCTTCTTTTGAATGACACCAAACCAATTAATAGGATCTGAGAAAAAGCTTGTATTTGATTTAAGATCTGAAAATACAGAGAGAATATTTTGTTTGCAAAATGGAAATGTTACTTCATTGCATCTGATATTTGTCATTGATGTCCAAGTGGCTTTGTAACTCTCCACTCTTTCTAATCTAATCATCTACATACAATTTTTCCTTTACAGTAACATTCATCTCTATGTCCAACAGACAAAAATGAAAAGAAAAGTTGTCAAAACTGTGAGGAGGATTGCTCCTTATTCTCAATCATTCATGAAGTATGAAGTCTAGAAGTGACATCAATGAAGGCCTCTTCTTTGCAGGGAATTGTCAAGCCTCCACTTGGATGGTTGAATCCAAACTCCTCTTCAGCCCTGTTGAGCAAGTCTACAAATGAAGGATGACTCAAGTAAGATATCGGAACAAAAAACCGTTTTCGTTCGGTTTCTCCCACGTACACCGGAATGAAGCCTTTGGGGACATTGGACTGGCATCTTGTAGAAACAGACTGCATCTTGAGAATTCGCTTGGCGCCGAGGAGGACCGAAGGCAAACGAATCCCCATGTCTAAATTTGATTGAACTGAGAGGACAATGAGGGACTTCAACTGCAATGCTTGAATGAGAATATGTGAGTGATTTAAGTTGGAGATTAGCTGTTTGTTTGGTGTCTATATATATAGAATGAGAAAGGAGAGGATGTGAGAACATATGAATATCAGATAGGCAACCAAGAAAGCTGGCTTCATCAATGGCTCACATGGGTTGCTCCATTGGTTGAAGTACACTCATTTTCTCATTTGCACCAATTTCTTTTAAGCTGGACCCATTTGTCACACTATGTAAAGTCATATTTCAAACATGTGGAACATGAAAAGTCTGTAGGTTGTGCAAATGGCACTAAAACCCTGTCAACAAAGACTTGACTAACCCAGGAATATGTGGTGTGTATGTTACAGTATGTGTGTGTATATATATTGAGGATGTAAGGATAGTCTTGCGTCATATTAAAAATCGGGAACATTTTTGTTACGTGAGTAAAGATAACATTTCTATTGATATCAAGTTTTTTTTCTTTGTAGAATTTAAAAGTAAAACTCGTTGAGCTTAGTTTATCTTCCTTATCTATTTATCACATTATTTTGAAAGTCATAGAAGCAATGTATTTCATCATGAGTAATACACTAAATTTTTTTTTTTTAATACAAAATCACTAATGCCTATGTTTACTTCCTTTCAATCGAAATCAATGAATGAGAATGAAAATTTTTATTTTTTTTTTATAGTGTTTATCAAAATTAAGAAATGAGAATCAAACGTGGGACTCACCTCAAATTTGGGAATCACTCTCCAAGAAATGGGCAATCTTATTTCCTCCAAAAAAGTGATCAATCTCATTCTCATTCCCTATTTTGTGGGGCTCACACCATACTCGTTAATTGTTTTACACATTTTATCCCTCTTCTCTCTTTAATCATTTATCTGATTTCGATTCCAGATGAAAGTAAACGACATGAATTGGTTTCTGATTTCGATTTCAGGCAACTCCTAGTAAACAACATCAAATGAATAAGATTCTCATTCCAATTGATTTCATTTTGATTGATTTTCATTCTGATTCCTCTTCATTCCGATTGCATGGAAGTAGACGGAGTCTAAATTATATTATAATACCAATAAGCATTAATTTATTTTAAATTGTTAAATTTTTATTGTTAAAGGTAATTGTGTTACGTTTTGATGACTTTCACTTTTTAGTCTTTTGTCATTGATTAAAAAATCAATTAGTTTTTTTTTATGGAGAAGATAAAACTGTGGTACTCAATTGAACTCTATTGTATTTATGCTGACAAATTTAAAATACTGGGTAGTTCTCTATGCGTTGTATGTGCTTATGAAATTTTTATTTTTTTATGTTTTATTAACGTTGACACTATTTTTAAATTCTTATTTTTAACATGGTTGAATTTTTACTTTTTAAAATACTTTTTAATTAAATAAAAAAGTTTAGAATTTCTAAATTACCATTCTAACATGATTGGATATTTTTCCCATTAACAACGAAAGAATTCTTATGAAAGCTCTCTATTTCTTACAGAAAAAAGTTTAGAGTATAGAAGAAACATAAGTTCTTTTAATATTTTTCTATTTCATATTAAACCTACCTCACCGCTAACTTATATAGTTCAATTGATAAAAACATATATCATCAATTACAAGGTCACAAGTCTGAGTCCACACTTCCCACATGTTATTGAATTAAAAAAATTAACCATATATTAATGAATATGGTTAAATTAAATAAATAAATAAAACTTATAGAAGAACAATTATTTCAAAATATAAGTACAAATATGCGTATCTGTATATTATTATAGGTTTAAATCTTATTTTGGTCTCTAAACTTTCAAATTTGTTCCATTTTAGTCTCTAAACTTTTAAAATGTCTATTTTGGTTTATGAACTTTCAAGTTTGTTCTATTTTAGTCCTTAAATTTTAGAAAAGTAACTATTTTAGTCTCTATCTTTATTTTATTTTTAACACATTAATTATATAACTTCAAATATATGAATAAGTATGTTAATATGAGTACATATTTAAGCCATGTAAATTGAAAACAAGCATCAAACAAATAATTATTAGATGATAAAATTATGTGCCAAGAATCAAAATGATTATATTTCAAAAGTTTAAGGACTAACATAGACATTTTGAAAGTTCACAGACTAAAATAGAAAAAACTTGAAAGTTCAAAAACTAAAATAAAACAAATTTAAAAGTTTAAAGACCAAAATGAAATTTAAACCAATATTATATATATGTGTGTGTGTGTCAGTGTGTTTGTATTATAATATTGTGTGTGTTTGAATTATAATATTTGGTACTTTTGGGGATAAAAAAAAAAGATATATGTGTATATTTGGGACAATTATAATTGATGAAAAATAAATGCTTTTTTAATTGGAAATGAAGATCCTTCCTATGATTGTACATAAATCATAAACTTTAACCTTTGAATTGATGTATAATTTCGTGTAATTCAATGGTCGAGGAAGTAAGAATAAGTTTAAAAGTTAAGGTAAAGAAAAGGGAAATGTCAAATTACTCCATTTATTTATACTACGAAAAATTTTATGGCATGGTACATGTGATGTATTTTAACCTATTATTTTAAATTTTAAATTTCATTTGATAACAATTCTATAATTGAATAATTAATTTCTCTCTATTAAAGTTAAATTAATTCACTAACTAATTTTAACAAAAATAAAAAAATTCACCAATTTAATGAAAACCAAATTTTTATATGAATTTAAACTAACTTAATTAATACGCAAAATTGGTTACTAATTAATTTCACTTAAACTTATAAATTTCAACAAAAAAAAATTATAGTATTATTTTTGTCTTGAATCATATCAATTTCAAACCAAATATTGGATGCACATCAAAATACTGGGAAAAAATTATAACATTTATCAAAGTTAAAGATACAATTTGATTTTTTTTTTAATTTTTTTTTTTTAAAGTACAATTTGATAAAAATGAATGGTTACAATAAAACGGATAAATATGGTCAAATTTAGCGTTTGAATTAGGGGTGTTCAAAAGAACCGACAACCCGAAAAATCCGAGCAACCCAACCCAATCCATACGGTTTGGGTTGGGTTGAAAATTAATTTTGGTTGGTTTGGATTCATTTTTTTCTAAACCGATCGAGTTGGGTTGGTTCTTAGGTTCACTATATTGAACCAACTCAACCCAACCCAACTCACGATTAGATAGAATATATGTTTTATAAGTTTATAATTAACTTAAAATTTACTTCTACTT
>JAOANK020000013.1:2456131-2486559 GCA_026257165.2 Telfairia occidentalis
TTAATCATTTTTTATAATAAATTTATTTGATTACACTACGTTTAAAAAAGTGATATTATTAATTGTAAATATATATATTTTTTCTTATTACGTATTTGGAAGAATTTTGATTAATCATTTTTATGTTATTTTTAAATAATTAATCTCTCTTATATTTTTTCAAAATAACTTTTAAATTAATTCAATTTTTTATGGTCTATTTTATTTGTAGATAATTTTTCAATGACTCAACAAACTATACTAAACAAAATTTAAATTGTTAATTTTTTAAAAAATGCTCACAGAAAAAATAATTTTATTTCATTTTTGTCCATACTTATCCCAAACACAACCTTAATCGGTATGCTCAAATTAACGGTCCTATGAACAATCTAATCATGCCCGGATCTGCTCATATGCTACAGTTTATATGATAGGTATCGTATTTTTCTTTTAGTAAATTCATTAAAAAAACTTTCATATCTTCAATCTGCTTCACAGTGATAGGTATCGTATTATAGTTTATATGATACTGTCAAAT
This sequence comes from Telfairia occidentalis, assembly GCA_026257165.2. NCBI lineage: Eukaryota > Viridiplantae > Streptophyta > Magnoliopsida > Cucurbitales > Cucurbitaceae > Telfairia > Telfairia occidentalis. The sequence goes on from JAOANK020000013.1 coordinate 2,456,652, forward strand.
ATCCATTACACAAATTGTCGTATAATCCAATCCATACAGCTAAAACTCCACCTACATTAGATGGCGAAATCATACTCCATATCCGTTCAAATTTGATCCAGTTCGATTCGCGATGCCTGTACACTGCAACAAGCTCACATGCTCGAATCGGTTTTACACTGTTCAAATTTATCATCATTTTGTACGTCGAGGCTCGCCACAAGTCCCCTTTGTCTTCCAGATGCGACATGACATTAATCTACAATTACTTCCCGCGTCATTTCGTAGAGTTGTAAGAAGTAAAGGTACGAAGAAGTTTGTACAACGATTGTAATTAATGAAACCGAAAGTTGATTCATAATTTTCCTAGTGTTAAGATCCAAAACTCGAGAGATCGCTAATGCACAAACGCTCTATCGCATTTCTATTTAGGGTCACAATTTTCTGTATCGATACGTTGGGGATCGATATCTGCTTCCAGCAAGAGAGAGAAAAATACTTTATTCCAGTGAAGTACATTGAGTAAGTATTGCTAATTTTTATTACAAAATGATTGCGTATGGTTATGTTATATATGTATATATATTTATATATTTTTGAGACGATTAAGTTTATATTTCTTGCTTGGATGTAGTTGAATCTACTTTGGGTAGCTGCCATGCCAGAGCGTATGGCTGGAATCTGGAGTGTATTTGTGAGGAAAATGGGTGGGATAGAAATGTGATAGTTGTGGAATCCATTTCCTTTGTACCCTTGTAGAAGAAGAGAATTGTCTGTCACAACAGTGGCAAACTCCATAATGATGCAGATCGAAATGATTTCCCCCGCATTATATTTCTAGCGTAAAAGGGAAAGAAAACTTGTTGGTTATGTTATGGCAACAGATTAGATAGGATGTAGACACACTGTCACTAAGAGAGCTAATTGTTTGAAGTTGACAAATTTCTGATGTGGGTCGTTAAGGTTCTCTCTCCCTAACTTAGCTAAAAAATTGAACATCCAAGGACGAAAACCACATTTGTTTTGATAGTCTCTTGCTTCAATCATTTAAATTTTGAGTTTTCTACTCCGAGTTTGTCGATGTCAATATTGGACCAAAGAGGAAATAAATAATGACAACCAGGACTTTGATAGAATTCAGAGAGGGAAAAAATAACCCATACAACAGAATTCATGAGTAGAAGGGGAAAAGTTTTCTCCAGGAAAAATGTTAGATTGTTGCTCTCCAACTGCAACTTAGAAAAAAAAAACTGAAACTTGTATGTGTTGTTGACATTTCAGGTGGGAAGACAGTTTTCCACCTTTTCTATACAGTCATTTACATGTACTTTCTATACGTTGAAATTCTTCTATGATCCCTAGAAATTAGAAATGAAAAATCAAAGTTGGAAAACTGTGTGGAGGGGTTGATCTTTTCTGTCCATCTCTCAAGATGTATGCAACCTGGAAGTGAGATCAATGAAGGCCTATTCTCTGCAGGGAATTGTCAGACCACCCATTGGATGGTTGAATCCAAACTAATGCGAGCAAAGCCCTTGCTTGTAGTTTGCCGAGCAAGTCTCCCTTCCCAGTAACACCAAAGTTCAACTCAAGCTAAACTACCTAAGAACCTTAATTTGGCTTCGGTGCTAGGAATCCTTGGTTGCTTCGACCCCCTAGACAAAGATACTAAAATCTAATTTTATTTCAAACAAACCCAAAGGAAAGGTTAGGAACGGTTTACCTTTGAAAAGAAGGCCGGGCCAAGGACTCAGGGACTTGAATACAAAAGCACTATTCACAAGCCTCCAAGCTCCAAGAAAGAAACACTCCACAAGTTTGATGACCAAGCAAACTTGAGTGTTCCTCTACTCTTTTGCGCAACATAACATACAAGAGAAAATATGTGGAGGTGGTTCAATCGTCCACGCAAATTGACTAGTCTTTTTGACTTAAAAGAGAAACCTTTCAAATTTTATTCATTAAATTAAAGGTATCAAAATACAAAGGGAACTTGGCATTTTATAGAAGCCAAGGATCGAAAATTAGGAAAGAATTGCCTAAAAAAAACTATTCCTAAAATGCTTGCAAAATAAAACAATATCGAATAAAATCCCAAAACAATTAGGGGTAAAATAACTATTTTCCTAAACTAGAAAGTAAAATAATATCTTAGGGATTTTATTCTAATAAATAAAATTTAGAGCTTCTAGAAGAATTTCTAAAAAGATAAAATAATATCCCAAGGATTTAAATTCTAAAACCAAAGAAAATAAAATCCTAAAGCTTCTAGAATTATTTCAAAAATACTTGAAATCCAGATAAAGCAAAAATTTTCATAAATGGCGTCAATTTAGGCGGTAGGTTGCAGATGGCGCGCATAGTAGGGGTGTAGGTGCACTCGCAGAGGGGGTCTTGCGAGGTTTTCCATCCGGTTAGGCGGGCGTGCAGGTGTGCGACAAGACCTGGGTGCGCATGGGGGCGTTGGCACACGAGGAGAGCGATGGCGTGCTTGTGGGGCTGTTGGCGCGCAGACATATGAGTGTGCTGGGACGCTGGGAGATGTTCTTGAATAAAATTAAATCTAAATTTCTCATTCTTTAAGCTTTCTTATCCCTGAATGCCTCTTGAGGTCCTCTTAAAAATCTCCTCTTGGTTTTGGTTTGCTTCGATAGGCTTGAGGACTATTATGATCACATCACAAACTCTTCCTCAACCCTTTGTAGCCAATTAATAAATGAAGGATAATCTCTTTGTTTGGATTTCCCCCAAATAGACTGCAATATGACCTTTGGGAAGATTAGACCTATTTCGGGAAGAAGTACCTGACACTTTGAGAATTTGTTTGGTGTGAAGAAGAATTGAAGGCAAACGGACTTTCCATCTCCAAGCTTTCTTGAGTTGAAAGCAGACCGAGCAACTGTAGGTGGTACTTGGTAGTATGTGCTCGAGATTGATTTGAAGTATAAAACTGCAATGCTTGGATGAGAATTTCTCTGCGATTTGAGTTGGAAGAATGGTTGTTAATTTGTTTTGAATGTATATATACAGTGAGAAAGAGAAGGTGAGAACGAAGGAATATCTAAATAGGAAGCTGAGGAGACCTACTTTATCCTAGGGTCACATGAGCTTGACAAATTGGTTGAAACATACTCCTTTTCTCACTTGGTCCAACTTCTGGTAGCCAAGACCCACTTGTTTGAATGGAAGACAATAGAGTAGAAAACAAATGGTCAAGGAAAATGGAAAACCTCTGTTAGCCTGTTACCAAGAAAATAAGTAGATCCAAAAAGAAATCCATTTGATGAGAAACTTTTTATCACTAGTTCCACATCATTGGCCCTATGCAATAGCTAAGATATTAGACCACCACAAAAGTACATTTCGGTTTGTACATAAGGTACCCTGACTATGTATCATAAATTGCCTTGGCTCTCATATAGGCACTTTAAATCCTTCCTAATTGACATTTCATTAGCAATATTGTCACAACTTTACTGGTTTGTATCCAATGATGCTCCACCAAACAGGAATTTGCATATTCTACACGAATAGTTTACCATAAGCCACAATTGGTATCTTGACTTACAAACACTGTACTCAACCTCAAGAGGCACAATTCAAAAATCTGCATCAGGTAGATTTTTCTCCACTATAATCTATTCTTGAATCTCTCCGTAGTTTAGGTTCATCCAAGTTGTTTTGTGGGACTCCAATAGCTGTACTGATATGTTGTGAACAAAGGCTTACCCACCAAGTTTGATTTTGTTCATTTCTATAGCTCGATCGTTTAGATTTTTTAATTAGATAGATGTTCAATTCATTTAGACAGAAAAAAATCTGTCATTTAATGAGTGTGCTCCCTGTTCTATGTTGGCATAGCACAAAATGAGGGGAATGGTTTAGATGTCTCGGGCATGTCTCTAACAATAGTGATTAGCTATTGCTTATGTTATGTGACTAACATAACTAACGACCTATCTCTGAGCCACAATATTCCACTCAAATGGGTCCTCTATTGGCTAGTTTTCCCAAGTTTGGTGACTTTGACTTCCCAATATTATTCTCAATATTAATCCCAAGTAGCTGAAGATTATTATGTGGAAGACAGGAGCATGTGATATACTAGACTTCACAAGAACTTGCCTCCTAGTTGGTCCCGTTCAAAGATGTCTCACCACTCATTTCTTAAAACAAGCTATTGCCCACATCACCCTTTTTCATCCATATATACATGTTTTTGATTACCAAGCAACTCAGATCTCAAACTTCCAATCACCACCCAAGTTTTCTCTCTCTCTCAATTGTTGTTGTGCAACTTCAAGTTCCTTTGACTTCCTCCTGCAAGGAACAAAACCATGGGTTTTCGTTTGGCTAAAATTGTAAATGCTATGCAAAATCTTGGACTTTCCTCTCTAAAAGCAAACCACGGATCTTCATTAGTCTGCAAAGGTTATTGTGCAATTTATGTAGGAGAGAGCCAAAAAAAGCGGTTTGTGATTCCAGTGGCTTACTTAAATCAATCATTTTTCAGGGACTTGCTAAGTCAAATCGAAGAAGAATTTGGCTACAGTCACCCTATGGGAGGCCTCACCATTACCTGCAGTGATGATACGTTCATTGATTTCATCTTCCGATTTAATGAGTTCTAAAAGAAGATATATCTGTTAAACACAGTCTTAGACTAGATAATACCATTCTTATATACCTTTTTTTTGAGGGAGAGAAAAAAAATGCCTCCCGAATTATGCATACAGAATTAGGTATACTAATGTTAGAAAATGAAAATAATTCATTCCATGCAAGGTCTTCTCTTGTTTTTTCCTTTTGCATAAAACTCGTTTGCTTTGCTTTTCTGTTAACACAAAAGTAAACACATACTAGAGCCATTCTACTATATGGTATGGACATTTGAAAAATAGAAGTATTGATAATCTTCATTTTTATAATGATATCTGTAGGGTCTATAGAAAACAAGACATAGCCTAAGTTTGGACAAACCTAAACAAATTTTTCATTAATCTTTTCCATATAGCCTTTTCTTTTAATAGTAATCTTTTTATCACTCATAGAAAGCAAATTAGAATTCATGACCCTTTAAATTACCAACATCAAGTACGTAGCAGTACGAAATTCTATTAAAGTGATGCTATATGGTCATATATTTAGGTTTATTAACAAATTTGAAAGATATTAGTATACAAGAAAAAGATGGTGAGAGTTTGGAAGATTGATCCTTTTCAGGTTTGTTTTCAGTCAAGTCATTTACCAAGAAGCGTAGTATTATTTCTCCTATGCCAAAAGCATTGTTCACAGCAGTTTGGAAATCCAAAAGTCCCAAGAAGATTAATATGCTCAATTGGATTTTTCTTAAGAAAGCTCTAAATATAGCACAAAAACTTTTAAAAAATTTTCATTTTCTGCTTACCTTCAGTTCGCTCCATTGTTCTTAAGCGTAGGAATGTTGGCAGTTCTTATTTCAATCCTTCAACATCCAATGGGTATTTGACAATGATTCATGGATTAATTTATTTCAGCTTTTATGTGGACCCAAATGCTCCCCAAAGTAAAGTTAATTGGGGTTAATGCAGTCAAGCCATTATTTCATAGGTTTGGTTTGAAAGAAACCAAATGATTTTTTATGATAAGCATTTTGAATGGAGCAAGCAGGTCGATTTAGCCAAATTTAAAGTCATTTGAATGATGTCCTCTGATTACCTTTTCAATGATATTTGTTTTAAGTTGGGGCTTTTATTTTTCATATTTCTTAGATAGAAAGTTTGTATCTCCCTCTTTTTTAATAACTTCATATGGGAGTTTGCCTTTGAACATACTTGTAAATTTTTCAATCATCAATGAAAAGGTTGTTTCTTATTCAAGAAAAGTCCTATTTCGGTCCATGAACTATTCTTATTTCATTTTGGTTTCCTAAAGTATTGAACTTCATTTTAATTTATGAACTTTGTAGAAAAATTGTTTCAATCCTCTGACATTAGTTTTATAGGAATTGTTTAGTGGAAACCTAGCATGAGGGTCTTTAATTCAATTGTATAATAATTAGATATCCACGTAGACACGTGTTTGAAGCCCCTTATAGTGAATTAGTTGAGCTTTTGAAATGGGATCCAAGTTTTTGATAAAATGATTAATGAAATATTTACAGCAAAGAATAAGTAGTTTTTTTATTCAAAATTAAGATGAAAACAAAGTATTTGAAAGTTTACCCACCAAAAAGACTAAAATGGATTTAAATCTATTTTTATATTCCTTTGTTGTATCTAGTTAAGCATTTTTTTAGTACATTTTTTAGGAAAATGAGTTAGTACTAAAGTTCATAATTTTTTTTTTTTTTTTTTTTTTTTTGGAAAAAGGAGACAAAATTTCATTAGTAAAAGTGAAGAAATACAAGATTCCAAATGCTACCAAGAGTGGACTAACGGTGTAAATATTAAAAAGAGAGCATAATAAATGAAGCCTGAAATTAATACAAGAAAGTCCCTTAGTTATTACAAATGTCATAAAGAGAATCCCTCAAAAGATTTGAATAATAAATACCAACGAGGGGCTTTGATCTTGATGATCTCAAAGCGCTCCGACCAATAAAGATATTTATTCTCAAAAGTCCTTTGATTCCTTTCCAACCAAAGAGCTTTAGTAAATTAATCCATAACAACTTGGAAGCACAAGGCTACATAGAATATGAAGGATATTTGATATGGAATCTTCATTGAATATCTTACTCATGTTGATTGTTGAATTGGACAAATGATGCATTCAGTAGACATTTGAGAACAAACCGTGAAATAATAAGTTCTGACTTTCACTCACTTTCATACAGAGAACACAAATCAAAGGAGATAGTATCATGAAAGACATTTTTTTTTTGTTGAAGATGGACTGAAGTGTTAATGCTACCATAAAGCAAGATCCAAATAAAAAATTGATCTTCTTGGGACTTCATGATTTTCAAATAGTCTTGAAAAGAATAGAAGGAAGGAGAGTTCCAGTCGTTAATTGATGAAATCTAGCATCCTTGGAATTTCATCTCATATTAAAATTCCATGTATCAGACTCAAATTCATCAGGGTGAGAAACAATACTATATATCAACGGGCATTTTACCTAATTCCCTTGAGTTAATTTGAATTGAATATAGTAAACTTAACAAAGCTTGAAGATCAACAGTTTCAGCATCCTTGAGATATCTTTTCAATAAAATCTTCCAAGAAGAAGTATTAAAATCCCATTTATCAGACAAATTCATCAGGTTGAGAAGCAATACTAAATATAAAATGGGAATTTTACCATTAATGGAGAAGATTCCGCCCATAAATTTTTCATCTATGTAAACATTGCATATAAACAAAATGAAAAATTTGATAAATTTAAAGGGAAAAAAACAATATATATATAGAGTTCATGCTTTGATGGGGCAAAGTTTTCTATTTGAAACATGTCACTTTTTTGCTCTATGCAATTGCAACTTATATGTGATGTTGCCATTTCGGGTGTGAAGACTCTAGACAGTTTTCTACCCTTTCTGTACAGCCATTACATGTATTTCCTGTACATTGAGATTGTATTAATTAGAACAAATTAGAAAAGAAAAATAAAGTTGACAAAACTGTGTGGAGGATTGATCTTTTTTCACCATCTCTCAATGTTTATGCAACCTAGAAGTGAGATCAATGAAGGTCCCTTCTTTGCAGGGAATTGTCAAAACACCCATTGGATGGTTGAATCCAAACTCTTTCTAAGCCCTTTTGGTTCAAGTAAGTAATTGAAACCACAAATCTCTTTGTTTGGATTTCCCCCCATAGACTGCAATATGACCTTGGAATATGAGATGTATTTCGGGACACCTTCCACTTTGAGAATTTGTTTGGTATTAAGAAGAATTGAAGGCAGACGGATTGCCATTTCCAAAATTCTTGAATTGAAAGAAGAATGAGCAACTCTCGGTAGTAGTGTGCTCAATATTGATTTGAAGTAGAAAACTGCAATACTTTAATGAAAACTTCTCTGTGACTTGAATTGGAAGAATGAGTTTTAATTTGGTTTGAATATATGAAGTGAGAAAGAGGAGGTGAGAAGTAAAGCAAAGGAATATCAAAATAGGAGTCTCAGGGGCCCTACTTCATCAAAGGACCATATGGGATTGCCAAATTGGCTGAAACATATTTTCTCAACTTCTGACAGCACAAACCCATTTGTTTCAATGGAATGATATTAGAGTGGAAAACAAGTGGTCAAGGAAAACTGAAAGTCAAATGCTGCAACCAAGAAAATAAATAGACTAAAAAAGATCCATGTGATGAGAAGCTTTCGATCACAAGTTATTGCATTATTGGCCCAATGCAACAGCTTAGAAACTAGACCCCCACAAAAGTACATTTCAGTTTGTACATAAGGTACTCAACTGTGAACAACAAATTGTTTTGGCTCTCACATAGGCATTTCAAATCCTCATTTATTCTTCCATTAGCAAAATTATCACTACTTTCCTGGTTTGTATCCATTGGTGCTCCATGAAACCGGAATTTGTATTTTCTACATGAATTGTCTACCATAACATAAGCAACAACTTATATCTTGATTTACCAACTCTTTACTAAACCTTGGGAGTTATTGGAGTAAGCTTGCACCATGTTTGATGCCTTTCTTTTTATATTGTTAAGATCATTCAGAACTTGAGAATGGTAATCTTTCAAAAAGCATTAGACTTGGAAATGAGCATTCTGTATCTTAATTAATCGTTGAAGAAAAGATGCTTGATTCCTACATAGATGCTTATTCGTTCTTAAAAGAATCTTATATAATATGCAGATATCCACTCATTATGAGAAAACAAGTAGGTCAGCTTTCATGTGAACTTCACATAGGCTTGTTTGGAACACAAACACACACACACAAAAAAAAGGAAAAAAAAAGGAAAGAGAGAGAGAAAAAAAAAGAAAGAAAGAGATCTCACAATCTGCATCAAGAACCCCAGATTTTTCTCCACTTCTGACAGTGATCTAGCCATCTTGTCTTATTCAGGTTCATCATTTGTGGGACTCCAATAGCTGTACTGATATATATCACAAAAGACTTAGATGCCAAGTTCGGTTTTGTTCATATTTTCAGCCAGATGGTTTAGATTTCTTAATTAGGTTGATATTCAACAAATTTAGACAGAAATAATCTATGCTATTAAATGAGTGTGCTCCTGTTATATGTTGACAAGGCAAAAATGAGGGGAATGGTTTAGATGTTTCAGGCATGTTTCTAACAAAAATGATTAAATATTGCTTATGGTATGCGCTAAACATAATTTACAAGTCTTCACTTAGCCACAATTTTCAACTCAAATAGGTCCTCTATTGGCTGGTTTCCCAAAAGTTAAGGGACTTTGTTTTCCCAATATTATTTCCTGAGTAGCTGAAGATTATTATCTGGAAGACAAGACCATGTGATACAGTAGACTTCACAAGCACTTACCTCCTAGTTGGCCCCATTTAGAGTTGTCTTGCCACTCATTTTTTAGAGCAAGCTATTCCCCACATCACCCTTTTTTCTTCTGTATGTACACGTTTTAAGCCCCAAGCAATTCGGATCTCAAACTTTCAACCACCCATCAAATTTTCTCTCTCTCAATTGCTATTGTGCAACGTGAGTTTCTTCTATTCAAAACTTTTACTTTTCGTTTGGCAAAAATTGTGAATGCTGTGCAAAATCTTGGACTTTCTCCTTTAGCAACAAATCAAGGATTTTCAGTCGTCTGCAAAGGTTATTGTGCAGTTTATGTAGGAGAGTCTAAGGGGGCGTTTGGGTCAAGGAGTTGTAGGGAGTGAAGTTATTAAGTCTAGAGTTGTTAACTCTGGGGAGTTATGAAGTCTGTATTTGGAGTGTAGAGATTGTTTAGCCTGAGTTGTGAAGTTTGTGTTTGGGGTGTAGAGAGATTTAACTTTGAGTTCTTTAGCTGATTGGATTTTCATGTTCATTTTACTGCACTATACAATTATAGCTAGATTTCAACTATTTTTTTTAAAATTTAATTATTAAACATTTATTTTTGTTGATTCTAAAATTTAGATTTTATTTATATTATTTTTTAATACTTTAAAAAATAAATTAGTTATGACTACAATTATATATTGTTTCTTTTTGCTTTTATTGCATAATTTAAAAATTTTATTTAAGTAATGACAAAATTAATTTTTTTCTATAATTTTTAGAATTTAAGTTTGATTACCTTAAAACTAAAATACATTCTCTAAGCTCTTTTAAATTTACTATGTTAAAAATAAAATATTTATATTTATATTAGTTTAATATGATTAAGTTCAAAATGAATATTATACGTTTATATTTGTTACTTTGATTATGATTAATTTAAAAAGTAAACACTTTCTTTAATATAGTTAATTTAAATGAAATATTATTTATTTTACTAATTTTATTTTAGTAAGTTTGAAATAGAAAACAATTTATTTTTGTTACTTAACTTTGTGCAATATTTAATTTTATTGAAATTCACGAGTTTTATGGAGATTTTTACATTGTATTTTTGTTTTTTGTTTAAATTAATGGTGAATTAACGGAAATTTAATAGATGTTAAAAATTACAATGTGAGGTCTAGAGTCCAATTTGATGAAATTGAAAGTTTATAATGAAAATAGATACAACTTGACAAGAGGTAAAGATTGATTTTTTTTTCCTAAATTTAAGTATTTAATTAATTGATCATTGAATCAAATGTTGAAATTTAATTATTTAAATTTGACATTCTTAAATTTGTTTTATATCAAGACATAATTAAACATACATAAAATTGAATTTTTAATTCATATAAGTCTATATTTTTCAATAAAAAAATTATAAATATTCATAAATATAACAAAAAGCAATTATATGTATTTATAAAAAAAAAGATAATTTTTTTTTGTAATTTAGAAAACTTTAATGTATATAAATGAGAGTAAAGAGAGATGAAACTAAAATAATTAACTTCTCAAAAAAAAAAAAGCAATTAAATAAAAAAAGTTGAATAAGAAAAATGATACGGAGAGAGAGAATAGTAAAAAAAGAGAGGAGGAGAAAGAAATGATGGAGTGGAAAGGCTGTGGGGTCTAGAAAGAGAAGATAGATAGAGAGGAACAAAAGAGAATCGTGAATAGGAATTTGGGGAATTGTCAGTAGGAGTTGGGAGGTTTCCAATCAAACTCTACTCTCACCAACTCCTTCCTCCAAATATGGGGTAGAATTTTGAAGTCCAACTCTCTCCAACTTCACTCCTCCCAAGTCCTTGCCTCAAATGAGGAAGCAATTTGTGATTCCAATTGCTTACTCTTGAATCAAACAATTTTCAAGGAATTGCTCAGGCAAGCTGAAGAAGAATTTGGTTACAATGACCCACCCTATGGGTGGCCTCACCATTCCTCGACACAATCTTGTAGATTTAGATGGTACCATTCTTGTATACACTTTTTTGAGGGAGATATAAAATGCCTTCCCGAATGATGTATACTGAATTAAAAATACAAAAGTTTAAAAATAAAGATATACCATTCAAGTTCTTCTCTTTACATGTTTTTTCTTCTTTTGGAGTCCTATGCATCACTTTTCCCTTAGCATAAAAGTCGTTACATCCTAATGTTATTCTTCTGGATGAACTTCATTGGACAAGTAGTTTCGAAGTACCAGTGCAATCATCTTCATAATTGAAAATAGAATATATAGTCTACATAAAATAGAACATCGACCAATTATGGACGAACTCATTTAAATCTTGTATTATTCTCTTCCATACATCTTTTCTTCTGCTATTAATCTTTTTATTACTTTTGATAGAGAAAACTTCAGTTTCATAATTCTTCAAATCATGAACATCTAGCACATATTTTCTAAGTATTGCTAAATTATATCTTAAAATGATTGTTACTGGTTATTTTTATATTTCTTTGTCAATGTAATTAAATCTATTTTGAGCAACTGCCATGTCAGTTGGCATGGCTGGAGAGAAGAGTTGGACGGAAGTGTAATAATAATACAGCCCGTCTCTGTTGAACCCTTGTACTGAAAGAGATTTTTTTTTTCATCGACAGCACTGCTAATCACCATCTTAATGGAGACAAATTGATTTCCGTCATATAAACGTATGCAAGATTTTCATAGTTTCAATGTCTGAAAATCCTATTTGGTTTTGTCAAGACAATAGATTAGATGTCAGCACATAAAGAGGGTTGCTTCAAGATGACAAGTTTAAGTCAGTAAGCTTTGGTTTCTGGTGGGGATCCTTTAAAGTTATCTCTCTAACTTGGCTAAGATGTTTAGTTCTCTATCCCTCTTGAATACCAGAGGGAAACATTAGCCTCGTTTGTTTTGACGATAAATATCTTGTTCCAATCATTCTATCCGGGATTCCTACTCAAGATTCATACATGTAAAAATTGCATCCAAAATAGAATATGAAAACTTTGATGAAATTCAGAGAGAAAATAGACATTTATATTGACACTTGTTCGTGGATGGGGATAGTTTTCTCTTTGGAAAAATTCACTTTACTGCTCTGTGCAATTGCAGTTTGTGTATGTAGTGTTGCCATTTGTAGTGGGAAGATCAGTTTTCCACTCTTTCTAGTTTCTATACAGTCATTTTCATGTACTTCCTAAAAATTGACATTCTACTATGACTAGGAGATATTGGAAAGTAAAAACAAAGTTGGCCAAACTGTGGGGATGGTTGATCTCTTTTCTCCATCTCTCATGCTGTATACAAGCTAGAAGTGAGACCAATGAAGGCTTCTTCTCTGCAGGGAATTGTCAGACCACCAATTGGATGGTTGAATCCAAACTCCTCCGCAGCCCTTTTTAGCAGGTTTAAAAAAGAAGGATGGTTCAAGTAAGAAATTGGAACCACAAATCTCTTTGTTTGGATTTCCCCCACATAGACTGCAATGTGACCTTTGGGAATATCCGGCTTATTTCTGGAAGAAGGGCCCTGCATTTTCAGAATTTGCTTGGTGTGAAGAAGAATTGAAGGCAAACGGATTCCCATCTTTAGATCTTCTTAAAGTTAAAGAAGAACAAGAAACTGAAGGTAGTTGTGTCCCCGATGTTGATCTTGAAGTAAAAATGTGCAATATTTGGATGAGAATCTCTCTGCGGTTTGAGTTGGAGGAATGGTTGTTAATTTGGTTTGAATGTATATATAGAGTGAGAAAGATGAGGTGTGAACAAAGAATTTCAAAATCGGTGTCGGAGTGGACCTACTTTATCAAGGCTCACATGGGGTTGCCGAATTGGTTGAAACATACTTGTTTTCTCATTTGGCTCAACTTCTGATGGCACACACCCACTTGTTTCAATGGAAAGATTAAAGTAGAAAAAAAATGGTCAACGAAAACCTAAAATAAATGCTGTGACTAAGAAAATAAATAGACCAAAAAAAATCCACGTGATGAGGAACTTTCCATCACAAGTTGCTGCATCATTTGCCCAATGCAATAGTAGCTAAGAAATTAGACCACCACAAAGTACACTTCAGATTGTACATAAGGTACTTGGCATATGTACAATAAATTTTTTTGGTTTTCATACTTCGAATCCTCCTCTTTAACTTTTTCTTCAGCAATATTATCACAACTTTTCTGGTTTGAATCCGTTAGTGCCCCCACAAAGCAGGAAATTGTGTTTTTTACATGAATTGTCTACCCTAAGCAACAATGTATATCTTGATATACAAACACTGCCCTCAACCTCAAGAGTTATTGGAGTAAGCTTGCACCATGGTTTGATGTTTTCTAATTGTTCAGTTAGTCCAGAAATTAAGAATTATAATCTTTTGAAAAGCATTAGTCTAGGAAATGGCTAATCTATATTGACTAAAATATTTTTGGTCTCTACATACATGCTTATTTTTCTTAATAAAGATCTCATTAAATGTTCAGAACTCAGATATCACACTCAATTGTGAGAGAACGTGGTAGGTCAGCTTTCATGTGAGCTTCACATAGGCTTGTTTGGAACCACCCCCACAAAAAGAAAAAGAAAAAGAAAAAGGCAGGATCCCACAATTTTCTCCACTTCTAGCTATGTTCTGATCAACTTGAATCTCTTTGTAGTTTAGGCTTATCAATTTGGTTTGTGAGACTTCAATAGCTGTACTGATATGTCACAAAAGCTTGTCTGCCAACTTTAGTTTTGTTCATATCTTCAGCCAGTTGGTTTAGATTTTTTTAATTAGATATGTCTTCTTTCCATTTAGACAGAAACAATATATGCCATTAAATGAGTGTCTCCCTGTTATACGTTGACATGGCAGATAATAAGGTAATGGTTTAGATGTCTCAGATATGTCTCTAACAAAAGCGATTACCAATTGCTTATGCTTTGTGCTTAACATAACTACAGCTTCAATGGGTCCTCTATTGGCTGGTTTTCCCACAAAGTTAGGTGATTTTGTTTTGCCATTATTATTTCCCAAGTAACTGAAGATTATTATCTAGAATACATTACCATGTGATACGACTTCACAAGCACATGCCTCTTAGTTGGCCCCATTCAAAGATGTCTCACCACTCATTTCTTGGAGCAAGCTAGTGGCCACATCACCCTTTTCCATCTATATATATATACATACTTGTTATCAAGTTCAAAGCAACTCTCAAATCTCAAACCCCCAACTCACCACCAAGTTTTCTCTCTCCCTCTCTCTCTCTATTGCTATTGTGCAGCTTTAAGATTCTTCAATTCAAAACTCTTTGACTTCTTGAGAAAAAAAACCATGGGTTTCCGTTTGGCACAAATTGTAAATGCTGTACAAAATCTTAGACTTTCTTCTCCAACAACAAACCACGGATCTTTAACTATCCGCAAAGGTTATTGTGCAGTTTATGTAGGGGAAAGCCAAAAGAAGCGGTTTGTGATTCCTGTAGCTTACTTGAATGAGCCATTTTTCAGGGATTTACTAAGTCAAGCTGAAGAAGAATTTGGTTATAATCATCCTATGGGGGGCCTTACAATTCCTTGCAGTGATGATACATTCGTTGAGCTCATCTCTCGTTTGAATGAGTCATGAAAAAAAAAAAATTTGTTAGATTAGTCTCCTGTAGATTAGATAGTACAATTCCTTTGTACACTTTTTTGAGGGAGAGATGAGCTGCCTCCCCGGATGATGTATACAAAATAAAACATACTAATGTTACAAAAAAGAAGAGATTCACTCTATGCAAATTCTTCGCTTGTTTTTTCATTTTTTGGATGATAGGGCTTTTTCAACCATAGTTCAATACATTAGTTAGTGTTTATTTAAGAACATCAAATACCTTAGAACATCAAATTCAAGTTGTGAAATATGATCAATCATTATGTCCTTATAATGAAAGAATGCTACTCCAATTTTTGTTAACTTTTATCATTTTCATGTTATATTTTAGGACATATTTTAAAGTGAACGGTTTATTTTCAATCCTTAATCTACATTTTCATTCATCATTTTTCTAAATATTTGCAACAGTGGTTTTTTTGCAATCATGCACCATTAAAATACTAGTTCCATTTTTCAACATGGACTTCATTTGACAAACAGTTTAAGAGTATTATTGATTGCATCATAAGTTTGATAATTTAACTATGGCATTTTTCTTTCCACATACTTGGCTGCAAGATGACAGCCAAATTCAAGCTAAACCACTCTAGGATCAAGTCTAGAGTCAAGAACGAAAATAGTTTGTTTAGATGACTTTTTGTCAAATTCCTCATTTAATTTCATGTACTGGCTAAACAGATGAGTATCTCTTGGATTAGCCTACTAAGTTCGGTATTCTAGTCAAGTTTGACTTGGAGGGTAGCATGGTGGAACAAGATCATGTGCTGTGGTCTCTCTGGTTTTCTCTTCCACTTAATCACCCTTTGAACTTGAGCCTCTTTCATATCATCCGAACCTTCCTTTGTCATTCAAGAAACAGGATAACATTAGCTGACAAGCATTTTAATTTCAGAGCTTTCAAGGAAGCTATAAGGTTCTTGTTGGACAAGACGCGGTAAAGGTAGGTAGAGGTTATTGAGACACTGAAAAGAGATCTGATAAAGAGCTTTGCCTTCCAGCTGTTTATTTTTGTTCCACCTAGTGAAATGATTTCTGTTGCACAAAACTTCATCAAAACATGACATCTCCATCTAATCTCTCCAGCTTGGAAGCAACACAATTTGTTTCATGCATCTTCAGCTCAATCCCAACAATATATTATTCACCAATCAGTACATGTGAACAGGGTAATATTCTCTCTGTAATACATTGATGAAGTCTAGCCCTTTGTTGATATATATAACTCCTGCACGAGTAAGCTAAAATGTGTATCTTCATTTCCATGTTAAGCAGTCTTTGTGGATTCATATTCATATGGTTCTACAGGGCACATGCAACATTATGTTCTAATATTTCAATTTAGTTCTAATGTTAGAACATTCTCTTAAGATCAAAATGTTTCCTGTAAGAATCGTTAGAGATGTAACAAAGCTTATCCACTATTCCAAGGCCATCCATTTATAACCAACAATGGAGCCTTTCCTAATTTTAAGTGGATTCATTGCAGGTTGTTCTCCCAGAACTCGCAGGCATGCTTTGTTTTTAGCAAATACGCATTAGCATTTGCTACAAAGCTCTTGGTAAGTATTTGGCAATTCCATGAGACTCTTCAGACAATCATGCCTCACTCCAGGTCCCACCTAATTAATGCATTTAACAGTATTTCAATTTTTTTTATCAGTATATGGAGTCATTCCTTGCATTTCCTTGAATTAAATATCTTCCTTCTTTGATTATAATCATTCTCAAAATTCACTATATAGACAGACAGCCATGGTTATTTGCAAAGTTCGTCCTCCGTTGATCAGCAAATCATGTGGCTTTTTCAGCTTCATAAGCCCCCAGAGCCCACTTTTTAGTCTATGCAGAGTAGAAAGAAAATTTTATAGTTCCTAAACCAACCATCATTGTAAGTTCCTGTGGTCCTAACTTTCTGTTTAGTGTATTTCTGCTTCTTTTGCTGCTTTCTTTTTGGTAGAAAAACAGGCACCGCGCTGAGAGCTTTTAACCAGGGCGAGATTAGTGACAAATCTCCTTTTACACATTTCAATCAACAGTAAAAAGAGTCAAAATCATCTAGCATTCATTGATGTTGCAATTCAACCCACATGAGAGGGAATCTGCATTCTGTTGCTTTTGAACGTCAATGTTAGCCTATACAATTGTCTCTTTTGCCTTGCTTTCAATTCGCATCCACTCCCAGTTGCTTTCTTTGAACAACATTCACATATTAGGTCTCTCCTCACCCTCCCTATAACCCAAGAGCCACCTAATTGTGCCCCTAAATTTAAGGCTCTCACCCACCCAGCTGTCCCTTTTCAATCTTCTGCTGGTCCTCACTTGAGTAATGGATGATTTTGTAGGACATTTGTTTAGGACCAACCCGAGACAATGTTACTTTCTCAGACCTGAGCCCAAACTGCAAGTTGGAGGACAAGGCCATGTGAAACCCTTGTGAACTCTGCTCTAACCAAACCCCAACCTGCCTCTTCCTCCATTGCCTCAGGATTTTTATATGATATCTTCGTCTTCCACCAATTTATCAATATAAATACGGGCATAAACTTGTGGAAGCAACCCAAGTCTGCATTCTTCTCTTCATTGTTTGCTTTCTGAAGAATTTCGCAGAACTAAGAAAGAAAAACCAACATGGGAATCCGATTACAGAGTGTCATTCTCACAAAGAAAGTCCTTAAATGGTGCATTTTCAGTGAAAGAAGTGCAATTTCAACATCATTGGAGGTTCCAAAGGGCTTCTTTGCAGTTTATGTAGGAGAGAGCCTTAAGAAGCGCTATGTGGTTCCAATATCATACTTAAAACAGCCTTCATTTCAGGATTTGCTAAAAAGAGCCGAAGAAGAATTTGGCTTTGGTAACCCAATGGGCAGCCTAACTATTCCCTGCAGAGAAGATACTTTCATTGAAATCACTTCTAGGCTTGGGCAGTAGATTCTGTAGCACTTCAAAATGAGTGTAAAAAGAGGGTTTGTAATTTTGTACAGTGGGAATATTATCATTTCCCTTTCCTAAGGCTTTTTTTTAGTCATCCTCCTGAAGCAATAGCTTCAAGAGAGGAAAGGTTAACGAGATTTCTCATAAATTGATGTTTTTTTTGGTCCAATTCTCTTTATTGTCAGATCATATCATGCAAAGGCATTAATGATAGTTTTTTCCATTTATTTTATTGTTTTTTTTTAACCAAAGTACAATTTGAGGTGGAGAGACTCTAATTAAATGTAAATTTTAAACCAACTAAAAATTTTCAATTTAATTTATCAGATATTTTTGTGAAAATGCAATAAATTTTTACCTTTGCCATGAAAATGCAAAACAGAAAAAAGAAAAGCTCGATATTCAAGTCAAATATCTCTAACATTGATTAAATAGTTACAATGATTATTAATGGAACTTTGTGCTAAGTGAAAGCGATTTTTATTTTTTCAATAGAAAAGTTACACGAGAATTTTAAAATTGGCATGTGAATTAGAGAAACAATGTGCAAATCTCCAAAATGCTCATGTTACCAAATTTAATGTTTGCTTCATCCAAGAACATTAATAATAGGATCCAATTTGAAATTTTAAATAGAGAAAGGGAGTAAATTTTGATAGGATTCATTTGATAACGATTTTTTTTGTTTTTATGTTGCTTTCTTAACAAAATTGAGATAGTTTACTAATAATTTATTCCACGATTTAATTAATAAAATTTTAATTTAATTGTCATCCCAATATTAAAATCATTTGCACCATTGAATTGTACTTTTGTTTTGTTTTTTTAAGAAATTATGCGTATTTCGTAACGTTTTTCTTAATTTGGTATGAACTAATAAAAAATAATGATCAATCCTATTCGACTTCTTTTTTTTAAAAAAAAAAAACTAGTTTCAGAAATCTATTTTTTAATTCTGAAGTTTGATAAATATTTTGAAATATTTTTAAAAAGTTAACAAATGAATGAGCTTAATTTTAAAATGTTAAATCCTTAATAGAAAAAGCTGAGTTTGTCCTTGTTTGCAAAAAGACTTAACTGTAGCTTTTCAACCGTCATAACGATAATGTTCCAATTACGTAAGTACCCTTGTTCTATGAGAGTAAAACTACCAAATACCCCTCAGTTGCCATAGCCATCCTATATTTTTTATGTCGCGGCCTCAGCAAAGGCTTGATTTCTTCGTCAGTTTCTTGCGCCATTATTGTCATGCCAAAAATCTTACGGCCATTAAAAAGCTTCACGCCCATCTGCTTAGAACCCACTTCCAAATTTTCTCCCCTAACCTTCACACTAAGGTTATACTGTCCTACTCCCAAACCATTCCCAATTTCGATGCGCAAAGTTTAAGGAGCCTCTTCACATGCATCATCCCCAGAACTTCTTTCACCTTTAACACAATAATTTCTGACTTTTGTCGAAATGGGTTTGCGGATTTTGCGCTAATGGCGTTCTCTTTTATGCATTCTAATGGGATTTCGATCGATACGTATGCCCTTTGCAGCTCTTTGAGTGCCTGTTCTCTTGTTCGGAATGCGGAGTATGGAAAACAGATGCATGCCTTCGTCGGGAAATCAGGTTGGTTATCTAGTGTTTTTCTGGGGAGTGCGATTGTTGATATGTATGCAAAAAATTCGCTGATTGGTGATGCAGTTGAAGTGTTTGATGAAATTCCGATGAAGAATACCGTGTGTGCAAATGCATTAATGGCTGGATACGGCGAGGCCAGAATGTGGATCGAGGGACTTGATTTGCTAAGGAAGATGCACGTTTTGGATTTGAAGTACGACCAGTTTACTCTGTCAGCTTCTTTACGTGCATGCGCCGGTTTATCTGCGATTGCACTAGGTAAGCAAGTGCATGCTTATCTACTGCGAATGGGTTATGATATTCCAAGTGATGTGCATCTACAAAGTACATTAATTGAAATGTATGGAAAGAGTGGCATGGTGGAAAAAGCATGGAATATCTTTAATTTCGCAGGACTAGGGCAAAAGGAAGATGGGGAAAGGGATATTATAGTGTGGACTTCCATGCTTAGTGTATATGGTAGAAACGGGTGTCACAAAAGAGTAATTAAACTGTACAACCAGATGTTGATGGAAGGGATCAAACCAGATGGGGTGGCTTTTTTGACAGTCATATCAGCTTGTGGTCATACTGGTGAGGTGAATCTTGGAGTCAAGTATTTTGACTCCATGCAGAGTGATTTTGGGTTGGAACCTGGTCAAGAGCACTACAGTTGTTTGGTTGACTTGCTCTGTAGAGCTGGGGAATTGGACAAAGCATGGAAGCTTGTAAATGATATGAAAAGTAGGCATTGCAATGTTTCTCTATGGGGAGCCTTACTCAGAGCTTGCTTGGAACGGGGAAATATTAAGTTGGGTAATCTGGCAGCTCGTAGGGCACTTGAATTAGATCCTCAGAATGCTGGGATATTTGTTATGCTATCAAATCTATATGCTGGTTTTGGCTTGTGGAATGAGATAGAGCATTTGAGGGAATTTGTCAGAAAAGAAAGGCTATATAAAGACGTTGGATGTAGTTGGATAGAGATCACGAATTGAACATTGCTCAAACCTTATGTAAAGTTAAACTGCTCAAGTAACCTTATTTTATGAGGAAATGGTTTATTATGCTGTGCTATCATGAAATTGTTTCATTGAGCCTAAGAGAGGTTTAGCTTGTATCCTATTTATCCAGCAATGAAACTTCTCAAGTCAAGTGTTATGCCAGTTGATATAAAGAGAGTTTACTGAACTGTGGTGAGCAAAATAAGAGGGTAAAAATACAAGTTCTTAGGCTATTCTTGAGGTCTGAGGATCTCTATCGACTTAGTTCAATACTTGTCTAACTCTCCCTACTGCTTACATAATCTACTTTATGTTTATTTAAACTACCTTATCCGAGGTGGGTCCCACTTCCCGTTTGTACAAAGATGCCCACCCAGTCATATTTAACTGACTAGTCACAGGCATTCCCTCCCTTCTTCCTCCTAAAGTACGTATACTTATGAGCAGTTCGCCAATTCCGTCATCAAGTTACCTGCTGGCTTGACTTTCCTCTCCCCGTCCATCATTGTCATGTACATCTTGCTCTCCACAGTCTTGCATTTTAATGTTTATCATGCAACAAAGTAAATGAGATTGTTATATGAATGCCGGGTCAGTTAGAAGATGGCGTGAAAAAAAAACAGAAGAGCAGTGCCAACAAAGACTGTATCCCATGCCAGGTACAGATTCTCATGAATTTTTTTTCAGATAATTTATTACAGCTTGCAGCACTTCAATAGGACAGGCTGAATTTTTCCCTTTCAATAGTAGTAGTTGTATTGTTCCACTTCAGAAAACTTGATGATGTGCACTGCTGACAAATGTTTGTACTGATCCATTTGGACTGTGGAAATGTCTGCTCCTTTCAGTCTATTCCCCATCTCATCCAGTAGTATCATTGGTAAAACCTTCCGTCGTCATGCTGAATTGCTGATAGCATTTAGACGATGACTTCTTGAAAGATCTTTACATCCTTGATGACAATTTCCTTTAAATAAACATTTGAATAAAGCATTTATTTTTGGTTTCTCATTCAATGCTTTTCTTGATTTGGTAGGCCATCGATAATGGTTTGTGCCTCAGGAATATGTATTAACTCATTTGCTTATTTAGGTTTTTTACATCATTGATCAAATTCAATTTGTCTCCGTATTTTCTGCTGACACAGATGATATAACACAGTGCGCACCTTGTATTTCATAGATTTTCCATTTAATGTTCTCTATGCCATAAATATTCCAAGTGGGCTGCATAAATCTGATCTGCTAGGATAATTCTAAACTTTGAGTCCCAAATTCTGTAATTGTACTTATATAATCCTGATTTTCTATACGATTACTTGATGTGATACTAATAGTTTTTAACGTGCTAAAAGCTTTTTGCTGTAGTTTCTGAGATGGCCTCTTTGTCATAGCTTATACTTTATAAATTCAAATTGCTTTGTGCATTCTCAGCCTTTACGAGGGGTCTTCCCTCCCAACATCAATGAGTTTCACTTTACAGACGAAAGAAGTATCGGTTTATTCTCCTTCCATGACTGTGTAATAAGCTTGTTAACCATTCATATGCAAGCCGTTAATCTTGCTGAGATGGCTGTTTTTTATGATATTTCTCCTTTTTCTTTTATTACTTGGAAGCTCAGATTGCTGAACGTAGACAACAAAATAAGATTGAAGAAATCAAGTGCTGAGAATTATTTGCGATGAATGTGAAGCAATTGGAGACTTGATAAGGTTTTGGGTTTCTCATAGATTAGGAAACCATGGGAGAGGACATAATGATGTCCAGGTGCAGCTCTGTTAACCTCCTGCCTTGCCCATCTTTTTATTGAGACACTCGGCACTCTCTATTCAGAGGATGATAAACATGCACATAGATACATATTGGCAACAATTTTAAGAAATCAATACATGAAATAGAATGTCATTGTTCACAGTTTTCAACTTTGTTTTGGCAGGAAGTATGTGTGAGTTAGCAAGCCAGCGGTTGCTTGGCATATATATTCAGATGTACACGTATGTCCGTTTGCAACTTATGGAGAAACCACGTGAGAAGTCATCCATCCCCATTGAGTTGAAAATTGAATCAAAATGCTCAGTATACGAAAATTTCATAGTGCAGTATAAACGAGTCAACTTAACAATGTAATAACGTCAAATTCATAAAGAAATGTTGCAGTTAGGATAGCTCCTAATTTCCATTTGTTACTGGAATTTGATTAGTATTTGTTTTCTAGTTCTGTGAAAGTTCGATGAGATTGGACATCATCTTAGGTCTCACTCTTGACAAGTGAGTCCTTCCTAATGTTTCTTAGACTTCAGTGAAATTTCTCGGGATGTCATCTTGATCTATTATAGCAAGGTTGTGAGGATGGCAATAATTTCTATTGCAAACATGACTTTCTGTCATGTGAAACAAAGAAAGTGGACTGAAATTAAGCTAAAGTTAGTTTCATTTGAGATGACTTGATCTTCAATTGTTGGTATGTCGAGTGTCCATCTCTTAGTTAGAAGTTGCAAAACCTTTTATAGAGCTTCATTAAGATTATATTCTAAAGAGTAGGATCAACATAACCATTATGTTTCATCATTCATTCATTTTATGGTTTGATATCTTGCAGTACTTCCCAACGAGTAGTTGAGCTTTTCAAATCCAGTGTCTTCGCATTACCATCGATTTTATTTTTTCTAAACTATGTTGAGGATGAATTCCACCAATTTTTCCATTAGCTTAACCAGTGTTGTATGGAATCACCTGTTGGTGAAAGTGTTTTTTGCACGAGGACATTTGTGATTGGCATCACATGATCTTAACTCTCTACCTTCCATTGTTAAGTCGAGGACCACTCTGTTGTTATTTCTCTGTTGCTTTTGCTGTGCTAGTTGTTTGATCTGTAGGACAAGGAACTCTAGGTTTCCTTGTGGGCTCTATATGCTCTCCTAGGCTATCTGCAAATAGGTAGATAAAGCAGCACTAGGTTGCTTTTCCTGTAAAAAGACGTTTTTGTCCTTCCCTTACAAATAATTGGTGCTGCAATATTTAGTCCCTTTCCTTTAGGTTATAGCTTCTTTCTATTGAGTAATTATGCTTTAGAATTCTCCAGTTTACTCATTTACTTCTCAATTTGGAGCTTGCATAGCCATTGCTTTAGGGTGTTTGACTTTTTTGCTTCTGCTAGTATTTTTTAGCCTTTTGGCCATATTATGTACTTTTGTAGTTGACGATTCTCTTTTAGCCTTTTTTCTAATAAGATTTTGACATTTGGCTTTGTCATATAACCTTATACTCTTTGGAGGTCGCTTTACATTTGTATATGATTTCATTCTTTTTCAATTCCTTACGCAGCCAAAATCAAAGGATGGTATCATGAACTGTGATTTGATCTTTCTTGTTTGGTTTAAACAAATTCAGAATCTTTTCCATTTCTAAAATTAGGTGACTTTTTATGATCACCAAAAAGAAGTCATTTGGTTTTCCTATGGAATGTTGTAATGAACAAGGTTTTTTTTATTTTGCTGCTTCATAGTGATTTGTAAATTACTAGCACTCTGCAAAATTATCAAGGCTTGAGACAACTCAAGGCTGGGCTACAAGTGTTCTAATGGGAACTGACATTTTCAAGGGAAAATAATGGAAGGCTGTGTCATTCATCCCATCATTCTAATTCTAACAGTATTATGAAACTTATCAAGTGATCAAGCAGACATGAGATGTAAGCATTGTTCAATACATTTAACTTGCAAATAGAAAATTTAATAGGGTACCTTTTGTTTGCTTGTCCAAAGTCCTAACAGCTAAGGTGGCTTTTCGTCGGCCAGATTTAATGGTAACGGCCGAATGTTTTTAAATAGAGAGCATTGTCTTAACCCTGCTCATGTGAAGTGATATTATCTTCAATTGTACTCTGTTTTCTCAGTCATTGGCATTGCTGTGCTTTCTTATTTCTTAAGCATATAGACATTGCATATTAAATTTTTTCAGAGCAAGTTCATAGGATGTTGCAGAACACACATGATCAATCACAGACCTTTCTCCAGTACTTAGCATTTAATGGGGATGGGACCCTATGGCCCTGCTTTTGGTTTGGACCTGCATGTGCAGTCATGTTCATTGCGACTTGATTTCATATCAATCTCGCCCTTGTTCCGCACATTTGCTTACGAGGTACACCACAATCCTATCCTCAAGTTTTATATTTTGCTCCATCAATGTCTAAATGGGTCCAATTGTTCAATTCCCATCCCAATCAATCATTGTTTCATTTTGTATATCCTTCTAAATCCAGGTTTCTTATACTCTAGATCCTCATTAGTCATTTTTTTCTCTTGGTTAATTTTTCAACTCTGTCAACTGTGTATACACATTGTGGTTTGAGTTGCTTGCTGCAGATTACAACCAAACTCCCAACCAGAAAACTAAGGTGGCGACTTCGCTGCAGGCTACATTTTCAGCATGCCTATGATCCTGGTCATCTTTACAACAACATCCCACATGGGGTAAAGCTCTGCTAGCCAGACTGCCAGAGTTGAAGTAATGTTTGTTTCCGGGTTCGAGCATTTCGTCGAGCAGTTGGAGGGGTGGGATTGTAAGATTAGAAGTAGCTAGAGGGAAGGAAGGCAATGAGAGGAATTCGGTTATGGTTAAAGTAAAAAAAGTGGCAGTTTTCCATGCAGTTGGGGTTGTTCTGCCTTACTATGTTGTCTTCTTCACAAGAAGACTTTGGGGACAAGAGTAACATGGCCTTCCATGTGCCAAACACAAGGAATAGTCCCTATCAAACCCTCAAAAGAATATCCCTTTTACTCCATTGGCTCACCGGGTCACCGCATTTGGATGTGAACCATGGACCCTTTGCCTTTCACTCTCTCTCTGCCTGTTATTTTTCTTCTGTTTTTCCACCATTCAAAATCTTTCATGTAACATGGAGGAGTCCCTTTTAGGACAGTGACCCATTTTTTCTTTTCGTACCATTTCACTTACCCCTCTTGTTATTTCTAGTTTAACCTTTAGTCCGACGTTCGTTCTATATTCGAATTTTTGTAATGTCATTTTTTTTACTTACCCCTCTTGCTATTCCTAGTTTACACGTGTTAGAATTTCATATATCAAATTAACTTTCGAGCCAATATATGAAAGAGATGTTTGAACTTTTGGATCTAATGGTAGTTTTCTGTTTCTCCTGTAAAACAAATCCTCTCCTCTTACCTGTTGTTTAGGTGTTTTTACCAACTGATTGTCCTAAAAAGTACAAAAGATTCTCTTTTCTACCTATGGAACTATGGCCGTAATTCACGCAATCAATTGTCCATAAGATGTTTGGAAAAAGCTTCTAAAGTAGCTTTTAAGGACCCTAAATTTGAAGAGTTCTGCTGTCTTTTCATTAGGGTTACCTTTTCTTTCTTTTTGACGATTTTGATTGCGTGCAATGAAACAGAATCATAGTCATCTAATAATATAATCAATCAAAAAACCAAACTAAATTAAGTGCTTATTTTAAGTTTTAAGCAACCTCTATTCACAACGGGTGTCGTAACAATCAATATTTTGATTATATATATATTCGAAGTAGAGACAATGTTCCACTCATTACATTATACTCACTACTCATTTTTCGCTAAATTTAAAGAAACATCAAAGTCTTCCGATGGCCAATTTTAGGGGACAACAAGGATTTTGAATGATCGAGTTTTCAATTTATCAGGAGGTTTGAACTCAAGAAACCAGAGTATCTTTAAACATTCCAAATTATTATTACAAAAGTATCTCTTGAGAGATCAATGATTGTAAGGACTAAAAATAATCATGAGATGTATATTCGAAAACATTAAATATACTTTTAACCTAATACGTTGGATTATAAAACTTAGACTATTTTTTCGCAGTATTAGTATGATTCTATATAGTCTAAAGATTATCAAATCCACGTAAGATCATTTCTCAATCTCTTCGTAACCTCAAACTATACAAACCTAACTCATAACGTCCCTCGAGATTAGAATTGTTACATAGAGAAAAAGAGAAGGGAGATTAAAAAAAAAAAAAAAGGCAGTCCGCGGAGAAATCAAAGTTTTGGTATTATGGACAGTGAAGATTTATGTCTGATTGTAGGCAGTTCTGACTTTGTGGCTGTGGAGTCATGAGGACCACAGCCAAAAAAAAGAAAAATAATAATAAAAAAAAGAACAAAAAAAGCCCATGATTTTCTGATACACTTCATTTTATCACCAAACATTGCCCTTCCTTCTAATTAATTTGTAGGACACTCCATTACCATTACCATTTTTTTTTTCATAAGAAAATAATTTCTATTTGTCTATAAATTTCTTGCATGTAAAATGAAATAAATATTTCCTTTTTTTCCCTTCTTTGGAGGACTTCATAAATATCTTCTTCTCTAGTGGGGCTCATTTTGTTCTAAAAACAGAGGGTAAAAAAGGGTGGAGACATATGGAGTGTAAAATTTTCTATTGCTCCAATCAACTAGAATTGTAACCCTAAAATTATGTCACATTTCTCATTAATATAAGGATACCATAATCATATAAAATGTACTTGGGAATGTGATTGTATACTTTTTTTTTTTAAAATAAGATAGTGACAATTATTTAATAGCTCAATTGCTCGTTGAGTGTTTGGTTGTTTTTCTAAGTTTTCGTCTAAAGTTCAAATGTATTTGTACTATTTTTTTTTTCTTAATTTATCATATTCCTTCATGTGCCTAGGTTATTTGATGTGTCTCGAAGCTTATTTTTACTTTTCAAAAAGTCAAGACTTAGAGACTACTTGTAATTGACTTTTGTAAAAATGGTTAGATTGACACGACTTATAAGACTTGTGAACATGTCGGAGTATAAAATAGAGATGGTAAATTAGATTTTTTTTCTTCTTTAGGTATATATAGACTGAAGATTAGATATAGAGCATTTAATTAAATACATGATCGTGAAAAAGAAATATTACATAAAAAATACAAGGGTAAGAGTTTGAATCTATGACCTATCTCTTATAATAATTAGGGTGTGTTTGGTTTTGGTATGATTTTAAAACTATTTATTGATAAAATTTTTTTTTTTTCAAAATTAATAGTGTTTGTTTAAAATTTCGAAGAGTGCTTTTAACTAATTAAAAATATTTTTACCTTTTTCAATAATAAAAAAGGTTTGAAAATGTGTAAAAATTTATAAAATACATTTAAAGTTTTTTAAAATTAAGTATTTAATTAATATTTTTTCCAAAAACTCTTATATAATAAATGTTTTACTATTTTTTTTTTTAAAGTTATACTGCCAAACATGCACTTAAAAATCCTTGAACTTCAAAGTTATGTTCAAGTTGGCTACATGATATAATAATTCTAGTGAGTTGATTTTTCATTATTTTTTTAAAAAAAGTAAACTAAAAAGTAAATCCAAAAAAATCATTTCCAACATTTTAGTCAAGTTTTTCAAACCTAAATAAAATCTCTCTAAAATGCAATTTTGTATATTCACCAAATCTTTTTTTTTTCAATCTAGCAAATATGGGGGTGGAATAATAAGTCTCACCAAACAATAAAAACAAATGCGAGACCATTATTAAATGGGTTTCGTATATAACAAAAAAAAACAGCAATTTTTTTTTTGAATTCAACGATATGACGTTGGGAATCGAATCATATCGACCTTTGCAATAGTAGTGGATGAGTTTTCTTTTTTAAGTTCAATAATACGTGAGAGTGAAAATTCAAACCCACTACTTTTTAGTCGAGAAAATATGTCTTAATCAGTTGAGCTATATTTAAGTTGATAATAGCAGTAGATGTTTTATCCACTAAACTATGTTCTAATTAACCAAAAATAGTAGTTAATATGACATATTGTACTTGTGAAGAGAGAGAAAGTGAGATTAATTTCGATAATTCCAATGTATTTCATGAATATATAAAATGTTGAGTAAATTTTGAGAAAAGGAAAGGAGGGAGGGTTTTAGAGAGAGAAAAAAAAAAGATTGGAGAAATGAAATGAGTAGCTAGGAAAATGGCATAGAGGGCACATGGGTTTGAAATTTTTAAAATTTTAATTTAGTTTTTATGAGAATCCCAGACCCAAACAAACACTAAATTTCAAAACTTCCAACAGATTTTGTACTCCAACAGTACGCTTCTATTGTTGGTCCGTGATTTCAGGTAGACACCCCAAATGGATCTTCCCTTTTTTTTATTTTTTTTTCATAGTGTATTTATCTTAGGTAAAAAATTTTGTCCTCTCCGTCCATTCGAGTTCCGAACTTTTAATTTTTATATTTTTAAAATTTTTATTTTAATCTATATTTATAAAATTTTAATGTAAATTCTATACTTTTATAGAAATCTTTTAATATAAAGTCAATGCTATATTTCAAAATATTTATGGAAATTATATTAAAATTGTGATTAAAAAAAATGAGATAAAGTAAAATTTATTAAGCGTACTGTGCCCAAATGAATGATTTGAAAGTATAGTGAGTAAAACATTTATAAAAATATACAACAACATGTAGTAGTAGGGATTCAAACCAACAACCTCTTGGTTGGATAGATATGACTTAACCGATTGAGGTTTGCTCGGTTTGGCAAAAAAAAAAAAAAAAAGATTTGATTTACTGGTAAACATTCCTCTTCAGTTTGATTATATATTATAGTCCATAATTTTTTTTTCCATTTAATCTTTTGATTTATGGAAATAAAAATATATATTTTATATATCTATTTTTTTCTTTTTTAGCAATTTTTTCTTCCAAATTGTGGTAATCTAATAATTGAATGGAACAACTCTAAGTTACCATTTCAACTTTAGAAAATAAAATACATAACCATAATATTAAGATATTGTCTAACTTAAACCCAAAGTCTTCATTGAATGAATCTGGATTCACTTTTGTAAAACCCAAATGAATATTTCTTTCTAAAGTTAGATGTAGAATGTCTATATCATAATTAATCAACATTTTTTTTGGTTTCCACCATGCAAGTTCAAAGTTGTACATAAGTGCATGTTTGGTTAGAGGTGTTCATGGGTTGAGTTTGGTTTTATGAAATTTTGGACTCAACCCAATTGTTCGGGTTGCAAATTTGTATAACTCAAACAACCCTTGTTAAGTTATGAACCGAACCCTAAACCAACCCATAAATTGGGTTGGGTTGGTTCGATTCTATCCGAGTTGCGATCAAAATTACACATTATAATTGTTAATTAAAATTATTTAATTTTCAAATATGAATTTGATTAAAGGTGTTAGGTAGAATTAGATTGGTTGAAAATATCGAACAACTAACATAATCCACACTATTTTTGTTTGGATTTAAAATAATTTTGAATTA
>JAOANK020000013.1:2495877-2511172 GCA_026257165.2 Telfairia occidentalis
GTCGAAAATGGTTGACTGATGAGGTAAAATAATCTAAGTTTTTAAGTTTTTTTTTGTTAATATACTTTTTATTCATAAACTTTTAAAAAGTAACTATTTTAGTCCGTTAATTCTCATAATGTCTATTTTAATTCTTAAACTTTTAAAAAATAACATGAAAATTAAGGGTTAATCTATATTCAATTTAGGTACAAAATTCAATTTTACATCCAATAAATCTATTAACTTTTAAAATGTCGAATATGCCAAGAACTTTAAAAGTTTAATGACTTATATTAAATTATAACTATAAAATACAAACTTGAAAATTGAGAAACTTGTAATATAATCTGTTTTAAATATATAAATTAAAATATATGATATTTGAGAGTAATTTTTTAATTTATAATCTACTTGTCTTCTCTAGTTTTAAAATTCCAAAATTTCCTTGTGGAAACATTTTTCATTTTTTCTAAATTTAAAAAGACATATAATTTAAGAAAGAGTTATATTTTAAAATATAATAATTATATTTATGACACATAATATTTAGGAAAACAAATATTAATCTTTACCGCTGAACTTAGTGAAGTATATCAACTCTCATTCAAGATTTCAAATTGAACCCTAAACCATAAGTGCTTCAATTTTTAACAAAAATAAAATAATAAAAACCTCAAAGCTCATTAATTTCAATAAAAATCAAGACTTTACACAAAATGAAGTCGGATCAAGATATAAGATCGACCATTAAATAACTCTCTCAAAAATCACAAATTAAAAATAATAACAATAATAAACTAGTTCTAATTAATGTCATTTTTCTCTCTCTAAAATTTCATCAATTTTGTGCTCGGCATACTTTACAATTCATTAAATGAACATGAAAATATTTTTTTAACAAATTTAATGAAAAATTATTATAGGGTAAAAATTATAAAGTGAAGTTTGATGAAATTGAAGTTTATGATATCGATTGATAAACCGTGCAAGTTTAAGGGTAAAAATTAAATTTTCTCTAATATTTATGTTTCAAAATTAAAATTAACTGCAATAATGCTAAATTGTTGTTCAAATTAATCTTAGCCAAATTTTATTGTTAAATTTGGAAAAAAAAATTCAATAACAACTTTTGAAAACAATTTTTTTTTTTTTCAAATGAAGTTTGGAAGTAAAATATTTAAACACATGATGCCATGTGAAAATTTTATAGTTTTATAAAAATGCATTTAAATAACTCTTTCTAGATGTCAACTTAAATATATCTCAATATTTTTTTTTATTAAAATATTAAAAATTCAAATGCCAATTTTATATGTTGTTGAACTTAAAAAGAATGAAAGAAAGAAAAAATATTTCTAGGGGTTATTTTCTTTAAATATATTTTTCTTTTTTTCTGCCAAACTTGTCATAATTCAAATAATTATCTATTGGTATAATTGTACCTCATTTTAGATGACTGGTCTGAATCACTCCACTCACTCCAAGAAAATATACATTTTTATTAATGAATTCATAATTGTTTTTATTATTATTATTATTATTATTATTATTTTATCTTTGTATTTTTGTCCTCCTGTCAATTTTATTTTTTCGACCTTTGATATTAATGGGTGGTCCAAATTTTTTTACTATATTTATTATGAGTGAAAATATCATCTCTCAAATCCATTACAAAGACTAGAGTGGATCACTTAAACCCGATACTAAGTGAAAAAGAAGATGACAGAGAGGAATCTGATCGAGCAAGGGTAAGTAGCCCCCTTAAGGGACACCCACATGGAGCTCCACATGGCCGAGCTTGAGCCCCATGATCAGGGACAAGCACCCCTATGAGCTGGGTAGAACTCGAGTAACCCCATGGCTCGACCCACCCCCATGTGCCCATGCTTGGCCCCACGAGTGCCTACCTTGACCCTCATGGATCCCTCTAAAGGGCTAGACTGACTCCTTTGAGGTGTGCAACTCACTGATGTGACGACAAATTTTTTAGCTGTTCATGTGAAATTTTAAATGGAAGCCCTCTATAAATAGGAGAAAAGTCTTAATGGCAAGGTATGCAACTAAACCTTAATTTTAGCCTAAGCTATTCGCAAACCAAATTCTAGCACTACGCCTAAGCTTCACAAACCAAATTCTAACATTAGGCCTAAGCTATTCACAAACCAAATTCCAACTTGAGCATTCGGTGTGCGTATTTGTTTTTTCTCTTTGGAGTTCAACAACACGTGGGGTCGAGATTCGAACCTTCAATCTTTTTATAAACGATATGTCTTAATTAATTGAACTAAGGTTGACCAGATTAAGTAAAATTAAATTAAAACATTTTAAATACACATACAATATGCAACCAAAACTTGTCTATTGTGGTTAGTAGAAGAGATGACTTACGAGTTACGACAACCACTATATTTTTGACAAGTGAGACCGACATACATAAAAGTAAGAGGGAGAAAAGAAAATAGATCTCAAATTTGAGTCCAAGTAAAAACAAAACTCTTAAAAACATGTCCATTTTCCTTTTCTTTGTCTTTTCTTTTTTTAGTTCAACAAGATGTCAGAATTGAGAATTTAAATACAAATTTTTGATCAAAGAGGTCATGGGTTCGAATTCTCACCCCACATGTTGTTGGATTAAAAAAAATGGTTAAAACATATTTTTCCAGCCAAAAATTGAAGGTTTAAATTCCGTATTGCTAAACTAGAAAAAAAAATATTAAGATTAATAAATTAATTTGTAAAAACAAAATCAAAATTTTAAAAAATATGGTAGAGTGATTTTTCTTTTTCCTAAGAATATAACTCTACAAGTATTGGACTAGGTAAGAATTCAAAATTTTAAGCTACAATAGAGGTTAACAATGCCTTAAATTGGCAAATACAAGAACAAAGTTGACCTAAATGTAAAACAAAAGTTAAAATTTTACATTTTCATTTTCTTCAAATAATTTGATTTATGCTAAATTATATAAAATCTTATTAAATATAGAGTTGAGTTTCAATTGTTCTTTTAGGCCCCATTTACTTACCGTGAATTGGAATAAAAGTCAATCGGAATGAGAACAATATTTCTTTGATGTTGTTTACTAGGAGTTGTCTGATATTAAAATCAGAAATCAATTCATAGTGTTTACTTTAATTAGAATCAGATTAAGATATATAATAATTGTAAAAATACTCTTTTATATTTCTAATCAATTAAAAATGATATGAAAATTAATAGACTTACCTCATTAATTATAGTATTTAATGTAATAAATTTTATCTTTGCAATTTATTTGATATTAAATAATAACTAATTAAAAAAATTAAAAAATCCTTTAAAAAAGTGATATATTTTTTATTATTAGAAAGAAAGTATTATTCAATAGTATTGCTATGTTATTTAATAATAATAAACTATATCTTACCAATTTAATTTAAAATTAAATAATTAAAGTAATATATGTATATTTAAATACACATGCTAAATCAAAAAAATAGGTGTGTATAAAAATAATTAAAAAAATTAAATTTTTATTACAAACTAAAAAATATACACAATTTTTTAAAATATTTTTTTAATATTTATTTTTCAGTTTGTAATTAAAAATGTCTTAAAACTGTGAGATAAATGAGACAAAAATGATAAAATAAGTAAAATAACTAAAAAAAAGATTTTGTGTGTCCCCTTGAGTGAAATGAGATTGAACACATTTTAGGAGATAATAAAATTGACTTCTTTTAGAATGAGATTCTCAAATTTGGAGTGGGTCCCACATTTTATTATTATTACTTAATTTGGTAAACACTATCAAATAGAATGAAAATTTTTAACTTACTTGATTCCGATTGAGGGTAAATAAACTGAGCCTCAATGTTTTAAAAGTTTTAATTTAATCCCAAACTTTTAATTTGAAATTTTTCATTATTGGAAATTTTAAAATGTTAGGAATGAAATTAAAACCAAACACCTACATTTGGTACAAAATTTAAAACACATAAATTATACAAAATCGTGACCTATGTATTTAGATTCAATTTTACCCATATTTAAAAATGTTGAATTTGCTCCTAATATTTTAATTTTCATTAAAAATTTTAACAAACAAATTTAATAATAATTCCTCTAAAAACAATTCAAAGATTTAACTTTTTTTTTTTTGAAAAAAAAAAGATGGGAATTTGAATCTTTAACCTTTTTGGTGAGGATATAAATCTAAATTAATTAAACTATATTAAGGTTTGACATATTTAGTAAAATTAAATTACAACATTTTAAATGCTGAATATGCAACAAAACTTGTCTATTGATTAGTTAGCAAAAAAAAATAGATGGGAGGGAAAGTGAGTACTACCACATCTTGACTAGGCTCCCCTAAGGAAAATAAGAAGAAAAAAAAAAAGAAATTTTAAATAAATGGGTGAGGTTGTGCCTGGAGTTCTCCCCTCTTCTGCATTCTAGGTTCTTTTTGTGTTGTCAGGTCGGGCTAGCACACGCGTAGGAGAATTGGAATTGGCCTTGAACTATCTCATTGATGGAATGTGGTTGATCATTTCTGTATTGTGCCCATAGCTCTTTTTATGCATTATGGTGGGAATTCGGTAAGTTTAAGGTTTCCATAGGTCTGTATCTTCTCTATCTAGTTGGTTTCTTCTCCCTCTGAATTGGAGTGTTGGTGTTTCTTCGTTGCCTTGGTCTCGGGCTGTGGGGCCCACTTGTTGTTGTTCTTTTATATATTTATTTTTTCAAAAAATAAAAAATAAAGATCACAAGAAAATAAGAGTACATACTCCTTCCATTCACAATTGGACACCTCATTAATTTATTTTATGGACTTCACACTATTTTTAAATTTTGTTGATGTGGAAAACAATATATGAGAGTAGTATGAAAATTTTTTCGATACTCCTATGATACTAGAATTTTTCTGAGATGACACTTACCACAACCATTATGCCAGGGAGGATTGGAATTGGCTCTAAACTCTCTTATTGGTGGAATATGGTTGATCATTTCTAATATTGTGCCCATTACTCTTTTTATGCATTATGACTTGAGCCCAGACTGTTAGTTTGGAGTTTCGTAAGGTCTGTCTCGTCTATGTGTCTATTAGTTCCTTCTCCTTCCTCTAAAAGGTAGAGTGTTGGAGATTCTTTGTTGCCTACATCCAGTTGTTTTATTTACATTTACTTTTTTTTAGCAAACAAAAAAAATATATATAAATGTCAAATTTTGAATGGTGATCATTACATTCTTATTCGATAATATCAAGAGTCAAGACAAAAGAGCTCTAAGAAACGTGTCTTTTTTGTTTTTTTTTTTTCTAATTGCTAAAAAACGTGTCAATGTGGGTCAATAATTTAACTTTTTTTTTAGTTCCACATTTGTGGGGGTGGGAGATTGAACCATCGACTTCTAAGATGGTAGTACATGCCTTTATCTACTAAGCTAGACTCAGATTGGCAACCAGAATTTAACTTCAATTTTAATCCATCCGTAAATAGTGGATGACCAGTTTTTGTTTTTAAACAAAAGGGACATTTTTTTCAAAAAAATATGGTGGTGATTCCATTTTCTAGTTCTTAATAAATTGTAGTAAAGGTTTCATTTACTTTGACATCTTATTTTTACAAACAAGTCTCATTTCCTTTTATTTTTTAAATTCAACAAATATATATATTTCAAAATTTTTAATTATTATTTTTTAATTACAAATTCAAATTATGTATATAATAAAGTCATATTCATATGAATTTATATTAAACAACTTAATATCATATATAATGGTTCATTATTAATTTAGTAATCAACTTTATAATTTTTTTTTCATAGAAAGACAGTCAATGTTATCTAAATATTTTATATCAATACATCTAAAATTTATATTAATATAAATTTGTATCATTATATGAGTGGAATGTTTAATAAATCAAATTCATATTGTGAACTATGATAATATTGCTTGTTTTATATTTTTCATTCTCAAGTCAAATTGATACCATTAAGTTGAAACAAACAAAAATTGTTATTGCCAACTTAGGCCTAACAAGTCATCAATAAAAAAAAGTCAAAGATATATTGTTGACTAAAAAAAATCATTACTCTTTTCTTCTAGATTTCTTACTCAAAATTATTATTATTATTATTATCTTTTTATCAACTTAATGATATTAATTTTTTTTTTTTTTATGGAGAACCATTTTCAACTTTTTATATAAATGTAAAAGATAAATGATATATTTTTTTTTTAGTTCAACAACATGTGAAAATTCGAACCTCCATATTTTTTTGTTGAGAATATATGTCTTACTCAATTCAGTTATGTTAGGTCGACAAGTAATATTATTTATAAACTTTTATTCAGGTTCGTATTAAACTATAACGTTAGCAACTTTATTTTTATTTTTTTTAAATAGTAACTTATAAATCAAAATTTTTATTTGTAAAATAATGTAATTAAGAAAAAAAAAAGATACTGATACAATTAGTATTAATAATTTATAAAATTTTAGAAATACATTTATGGTAATATCAATTATCATAAAATATAGGATAACAAATGAAAATTATTTATTTATTGCTGTCATTTAGAATTTTTTTCTTTTCTAAGCAAGAAAAATTAGAATATCAAGACTAATTACTAATTATGTTCAATAATTTTCATTATT
The DNA here is from genome assembly GCA_026257165.2 of Telfairia occidentalis. Lineage (NCBI taxonomy): Eukaryota > Viridiplantae > Streptophyta > Magnoliopsida > Cucurbitales > Cucurbitaceae > Telfairia > Telfairia occidentalis. The sequence continues at coordinate 2,502,508 of JAOANK020000013.1, forward strand.
TAAAATTAGACGTTGAAAATTCAAAAAGATTATAAATGTTGTCGATGCAGTGTTTTTATATTTAAAAAATGTTTATGACTAATTGAAAACAATTTTTTAATGTTTTTACTAATTCTAGTACGTGGTTGTTTCAAGTTATTCAAATATAATTTTTCATCTAATTTCAACAGTTTAAACAATTATTTTTCGTATGAAAATAGATAGATTTTAAAATAGCAACATTTGACCATTTTATTTACAAAATATTAAAGCAAATGATTAAAATAATCAAAACGAACCACAATAAAAAAAAAAAAAAAAAAAAAGACGGTCGGGTCAGTTGAATTAAATTGAACTTATAATTTAACTAGCATTAATTATATTAGACAATAATATATCCATCTAAATATATAGAATTGTCTATGTCTAAAATATCATAGGTTTGAATCTCCCACCTCACATGTTGTCAAACTCAAAGAAAAAAAATTAAGTTTGAAATCTTATTTTGATTTCTTTGTTTTAATAATTTTGACCTATGAATTAGTTAAGTTATACCAATTTTAACTATAAACTTGCAATTTCATCAAATTGTACTAATTTTGACCATAAACTTTAAATTTCATCAAATTAAACCCTAGACTTAAATAAATATTACAATTTTAACCCTCCATTCAATTATCGTTAATTCACCAATTATTTTTTAACAAAAAAACAATGTGAAAATTTTAGTAAACTAACTAATTTTAATAAAATAAAGCATTGCACAAAATTAAGTATGATTAATGGACAAATTAACCATTAAATAAGTTCATCGAAATTCACAAATTTCAACATAAATTTAGTTCTAATGTCGATTTCCTTTCTAATTCAATCTATTTTGTTTCTTATATATGTATTATAATTATTAAAACATAAATCTACTTTTTTTAATAATATTTTGAACAAAAATTTATGTAGAAATTGCAACATTTTTTCAAGTTTAAAGTTAATCTTGCAACATTTATCTAAGTTTGAGGTTCAATTTGATGAAATTTAAAGTTCATGGTCAAAATTAATACAACATCACAGGTTTAGGAGAGAAATTTAGTTCAGAGGGTTAAAATTGATGATTATATTTTTATAAAAAAATATCAAATATCATATTTCAAATGTTGACCTGGGTATAAAAAATCTTTTAATGATTGAATGTTAATCATTGTTTTTTTTTTTTTTTTTTAAAGAATATAGCCTTATAAATGTGGTAATCAATATTACAAATACTTTAATTATTGAGCTATTTTGGGACCAAACTTGATTCTACAGATATTTTATTCACTTATGTTATGAATAAAGTTTATGGGAGTAAATTAAAGATAAAGATTCAAAATCTTAATTATTTTTTGATTGTATAAATATATAAATTGTATAAATAAAATATTAAATAGATTCGTTAGTGATCTCATAACTAAGAGTTGTTGTATGAGGGACCAGAATCAAGTATCACTTAGGCCCTCTAAATAAAAATGAAACAGAATGAAAATCAATTGGAATGAAATCAATCAAAATGAAAATTATATTTCTTTGATGCTGTTTATTAAGAGTTGTCTAGAATCGGAATGAGAAACCAATTTATGTTGTTTGCTTTCATTGGAATCAGAATAACATATATAATGATTTCAATAATATCTTTTGTATTTTTAATTAATTAAAAATGATATAAAAATTACTTTTTTAAGCATAAAAATAACTAGTCTTACTTTATATTATATTATTTAATAATAAATTTTATCTTTACAATTTATTTCATATTTAATAATAATTAATTAAAATAAAATTACATAAATATAAAAAAAATGGTATATTTTTTATTATTAAAAAGAAAGTATTATTCAATTTTATTGTTATGTTATTTAATAATAATAAATTCTATATTACCAATTATTTTAAAATCAAGTAATTAAAAGAAATATGGGTATTTAAATACACATTCTAAATTAAAAAAAAATATGTGCATAAAAATAAATAGTATATATATTTTAATTATAAAGTAAAAAATATATATTTTAAATAAACATTAACAAAATTGTCCATGTTTTCATAAATAAGAGAAAATTGCATGTTTTTTTTAAAAAAAATCATAAAACTTGTCAGATAAATGAGAGAGAAAAAATAAATTAAATAAAATAATTAAAGAAAATAGTGTGGGTCTCACAAATCAAGGAATGAGAACTGAGTTGAACACGTTTTAGAGGTAATAAGATTACCTCTTTTAGAAAATGAGATTCTCAAATTTGGGTTGAGTTCCATTGTTTTTTCCCATTTCCATAACTGGATTAAAAATTTTATTCCCACTCTTTATTCTAATTTGAGGGTAAGTAAACTGAAAGAAATATTTTAAAAATCAAAGAACGAAAACTAAATTTAAAATTAATATTTTAAAATTTAAAAATGGAAACTAAACCTAAAATTGAGGTAGGAAAAAACGAAAACTAAATTTAAAATTAATATTTTAAAACTTAAAAATGGAAACTAAACTTAAAATTGAGGTAGAAAAAAAAGGTTTTTACCGTCGAGAATTTATTGGGACTTGTAGAAGAGACTCCTTTGATTCACGATTCAAAGATAGGCTTATAGATATTATAAAAAAAGAAAAGAAAAGAAAAGAAATGTTGAAGAGAGAGACCCGATGACGTGACAAGATCTGGACGGTCCATCCCAACGCGACAAAACTCCCGAAACTTCCTGCTACCTTCTTTTTCTTCTTCTTGTTGGTGAATCTCGTATTTCGTAAAATGGCGATATTTTGAAATTAGGGGGAAAAAAAGCAGAATATATCGCCACGTAAGCATGTGCATTATAACCCGAGGGCGAAGGGTCGGGGAGGTGAATTAGAGTATGGAGGGTCCCGCATGAAAGTAGGCCACGCGGCAACCCGACGCTGATTAGTCCACATTTGAAACTTTGAAGAAAAAAAAGAAATAGAATCTCAGTTCTTTTTTTTTTTCTTATCACCAAAAAAGAAATCGGGTCATAAACTACCGGGTTGATGGGCTGAAAAGATCCGACCCGGACCCGATAGATATTCTCCTATAAAATGGCGCTTCCCTTTGCATGCAAATCTCGCTCATTCTATTGTATTCTAACCTCGTTAAAGGCTTAAACGCATCCCGTCGTCTCTTTCCCAATTCCCTCTTCTCTCTTCGCCGTTAGGTTTCCGTCTATTCTTCTCTCTGCCAACTTTTCAACTTTCGATTTTCGATTTTGTTGGTTTGCCGTTGTTGCTTTTGTGCTTCCCCGTTTTGGGTCCTTGAATCCTTCGTTCTCAATTTGTTTGTGTGCGTTGTTACAGTTCCAGATCTGCATGGTGAAGACCGGTTTCGGTGCTTGAATTTTGATTGATTTCTTTGATTTCGAAGTTTTAGTTCCGTTTTTTGTTGGGAAATTCTTCTTCTGAGCGATCCGCGGTGGGATATCGCAAGTGTTTAGGGGAGCGTGGTGATTTTGGCGGTGGAAATAGCTACTTTTTTTGCTTCTTTTGGGGGGGTAGCCGGGGCCTCGGCCTCGGCGGGTTTTAAAGCCCCCAATTGCACAAACTCTGAATCTTTCATTCCTTTTTTCTTAACACTCTTAACTTTTTTCTTCTTTCAATTTTTTCTTTGTTAATTTCTTGATCCGTCGCGGGAGAGATGCCGGCCCTGGCTTGTTGCGTGGACGCTGCTGCAGCTCCTCCTGGCTACGCTTTTGCTGGGGATAGCTCTCTTCCGTCGCCGGTCTTCTTTTCCGGCGGACCTCCGGACACTACAATCTTCACCCCTCCACCTTCCGCTCCTGAAAATTCCAGTTGGTCTCCTGCTCTTTCATCTGCCCTTTACAAGATCGATGGATGGGGTGGGCCTTATTTCTCTGTTAATGGCTCTGGAAACATTGCTGTTCGTCCTTATGGTACCGCCACTTTGGCCCATCAGGACATTGACCTTCTCAAAATCGTTAAGAAGGCTTCAGATCCGATTTGCTCTGGCGGATTGGGCTTGCAGCTTCCTCTTATTGTGCGCTTTCCCGACGTGCTTAAGAACCGTCTCGAGTCTCTCCAGTCCGCATTCGACTATGCCATTCGATCTCAGGGCTATGGCTCTCATTACCAGGGTGTTTACCCGGTCAAATGCAACCAGGACAGATTCGTTGTTGAAGACATCGTGAAATTCGGATCTCCCTTCCGTTTTGGCCTCGAGGCTGGGTCCAAACCAGAGCTCCTCCTTGCAATGAGCTGTTTGTGCAAAGGGAACCCAGATGCCCTCCTGGTGTGCAATGGCTTCAAGGACGCGGAGTACATTTCTTTGGCTCTTATGGCGAGGAAGCTCGCTTTGAACACGGTGATTGTGCTGGAACAAGAGGAAGAGATTGATTTGGTTATTGATTTGAGCAAAAGGCTGTTCGTTCGCCCTGTGATTGGCATGCGTGCGAAGCTGCGAACCAAGCATTCTGGTCATTTTGGGTCTACCTCGGGCGAGAAAGGGAAGTTTGGTCTCACGACCACGCAGATTCTTCGCGTGGTTAGGAAGCTTGAACAGGCGGATATGCTTGACTGCCTGCAATTGCTACATTTCCATATTGGATCCCAGATCCCCTCCACGGCCTTACTCGCCGATGGCGTTGGCGAGGCCGCTCAGATCTATTGTGAATTGGTCCGTCTCGGTGCCAACATGCGAGTTGTTGACATTGGAGGTGGTCTGGGTATTGACTATGACGGGTCGAAGTCTGGGGACTCTGAATTATCTGTTGCTTATGGACTCGAAGAGTATGCCTCTACGGTTGTTGAAGCAGTCCGCTGCGTATGCGACCGTAGGTCGGTTAAGCACCCAATAATTTGCAGTGAAAGTGGCCGAGCAATCGTCTCTCATCACTCGGTTCTGATTTTTGAGGCCGTTTCTGCTAGCACTTATGATGTCCCATCCATGAGCTCCCTTGAACTGCAGTATCTTGTTGATGGGCTAACAGACGATGCTCGCATAGACTATCAGAACCTTTCTGCTGCAGCATATATGGGTGAGTATAAGACATGCTTGCTATATGCAGATCAATTGAAACAACGCTGTGTCGAAAAATTCAAAGATGGGTGTTTGGGAATGGAACAATTAGCTGCGGTGGATGGGCTTTGTGCTCTGATTTCAAGGGCAGTTGGAGAGTTGGACTCTGTAAGAACTTACCATGTGAACCTCTCTGTTTTCACTTCAATCCCAGATTTCTGGGGTATCGAGCAGCTGTTTCCTATAGTCCCAATTCATCGTCTTGATCAGAGACCTTCTGTGAGGGGCGTTCTGTCTGATCTAACCTGTGACAGCGACGGGAAGATCGATAAGTTTATCGGTGGTGAGTCAAGCTTGCCGTTGCACGAGCTGGAAGGCAACGGCAATTTGTCAGGTGGAGGTGGGCGATACTATCTTGGGATGTTTCTGGGTGGGGCTTATGAGGAGGCTCTCGGTGGAGTTCACAACCTGTTTGGTGGCCCGAGCGTGGTTCGGGTGATGCAGAGTGATGGACCGCATAGCTTTGCGGTGACTCGCACTGTGCCAGGGCCATCCTGCGGGGACGTCCTCCGAGTGATGCAGCACGAGCCCGAACTCATGTTCGAGACCCTCAAGCACCGAGCCGAGGAGTACGGGCAGGAGGAGGATGGGGGCATAGCTAATAGCCTGGCCTTGTCCTTCCGCAATATGCCTTATTTGGCTAGCGCATCCTCCTGCTGCAACGAGACTGATTACAATGGTGGTGTGGATTCTGGTGCTGGCGATGCCGAGCAGTGGACTTATTGCTACGCTTGATGGGGTTCTGTTTTAAGACTGAGTCTCAGCCATCCCTACTTAGCTATTGCCTTTCTTCTCTAGTGGGTCTGTTTTTGTTGTCCTTGTGGGTCCGTCGGTGTATTTCCATTAATTTCCCTTTTTCCATTTTGAAAAAAGAAAAAAAGAACCTTCCTTTTTTCTTTTCTTTCTTGGTGATGTTGCAAAGGGTTATGAGAGCACGGCAATAGCAGCAAGCTCCTTTTCCTTTGGCCTTCCTTTTTTTTTTTTTTTTTTCTTTTTTTAGTACAGAGAGAGAGAATGGGAAACACCGAATTCACCCTTCTGTTAATTCGGGATCTTGTTCTCTCTTTGGTCATGTCACTGTGTAGAATTTGAGTTTTCCTTCGTTGAAGAAAAATGAAAAAGAAAAAAAAAAGCTGTCAGTGGCTGTTTTTCTTTTCAGATCTCAACTTTTGATGGTGCAACCCCACTTAAAAATGATGGTATCTTTGAACTGCTTCCTCTTTCTCTGAAACAACTTTAAGAATATTGAAAGGGTTTCGTTTTGTATATTTATTTGCTTTGCCATAAAGAAGCTAAACGAGCCCAGTGCTGTGTGATAGAGGGCTGATGGCTGAGTTCCTTTTTGAGCTTCTTCAAGTATGAATATCTATGATGAACAATTGTGAAGCAATGTGATGGCGAATCTGTAGCAAGGAAGAGGCAATGCTGCAATATTATCTTTTATCGTATTGTATATGTTTGTTTTTGTGGAGATTTGCTTTGAAATTGTCATGCCAAGATGGCGTTGGGGATGGAGCTTATCTGCAAATGCAATGCTATCGGTTTGCTGTCCACAGACTGCTGTTCTGCCCCATCTTTTTCAGATCCAAATTGGCCCTGTGGTCTACAACTGAATAGTGTGAGGTAGATTCCCCTGTTTACATTTAACCCTGTTTTTGAATTCTATTCTAGCTCTATATTAATGAAATCTAGAAATTTGACTAAAAGTGATGAGGTTCATATAGTTGGAGGAGAATAAGAACAAAAGACAAGTTGGGAAGCTAGTTCCAGAATTTTGAACCTTCAAAGCAATGTTATTATTATTTTTTTTTTCACATAATATAGCTAAAAAGGCGAAAATCTAGTGAAAAATCATCACCTGTCATGAATTTTAACACTTTTTTTTTTGGTGATATTTTATATGACTGACTTCCACATTGGTTGGTTTCTCTATTTTGATTTCTTTTCTCTCGTTTGATTTTATTCTGGATATCTTTTTCTCGGCAAAAGATTCTCAACTCTTTCTTGAGCAAGAGTTTGCTTTAACACTTAATAGGAGGACATGATTATCGGGAGAGGCTCATTCATTGTAGTGTTTTTAGGAAGACATTTACAACTCTTTCGCAATCTTCCTTGTGTTATCAGAAAGTCATGATGTTAATACGACAGAGAACCAAAAGGATTCTCAACTCTCCTCCCCTGATTAGATTATCTTAGCGTTTAAAAAGAGTTCAGTTCATGAGCATGAGTAGGAGCGTGCCTTTTTTATATCGAAGTTGTTTAGTATCGGGCAGGTGACAGCGACCTCGATCGCTCGGTTTGTGTATTTTGATGTTGGCAGGTGGATCTTGTGGCCAAGCTGCCCTACATTTGAGTCAAGGATGGAGGGTGAGGAGATATAAGATCATAGAGAGCTAAGAGAAGATCACTTGATGTATTTTATTCTAGACTTGTTCTTTATATATATATATATAAGATTCTCAACTCTTTCCTGGTCATCCTGGTGTGTTTGTTTTATTAGGAAGAACATGTAAATATTATTAGGACATGGTTATGGAGAGAGGGTCATTCTGGGTCAAGGAGTTCAAATAGATGAATATGAATGGGGGACAATTTGCCTTTTGGTACCGAGTGATTGAGATCGCTGTGAGAACGGATCGTTGAGAGATGGAAAGCGAAGGTTAAAAATACTCTTATTGTTGTAAAAGTCTGTGTTACCCTTCATTTTTCGAATTGTTCCTAACATGTTATGGACGTTAGGAGTGATGGAAAGTGATGTAGCTGTTGAGTTGTAAATCATAAATAAGAGTGATCGACTTATGAGACATAGTAAAAAATTGTTTGCTAAAGAAAGGCGATTTGTCTTTAAATGTTTTAGAAGCCTATGTCGAGAAATGATGGATGGTTTGTTTTTGGTCAATCACTCTTTAGATTCCTCTTATTATTATTTTTTACTTTAACCCTCTCATACCCATGGTACTTTTCTTTGGAAAAATTCTTCAAAGGTGTGCAAAATTGAAACTTTAAAAATAATAATGGTACTTTTGAAGGCAATCTCAAACTTAGAGTATTTTGCATAATTTAGCAAAAAAAAAAAAAAAAACATGCAATCATGGAATGAGAATCAACGGCACCAGGTTTTTTATTTACATTATTTTATTTTATTTTTGGGCCGATTTTGCATTGGCTCTTCCGGTTGGACCTTTAAAAAAGAGGACCGTTAAGTCAATGGGCCAGCTTCAGCTCGAGCCTCTTAAATACGGGATGGGCCAAGCCCCAAGCCCATTACTAACCTCTATGGTATGAAACTAATGTTAAATCATTATCATTGATTAACATAAATAAAGCTAAACCAAACATAACGTTAAGATATATCTCTATGACTAAAATGCCGTAGATTCGAATGTCCACCTTTATGTATCTATAATACATTAAAAAGTGACAATATTAGAAAAACATTTTTAAACTATTATGTCTCTTCTTCAATTTCTAAATTACTAGGCTTACCATTACTAATTAATTACCTAAATTACTAGACTTGCCACTACTAATTAATTACCAAAAATTTTTATACCTCAAATTATTTTCTCTCTCTTAAATTAATTAACAAATATTATTAAAGAGTTTAAAATACTAGAATGCAA